>CM056491.1:61595953-62187142 GCA_029783415.1 Anisodus acutangulus | reverse complement strand
CTGAGCCACTGAGCCTACACAAACCCAAATACAGGCCTAGAGCCCTGAAGCCTAGGCCTAGGCCTAGAGCCTGGCCTAGGCACTAGGCACAGGCCTAGGCCTAGGCCTGAGGCCACCTGGCCTAGAGGGCCTAGGCCTAGAGCCTAGGCCTAGGCCTAGGCCCTGAGGCCTAGGCCTAGGCCTGAGCCACTGGGCCTGGGCCTAGAGCCACTGGGCCCTGGGGCCTAGGCCTGAGGCCTGGGCCTAGGCCTGGGCCCTGAGGCCTGAGGCCCTGGGCCTGAGAGCCTGGGCCTGGGCCTGAGGCCTGGCCACTGAGCCTGGGCCGCAGGCCTGAGAGCCTGAAGCCACTGAGCCTGGGCCACTGGGCCTGAGGCCACTGAGCCTGGAAGCCACTGGGCCTGAAGGCACACTGAGCACTAGGCCTGGGCCACTGAGCCCTCAAGATACTGGGCCTGAGCCAGAGCCTGGGCCCACAAGGCCTGGAGCCTAGGCCACTAGGCCACTAGGCCTGAGCCTGACCACTGAGCCTACTAGGCCTAGAGCCACAGAGCTAAACCTAAGCCTAAACCCTAAACCTAAACCTAAACCCTAAACCTAAAGCCTAAACCTAAACCCTAAACCCTAAACCACAAACCTAAATACAAACCCTAAACCCTAAACCCTAAACCCTAAACCACTAAGCCTAAACCTAAACCTAAACCTAAACCCTAAACCCTAAACCACAAACCTAAACCCTAAACCTAAACCTAAACCCACAAACCTAAACCCTAAACCCTAAACCACTAAACCTAAACCTAAACCCTAAACCTAAAACCTAAACCTAAACACTAAACCCTAAACCTAAACCCTAAACCTGAAGCCTAAACCTAAACCTAAACCACTAAACACAGGCCTAAACCTAAACCACTAAACCACTAAACCTAAACCACAAACCTAAACCACTAAACCCTAAACCTAAACCTAAACACTAAACCTAAACCTAAACCTAAACCTAAACCACTAAACTAAACACAAACCTGAAACCACTAAACCACAAACCACTAAACCTAGGCCTAAACCTAAACCACTAAACCACTAAACCACTAAACCTAAACCTAAACCCTAGACCCACAAACCTAAACCCTAAACCACTAAACCACTAAACCACTAAACCCTAAACCTAAACCTAGGCCTAGGCCTAAACTAAACCTAAACCTGAGCCACTAGAGCCTAGGCCTAAACCTGAGCCTGAGCCTAAACTGGGCCTAAACCCTAAACAGGCCACTAAACCTAGGCCTGAACCTAAACCTAGCCTAGAGCCTAGAGCCTAAACCCTAAACCTAGGCCTGACACAAACCCTAAACCTGAGCCACAAACCTAAACCTAAACCACTAAACCTAGGCCTAGGCCTAAACCTAGGCCTAAAGCCTAAACCTAAAGGCCTAAACCCTAAACCTAAACCTAAAACCTAAACCTGAGCCACTAAACCTAAACCCTAAACCTGAGCCAGGCCTAGGCCTAAACCCTAAACCTAAACCTAAACCAACCCTAAAGGCCTGAGCCTGGCCTGGGCCTGAGCCACTAAACCTAAACCTAAACCTAAACCCTAAACCTAAACCTAAACCACTAGGCCTAGCCTAGGCCTAGGCCTAGGCCTAGGCCACAGGCCTGAGCCCTGAGCCTGAACCTGAGCCTGAAACCTAGGCCTAAACCTACCACAGGCCCTGAGCCTAAACCTAAACCACTGAAGCCCTAAAACCAGGCCTAGAACCTAGCCACTGAGCCTAAACCCTAGGCCTAAGGCCTAGGCCACTGAGCCACTGAAACCACTAAACCTAAACCCTGAGCCTAGGCCTAGAGCCCTAAACCACTAAACCTAGGCCTAAACCTAGCCTAGAACCTAAACCTAGAGCCTAAACCACTAAATACTGAACCACTAGAAACCTAAACCACTGAACCTGAGCCACTAAAGCCTAAACACTAAACCTAAACCTAAACCTAGGCCACTGAACCTAGAAACCTAGGCCTAAATACTAAACCTGAGAGCCTAAACCCTAAACCTAAACCCTAAACCCTAGAACCTAAACCTAAACCTAAACCTAAACCCTAAACCTAAACCACAAACCCTAAAACCTAAACCTAAACCTAAACACAAACACTAAACCTAAACCTAAACCCTAAACCTAAACCCTAAACCTAACCCTAAACCACTAAACCACTAAACCACAAACCTAGGCCTAAACCTAAACCTAAACCCTAAACCACAAACCTAAACCACTAAACCACTAAACCTAAACACTAAGCCTAAAGCCTAAACCACAAACCCTAAACCTAAACTAAACCCTAAACCTAAACCTAAACCTAAACCACTAAACCCTAAACCTAAACCTAAACCTAAACCTAAACCCTAAACCTAAACCCTAAACTAGGCCTAAACCTAGAGCCACAAAGCCTAAAGCCACAAACCCACTAAACCTAAACCTACTGAAGCCACAAACCTAAACCTAGGCCCTAAACCACTAAACCTAAACCTAAACCTAAGCCTAGAGCCTAAACCTAAACCACTAGGCCTAGGCACTGAAGCCTAAACACTAGCCTAAGGCCTAGGCCTAAACCTAGGCCTAGGCCTAGGCCACAGGCCTAGGCCCTGAAACCCTAGGCCTAGGCCTAGGCCTAGGCCACAAAGGCCAAAGCCTAGGCCTAAACCCTAAGCCTAAAGCCTAAACCTAGAACCTAAAGCCCTAGGCCCTAAACCTAGAGCCTAAACCTAAACACTAAACCTAGAGCCTAAACCTAGAAACCCTAAACCTAAACCCTAAACCCCTAAACCCTAAACCACAAACCACTAAACCTAAACCACAAACCCTAAACCCTAAACCTAAACCTAAACCTAAACCCTAAACCCTAAACCTAAACCTAAACCTAAACCTACAA
Organism: Anisodus acutangulus; assembly: GCA_029783415.1. Taxonomy (NCBI): domain Eukaryota; kingdom Viridiplantae; phylum Streptophyta; class Magnoliopsida; order Solanales; family Solanaceae; genus Anisodus; species Anisodus acutangulus. The sequence continues at coordinate 62,184,229 of CM056491.1, read as the reverse complement.
ACCTAAACCTGACCACAAACACAAACCTAAACTAAACCCTGAGCCACTAAACCTAAACCCTAAACCTAAACCTAAACCCTAAACCTAAACCTAAACCTAAACCTAGAACCTAAACCCTAAACCTAAACCACAAACCCTAAACCTAAACCTAAACCCTAAACCCTAAAACCTAAACCCTAAACCTAAACCTAAACCTAAACCACTAAACCCTAAACCTAAACCACAAACCTAAACCTAAACCTAAACCACTAAACCCTAAACCCTAAACCTAAACCCTAAACCTAAACCACTAAACCTAAACCCTAAACCACAAAGCCTAAACCTAAACCACTAAACCACAAACCACTAAACCTAAACCACTAAACACCCCTAAACCTAAAGCCACTAAACCTAAACCACAAACCTAAACCCTAAACCTAAACCTAAACCTAAACCTACTAAACCTAAACCTGAAACCTAGCCACTAAACCACTAAGCCTACAAACCTGAAACCACAAACCTACACAGAGCCTAAACCTGAAGCCTGAGCCACAAAGCCCTAGGCCTAAAGCCACTAGGCCTGAGCCTAAACCCTAAAGCCCTAAACCACAGGCCTAAAGCCACTAAAGCCACTGAGCCCTGAGCCTAAAGCCTGACCTGAGCCTGAGCCACTGAGCCTAGGCCACTAAACCTAAACCTAAACCCTAGACCTACAGGCCTAGGCCTAGCTAAAGCCACTGAGGCCACAAACCCTAAACCCTGCCTAGAGCCTAAACCACACAAACCACTGAAGCCTAAATACTAGGCCTGAGCCTAAACCACAGGCCTACAAACCACAAACCACAGCCTGAGCCTAGGCCTAAAGGCCTAAACCACTAAACCACAAACCCTAAACCCTAAACCCTAAACCTAAACCCTAAACCTAAACCACTAAACCTAAACCACTAAACCACAAACCTAAACCCTAAACCTAAACCTAAACCTAAACCCTAAACCTAAACCCTAAACCTAAACCCTAAACCTAAACCACAAACCTAAACCTAAACCACTAAACCTAAACCACTAAACCCTAAACCACTAAACCTAAACCTAAACCACTAAACCTAAACCTAAACCCTAAACCCTAAACCACAAACCCTAACCTAAACCCTAAACCTAAACCTAAACCCTAAACACTAGCCTAAACCTAAACCTAAACCTAAATACCTAAACACTAAACCTAAACCTAAATACTGAAACCTAGGCCTAAACCTAACCCTAAACCTAAATACTAAACACTAAACCTAAACCTAAACCCTAAACCTACTAAGCCCTAAACCCTAGGCCTAAGCCTAAACCTAAACCTAAACCTAAACCTAAACCTAAACCCTAGGCCACTAAACCCTAAAGCCTACACAGCCTAGGCCTAAACCTAGGCCACTGAGCCAGCCTAAACCCTGAGCCTGGGCCTAAACCTAAACACTGAGCCACTAAACACTGAGCCACTAAGCCTAGGCCTAAACCCTAGGCCTAGGCCTAAGGCCACTGAGCCTAAAGGCCTAAGCCACTGAGCCACTGAAGCCCTAGGCCTAGGCCTAGAGCCTAGGCCTAGGCCTAGAGCCTAGGCCACAGAGCCTGAGCACTAAACCTGAGGCCACTGAGCCTGAGCCTGAGGCCACTGAGCCACTGAGCCACAGGCCTAGGCCTGAGCCTGAGCCACAGGCCTAGGCCCTAGGCCTAGGCTGAGCCTAGAGCCTAGGCCTAAACCTAGGCCTAGAGCCTAGGCCACTAGGCCACAGCCTAGGCCTAGAGCCTGAGCCTGAGCCTAGCCCTAGGCCACAGGCCACAAACCTAAACCTAAAGGCCACTGAGCCTAAGCCTAGGCCTGAGCCTGAGCCCTAGGCCTAGGCCTAGGCCTGAGCCTAAAGCCACTGAGCCTAAACCACTAAACCTAAACCCTAAACCTAAACCCTAAACCTAAACCTAAACCTAAACCTAAACCTAAACCACTAAACCTAAACCTAAACCCTAAACCCTAAACCTAAACCTAAACCCTAAACTAAACCTAAACCCTAAACCCTAAACCTAAACCTAAACCACTAAAACCCTAAACCTAAACCACAAACCCTAAACCTAAACCCTAAACCCTAAACCACAAACCACTGAAACCTAAAGCCACTAAACCCTAAACCCTAAACCTAAACCTGAGCCACCTAAACCTAAACCACTAAACCACTAAACCCACAAACCTAAACCTAAACCCTAAACCTAAACCCTAAACCACTAAACCACAAACCTAAACCTGAAACCTAAACCTAGAATACAAACCTAAACCTAAACCACTGAGCCACAGGCCTAAACCACAAACCTAAACCTAAACCTGAGCCTGAGCCACTAAACCTGAAACCCTAAACCTAGGCCACTAAACTAGGCCTAGGCCTGAGCCTAGGCCCTAAACCTAAAACCTGAGCCACTGAGCCTAAACCTGAGCCCTAAGCCTGAGCCTGAGCCCTGAGCCTAGGCACAAACCTAGCCTAAACCTAGGCCTGAGCCTAGGCCTAGGCTTAGGCCTGAGCCCTAGGCCTAGGCCACTGAGCCTAGGCCTAGGCCTAAACCCTAGGCCACTGAGCCTGAGCCTAGAGCCTAGGCCTAGGCCTAAACCTAGGCCTAAACCACAAACCTAAACCCTAGGCCTAGCCCTGAACCAAACCCTAGGCCTAAACCTAAACCACTAAACCTAAACCACTAAACCTAAACCTAAGCCTAAACCTAAACCCTAAGCCTAAACCTAAACCACTAAACCCTAAACCACTAAACCACAAACCCTAAACCTAAACCCTAAACCTAAACCCTAAACCTAAACCACTAAACCTAAACCTAAACCTAAACCTAAACACAAACCACTAAACCTAAACCCACTAAACCTAAACCACTAAACCCTAAACCCTAAACCTAAACCTAAACCTAAACCTAAACCTAAACCCTAAACCTAAACCCTAAACCACAAACCACTAAACCCTAAACCTAAACCCTAAACCTAAACCACTAAACCACAAACCTAAACCTAAACCCTAAACCTAAACCTAAACCTAAACCTAAACCTAAACCACTAAACCCTAAACCACAAACCCACAAACCTAAACCCTAAACCACTAAACCCTAAACCTAAACCCTAAACCCTAAACCTAAACCCTAAACCTAAACCTAAACCTAAACTAAACCTAAACCCTAAACCACACAAACCTAAACCTAAGCCTAAACCTAAACCACAAACCTAAACCTAAGCCTAAACCCTAAACCCTAAACCTAAACCTAAACCCTAAACCTAAACCTAAACCTAAACCTAAACCACTGAGCCTAGGCCTAAAGGCCTAAACCTAGGCCTAGGCCTAGGCCCTAGAGCCTAGGCCTAAACCTAGGCCTAGAACCTAAACCCTAGGCCTAGGCCTAAACCTAGGCCTGAGGCCCTAGGCCTAGGCCTAAAGCCACTAGGCACTGAACCTGAGCCTAGGCCTGAGCCTGAGCCTAGGCCTAGGCCTAGGCCTGAGCCTAAAGGCCTGAGCCCTAGGCCTGGGCCACTGAGCCTAAACCTAGGCCTGAGCCTGAGCCTAGGCCTAAACCTAGGCCTAGGCCTAGGCCTAGGCCTAGGCCTAGGCCTAGGCCTAAAGCCTAGGCCTAAAGCCTAGGCCTAAACCTGAGCCTAGGCCTAAAGCCTAAACACTAAACCTGGGCCTAGGCTAAACTAGGCCTGAGCCTAAACCTGGGCCTAGCCTAGGCCTGGGCCTAGGCCTAAACCTGGGCCTGGGCCTGGGCCTAGGCCTGAGGCCTGGGCCTAGGCCTGGGCCTGGGCCTGGGCCTGAGCCACTGGGCCACTGAGCCACTGAGCCTAGGCCCTGGGCCACTGAGCCTGGGCCACTGAGCCTGAGGCCTGGGCCTGAGGCCACTGGGCCTAGGCCTGAGCCTGGGCCACTGGGCCACTGAGCCTGAGGCCTGGGCCTGGGCCACAGGCCTGGGCCTGACTGCCACAGGCCACTGGGCCTGAGCCACTGGGCCTGAGGCCTGGGCCTGGGCCACTAGGCCACTGGGCCACTGGGCCACTGGGCCTGGGCCACTGGGCCTGGGCCTGGGCCTGAGCCTGGGCCTGGGCCTGGGCCTGGGCCCTGGGCCTGGGCCTGGGCCACTGGGCCTGGGCCTGGGCCACAGGCCACTGGGCCTGGGCCTGGGCCTGGGCCTGAGCCACTGGGCCACAGGCCTGGGCCCTGAGCCTGGGCCACTGAGCCTAGGCCTGAGCCTGAGCCTAGGCCACTGAGCCACTGGGCCTGAGCCTAGGCCTGGGCCTGAGCCTGAGCCCTGGGCCACTGAGCCTGAGGCCACTGAGCCACTGAGCCTAGAGCCCTAAGGCCTAGGCCTGAGCCTGAGCCACTAGAGCCTAGGCCTGAGCCTAGGCCACTAGGCCTAAACCACTGAGCCTAGAGCCTAGGCCTAGGCCTAGAGCCTAAACCCTAAACCACTAAACCCTAAACCTAAGCCTAAACCTAGAGCCTAAACCTAAACCCTAGGCCTAAACTAGGCCTAAACCTAAACCTAAACCCTAAACCTAAACCACTAAACCCTAAACCACAAACCTAAACCTAAACCTAAACCACAAACCTAAACCACTAAACCTAAACCTAAACCTAAACCCTAAACCTAAACCCTAAACCCTAAACCTAAACCTAAAACCTAAACCTAAACCCTAAACCTAAACCTAAACCACAAACCTAAACCCTAAACCTAAACCTAAACCCTAAACCTAAACCTAAACCTAAACCTAAACCCTAAACCTAAACCTAAACCTAAACCACAAACCCTAAACCTAAACCTAAACCTAGGCCTAAACCACAGAACCTAAACCACTAAACCTAAACCTAAACCTAAACCACTAAACCTAAACCTAAACCTAGGCCACTAAACCTAAACCTAAACCACTAAACCTAGGCCCTAAACCTAAACCTAAACCCTAAACACTGAGCCTAAACCTAAACCTAAACACAAACCTAAACCTGAGCCTGAGCCTGAAACCACTGAGCCTGAGCCTAAGCCTGAAGCCTAAACCTGAAACCCTGAAACCTAGGCCACTGAGCCACAACCTGAGCCTAGGCCTAGGCCTAGGCCTAGGCCTAGGCCACTGAGCCTAGGCCTAGGCCTAGGCCTGAGCCTAGGCCTAGGCCTGAGCCACTGAGCCTAGGCCTAGGCCACTGAGCCACAGGCCTAGAGCCTAGGCCACAGGCCTAGGCCCTAGGCCACTAGAGCCTAAACCTAGGCCTGAGCCTAGGCCTAAACCCTAAACCTAAACCCTAAACCTAAACCTAAACCTAAACCTAAACCTAAACCTAAACCTAAGCCACAAACCCTAAACCTAAACCTAAACCTAGGCCTAAACCCTAAACCTAAACCCTAAACCACTAAACCTAAAATACTAAACCTAAACCTAAACCTAAACCTAAACCTAAACCACTAAACCTAAACCACAAACCTAAACCCTAAACCTAAACCTAAACCACAAACCTAAACACTAAACCCTACTAAACCTAAACCTAAACCTAAACCACACAAACCTAAACCTGAGCCTAAACCTAAACCTAAACCTAAACCACTAAACCTAAACCTAAACCCTAAACCACTAAACCTAAACCCTAAACCACTAAACCTAAACCTAAACCTAAACCACACAAACCTAAACCTAAACCACAAACCACTAAACCTAAACCCTAAACCACTAAACCTAAACCACAAACCTAAACCTGAAACCTAAACCTAAACCACTAAACCACTAAACCCTAAACCCTAAACCTAAACCACAAACCCTAAACCACTAAACCTAAACCTAAACCTAGGCCTAGGCCTAAACCACTGAAGCCTAAACCTAAACCTAGGCCACAAACCTAGGCCTGAAGCCTAAACCTAGGCCTAAACCACAAACCTAAACCCTAAACCACTAAACCCTAAACCTAGGCCACACAAGCCTAGGCCACTAGGCCTGAGCCTGAGCCAGGCCTGAGCCCTAGGCCTAGGCCTAGGCCTGAGCCTAGGCCTAGGCCTAGGCCTAGAGCCTAGGCCTAGGCCTAGGCCTAAACCTAGAGCCCTAGGCCTAGGCCTAGAGCCTAGGCCTGAGCCCTAGGCCTGAGCCTGAGCCTAGGCCTAGAGCCTAGGCCTAGAGCCTACTAGAGCCTAGGCCTAAACCCACAAACCTAAACCTAAACCTAGAGCCTAAACCTAAACCCTAAACCTAAACCTAAACCTAAAACCCTAAACCTAAACCCTAAACCTAAACCTAAACCCTAAACCTAAACCTAAACCTAAACCCTAAACCTAAACCCTAAACCTAAACCTAAACCTAAGCCTAAACCACTAAACCTAAACCTAAACCTAAACCCTAAACCACAAACCTAAACCCTAAACCTAAACCCTAAACCTAAACCCTAAACACTAAACCTAAACCCTAAACCTAAACCACTAAACCACTAAACCTAAACCTAAACCACACAAACCTAAACCTAAACCTAAATAAACCCTAAACCCTGAAACTAAACCACAAACCTAAACCCTAAACCTAAACCCTAAACCCTAAACCACTAAAGCCACAAACCTAAACCTAGAGCCTGAGCCTAGGCCACTGAGCCACTGGGCCACAAAGCCTAGGCCTAAACCTGAGGCCTGAAGCCTAAACCTGAGCCTGAGCCTAGGCCTAAACCTGAGGCCTGAAGCCACTGAGCCACTGAGCCACTGAAGCCTGAGCCTGGGCCCTAGGCCACTAGGCCCTGAGCCTGAGCCTAAACCCTAGGCCTGAGCCACTGGGCCCTGAGCCCTGAGCCCTGAGCCCTGAGCCTAGGCCTAGGCCACCTGAGCCACTGAGGCCTAGGCCTAGGCCTGAGCCTGAGCCACTAGGCCTAAGGCCTAGGCCTGAGCCTAGGCCACTGAGCCTAAACCTGAGCCACTAGGCCACTAGGCCTAGAGCCTGAGCCACTAGAGCCACTAGGCCCTAGAGCCTAGGCCACTAAACCACAAACCTAGAGCCTAAACCCTAAACCCTAAACCTAAACCACTAAACCCTAAACCCTAAACCTAAACCCTAAACCCTAAACCTAAACCACAAACCTAAACCCACTAAACCCTAAACCTAAACCTAAACCTAAACCTAAACCTAAACCTAAACCCTACAAACCTAAACCTAAACCTAAACCCTAAACCTAAACCTAAACCCTAAACCTAAACCTAAACCACTAAACCACACAAACCTAAACCCTAAACCCTAAACCTAAACCTAAACCACTAAACCCTAAACCTAAACCACTAAACCTAAACCTAAACCCTAAACCCTAAACCTAAACCTAAACCCTAAACCTAAACCTAAACCCTAAACCTAAACCCTAAACCTAAACCACTAAACACAAACCCTAAACCTAAACCTAAACCTAAACCCTAAACCTAAACCTAAACCTAAACCTAAACCTAAACCCTAAACCTAAACCTAAACCCTAAACCCTAAACCCTAAACCTAAACCACAACCTAAACCTAAACCTAAACCACAAACCACACAAACCTAAACCTAAACCCACAAACCACAAACCTAAACCTAAGCCTAAACCTAAACCCTAAACACTAAACCCTAAACCCTAAACCTAGGCCCTAAACCTAAACCTAAACCTGAGCCACTGACCACTAGGCCTAAACCTGAGCCTGAGCCTAAACCACAGGCCTGAGCCTAGAGCCACAGGCCTGAGCCACTAAACCACTGAGCCTAAACCTAAGCCTAAGGCCTAAACCACTGAGCCTAAACCTAGGCCTAGGCCTAGAGCCCTAAACCTAAACCCTAAACCACTAAACCTAAACCACTAAACCCTAAACCTAAACCTAAACCACAAACCACTAAACCTAAAACTAAACCTAAACCCTAAACCCTAAACCTAAACCTAAACCTAAACCTAAACCTAAACCCTAAAACCTAAACCCTAAACCTAAACCACTAAACCTAAACCCTAAACACAAACCACAAACCTAAACCCTAAACCTAAACCTAAACCTAAACCCTAAACCACAAACCACACAAACCTAAACCCTAAACCCTAAACCTAAACCTAAACCCTAAACACTAAACCTAAACCTAAACCCTAAACCACAAACCACAAACCACAAACCTAAACCTAAACCACAAACCTAAACCACTAAACCTAAACCTAAACCCTAAACCTAAACCTAAACCTAAACCCTAAACCCTAAACCCTAAACCTAAACCTAAACCTAAACCACACAAACCTAAACCACTAAACCTAAACCTAAACCACAAACCTAAACACAAACCTAACCTAGGCCCTAGGCCACTGAGCCTAAACCCTAAACCCTAGGCCCTAAACCCTAAACCTAAACCCTAAACCCTAAACCTAGCCTAAACCTAAACCTAAACCCTAAACCTAAACCTAAACCTAAACCTAAACCTAAACCTAAACCCTAAACCTAAACCCTAAGCCTAAGCCCTGAGCCTAGGCCTAGGCCTAGAGCCTAAACCTAGCCTAAACCTAAACCTAAACCTAGGCCACACAAACCCTAAACCTAAACCTAAACCTGAGCCTAAACCTAGGCCCTAAACCTAAACCTAAACCTAAACCACTAAACCTAGGCCTAAACCCTAAACCTAGGCCTAAACCTAAACCTAAACCTAAACCACTAAACCTAAACCCTAAACCCTAAACCTAAACCACTAACCTAAACCTAAACCTAAACCTAAACCACTAAACCTAAACACAAACCTAAACCTAAACCTAAACCCTAAACCACTAAACACAAACCCTAAACACCCTAAACCTAAACCTAAACCTAAACCCTAAACCTAAACCTAAACTAGCCTAAACCTAAACCTAAACCACTAAACCTGAACCTAAACCTGAACCACTAAACCACTAGGCCACTAAACCACTAAACCCTAAACCACTGAACCACAAACCCTAAACCACTACCCTGAAGCCTAAACCCTAAACCCTAAACCTAGACAAACCCTAAACCACTAAACCTAAACCTAAACCTAAACCTAAACCACTAAACCACTAAACCTAAAAACCACTAAACCCTAAACCTAAACCTAAACCACTAAACCTAAACCTAAACCTAAACCACTAAACCCTAAACCTAAACCACTAAACCTAAACCCTAAACCCTAAACCTAAACCTAAACCTAAACCCTAAACCTAAACCTAAACCTAAACCTAAACCACAAACCCTAAACCACAAACCTAAACCACAAACCCTAAACCACTAAACCTAAACCCTAAACCTAAACCCTAAACCTAAACCTAGCCTAAACCTAAACCCTAAACCTAAACCTAAACCCTAAACCCTAAACCCTAAACCTAAACCTAAACCCTAAACCTAAACCCTAAACCTAGGCCTAAACCTAAACCTAAAGGCCTAGAACCCTAGGCCTACTAAACCTAAACCTGAGCCTAGGCCACCTGAGCCCTAAACCTAAACCTAAACCCTGAGCCTGAGCCACTGAGCCAGGCCTAAAGCCACTGAGCCACAACCTGAGCCTGGAAACCCTGAGCCTGAAACTAGCCACAGAGCCCTGAGCCTGAGCCCTGAGCCTGAAGCCACTAGGCCTGACCTACTGAACCTGGGCCTGAGCCTGAGCCTAGGCCTAGAGCCTAGGCACAGGCCCACAGGCCACCAGACCACCAGCCACAGGACCCCCTGAGGCCTAGAGCCCCCAGAGCCCCTAAAGGCCTAAACCCCAGAGCCACCAGGCCTAGAGCCTACAGGCCCCAGGCCCCAGGCCTAGGCCTAGGCCTAGGCCCTAAGCCCTAGAGGCCTAGAGCCTAGGCCTAGGCCTAAACCTAGAGCCTAGAGCCTAAACCTGAAGCCTGAAGCCTAAACCCTAAACCTAAACCTAAACCTAAACCCTAAACCCTAAACCTAAACCTAAACCACAAACCTAAACCTAAACCCTAAACCACAAACCTAAACTAAACCTAAACCTAAACCTAAACCTAAACCCTAAACCTAAACCACAAACCACTAAACCACTAAACCCTAAACCCTAAACCTAAACCACAAACCCTAAACCCTAAACCTAAACCACAAACCTAAACCCTAAACCACTAAACCCTAAACCCTAAACCTAAACCTAAACAGACCTAAACCTAAACCACAAACCACAAACACAAACCCTGAACACTAAACCACTAAACCACAAACCACAGACACAGACCACTGAACCACAGACCTGAACCACTGAGACCACAGACCACTAAACCACTAAACCTAAACCTAAACCCTAAACCTAAACCCTAAACCACTAAACCACTAAACCTAAACCACAAGCCTAAACCACTAAACCCTAAACCACTAAACCACAAACCCTAAACCCTAAACCACTAAACCCTAAACCTAAACCCTAAACCTAAACCCTAAACCACAAACCCTAAACCACAACCTAAACCCCTAAACCTAAACCACAGACAGACACTGAACCACTGAACCACAGACCACTAAACACTGAACCACTGAACCACAGACCACAGACAGACCCACAGACCACTGAACCTACACAGACCACAGACACACAGCCACGAACCTGAACCACTGAACCACGAACCACTGAACACACAGACCACAGACCACAGACACTGAACCTGAACCACTGAGACCACTGAACCACTGAAACACCTGAACCTGAACACCTGAGACCCTGAACCACTGAACCACAGACCACTAAACCACAGACCTGAACCACAGACCACTGAACCACAGACCCTAAACCTGAACACCTGAGCCACTGAACCACAGACCACAGACCACGAGACCACCAGACCCACCCCTGAGACCACAGACCACGGAACCACAGACCCTGAACCCTGAGACCTGAACCCTGAACCTGAACCACTGAACCTGACCACTAAACCACAAACCCTAAACCCTAAACCACTAAACCCTAAACCCTAAACCACAAACACAAACCACTAAACCTAAACCTAAACCTAAACCCTAAACCCTAAACCTAAACCCTAAACCCTAAACCCTAAACCTAAACCCTAAACCTAAACCCTAAACCACAAACCACAAACCTAAACCCTAAACCTAAACCTAAACCCTAAACCTAAACCACACAAACCTAAACCACTAAACCTAAACCCTAAACCTAAACCTAAACCCTAAACCACTAAACCCTAAACCTAAACCCTAAACCTAAACCACAAACCACTAAACCTAAACCAAACCCTAAACCTGAACCTAAACCTAAACCCTAAACCCTAAACCACACCTAAACCTAAACCACAAACCCTAAACCACTGAGCCTAAACCTAAACCCTAAACCTGAGCCTGAGCCCTAAACCACTAGGCCACAAACCTAGGCCTAAACTGAAGCCTAAACCCTAAGCCACTGAGCCTAAACCTGAGCCACTGAGCCACTGAGCCTAGGCCACTGAGCCTGACCTAGGCCACTGACCTGAGCCTGACCCTAAACCTAAACCACAGGCCCTAAACCTAAACCTAAACCTAAACCCTAAACCCTAAACCCTAAACCACTAAACCTAAACCACTAAACCTAAACCACTAAACCCTAAACCTAAACCACTAAACCCTAAACCTAAACCACTAAACCACTAAACCTAAACCCTAAACCCTAAAACACAAACCACAAACCTAAACCTAAACCCTAAACCCTAAACCTAAACCCCTAAACCTAAACCTAAACCCTGACACAAACCACTAAACCTAAACCACACAAACCACTAAACCACAAACCTAAACCTACACAGACCTGAACCACAGACACAGACCACAGACCACAGACACTGAACCACAGACCACAGACCTGAACCACTGAACCACAGACACAGACCACTGAACCTGAACCACAGACCCACTGAACCACAGACCACAGACCCTGAACCCACAGACCACTGAACCACAGACCACAGACCACACAGACCACAGACCACAGACCTGAACCTGAACCACAGACCTGAACCTGAACCACAGACCACAGACACGAACCACAGACCACAGACACTGAACCTACCACAGACCACAGACACTGAACCACTAGACCTAAACCTAAACCTAAACCTAAACCCTAAACCCTAAACCACACAAACCACTAAACCACAAACCCTAAACCACTAAACCTAAACCTAAACCACACAAACCCTAAACCCTAAACCTAAACCCACAAACCTAAACCCTAAACCCTAAACCCTAAACCACTAAACCTAAACCACTAAACCCTAAACCTAAACCCTAAACCTAAACCCACAAACCCTAAACCCTAAACCTAAACCCTAAACCACAGACCACTAAACCACTAAACCTAAACCCTAAACCTAAACCACTAAACCACAAACCCTAAACCCTAAACCTAAACCTAACAGACCACAAACCTAAACCACTAAACCACAGACACAAACCCTAAACCTGAACCACAGACCCTAAACCTAAACCTAAACCACAGACACCTAGACCCTGAACCACAGACACACTGAACCACAGACCTGCAACCCTGAACCACAGACCTGAACCACAGACCTGAACCACTGAACCTGAACCCTGAACCACAGACCACAGACCACAGACCACGAACCCACAGACCACAGACCACTGAACCTGAACCACAGACCACAGACCCCAGACCACAGACCACAGAACCACTGAACCTGAACCACAGAACCCTGAACCCTGAACCTGAACCAGACCACAGAACCTGAACCTGAACCACGAACCACAGACCACAGACCACAGACCTGAACCCTGAACCACAGACCTGAACCACTGAACCACGAACCACAGACCTGAACCACTGAACCACAGACCACAGACCTGAACCACTGAACCTGAACCACAGACCCTGAACCACAGACCACAGACCACCTGAACCACAGACCACAGACCCTGAACCTGAACCACGAACCACAGACCACAGACCACAGACCTGAACCACGAACCACTGAGACCACGAACCAGACCTGAACCACAGACCTGAACCCTGAACCACCAAACCACAAACCACACAAACCCTAAACCCTAAACCACCCTAAACCACTAAACCTAAACCCTAAACCCTAAACCACTAAACCCTAAACCCTAAACCCTAAACCACAAACCTAAACCCTAAACCACAAACCCTAAACCCTAAACCACAAACCCTAAACCCTAAACCCTAAACCTAACCCTAAACCACAAACCTAAACCCCTAAACCCTAAACCCTAAACCACAAACCACTAAACCCTAAACCCTAAACCAAACCTAAACCCTGAAACCACAGCCTAAACCACTGACTGAACCCTGAACCACACAGACCTACTGAACCACCTAAACCACAGACCACAAACCCTGAACCTAAACCTGAACCCTAAACCACAGACCACAGACCACTGAACCCTAGACCACACAGACCACTGAACCACACAGACCACTAGACCTAAACCACTAAACCTGAACCACAGACCACTGAACCACAGACCTGAACCCTGAACCCTGAACCACAGACCTGAACCACGAACCTGGAGACCCTGAAGCCACACCCTGAACCACAGACCTGAACCCTGAACCACGAACCACAGACCTGAACCTGAACCTAAACCTAAACCTAAACCTGAACCACTGAACCCTGAACCACAGACCACGAACCACTGAACCACAAACCACAGACCACACGAACCACTGAACCACTGAACCCACAGAACCACAGACCACTGAACCACGAACCACTGAACCTGAACCACTGAACCACAGACCCTAGACCTGAACCACGAACCCTGAACCACAGACCTGAACCTGAACCACAGACCACAGACCTGAACCACAGACCACTAAACACAGACCACAAACCTAAACCACTAAACCCTAAACCACTAAACCTAAACCACAAACCCTAAACCCTAAACCTAAACCCTAAACCTAAACCACTAAACCCTAAACCTAAGCCTAAACCCTAAACCACTAAACCCTAAACCTGAGCCTAAACCTAAACCCTAAACCCTAAACCACAAACCCTAAACCACTAAACCTAAACCCTAAACCTAAACACTAAACCCTAAACCCTAAACCACTAAACCTAAACCTAAACCCTAAACCTAAACCACTAAACCTAAACCCTAAACCACTAAACCTAAACCCTAAACCTAAACCTAAACCACTAAACCACTGAACCCTAAACCACTGACCTAAACCACAAACCTAAACCAGGACCAGGACCCAGGACCCTGACAGGACCCAGAGACTGAGACCCAGGACCTGAGACCAGGACCCAGGACCCCAGAGACCCAGGACCCCAGGACCAGAGACCTGACCAGGACACAGGACCCCAGAGACCCAGGACCTGAGACCCCAGAACCAGAGACCACAGAGACCCAGGACCACTGAACCTGAGACCACAGACCCTGACACTGAACCACAGAGCCTAAACCTGAGCCTAAACCACAAACCTAAACCCTAAACACTAAACCACAAACCCTAAACCTAAACCCTAAACCTAAACCTAAACCCTAAACCCTAAACCTAAACCCTAAACCACTAAACCCTAAACCCTAAACCCCCAAACCCTAACTTTTCAATCGAAACACGATTAGAAAAAAGCATTTCTCTAGGAGGCGATTTTAGCGATCCACATGATACCAGCCTTCCCAGGCCTTGATGGCCATTCAGGCCAGCTAGCCTCATCTGGTCGGCCACCACCCTCCCATCCCAGCGCACCCTCTCAACTTCTCCAGCGTCCTCAAATCATCCCCACTATCCGTTTTGTCATCTCCGAAAGCGCCATTAATGGCGGAACTTCTAACCACTGCGGCAATTCCTCTCCATGTCCTCTTCGATTCCAATCAAGCCTATTGTTTACCTACATGGTGAGCCTTTGTTAGGTTTGAGAAGAAAGAAGTGGAGGTGATGATTCATCAACAAAATTTAAATCTTGCGGTTATTGGCAAGTTTAGCCATGGTTGGCGAAATTGGTCTATTGAGCTGCGATTCCAAAGCAATGTGGTTTGAAGGCGGAGGTGAATATTGGATTGCTTTGTGATAGACATGTCTTGATTCGATGCACAATTGCGGAGGATTATGATACTTTGATGTCAAGACAAACCTTTGAAATAAAGGAGAAGAACAAGCCCTACTTGATGAGAACTTTCAAGTGGGATGTTACCTTCAATCCGGATGAGGAGACAAGATTTGCTTATGGATGGATTTCATTCCCTGGATTGCCTCCACATTTCCATGGCGAATCCTCTCTTTTTTCCATGGCGGCGTCGGTGGGCATACCCGTCTCTATAGACTCGGCTACAAGGAATAAAACAAGACCTAGTAGTGCTAGAGTCAAGGTAGAAGTTGATTTGCTTAAAGTTCATCCCAAGAGTGTGCTAATTCAAGTGGGTGAAGGGGCGGAAATTACATCTACACAACAAAGGATTAGATATGATTTCTTGCCCAAATATTGTACCAATTGCAAGCTACAAGGACATGACTCAATTGGATGTTGGAAACTCAATCCGGAATTGAGACCAAACAAGGAGAATCCGGCGGTGGCAAGAGGCTTGACGGCGGCAGGAGGAGAAAAAAGTAAGTCTCACCACCCTACTCATCCCCCCCTCTCTTCTACTTCTCACCCTACCAATTCCGAATGGCAAACCGTCAATCACAGACGGAAAACCAGCTGGAAAGGCAACCCAAACCCACCCCAAAACACAAAAACCCATCGATTAGCTAGAAAACCCTATTCGGCGGATCGGAGCAGTGAACACGACATCACCGGTGTCGGAAACAACTTGTCGAGCGACGGAAAATACAATCCTACAAAAATACATTTTGAGATTTCCGACGCCGGAAACCCTCTAGGAATTCTTGGCGGCCGGAAATCACCCGGAACCCTAAGCGGCGCGGCGAACCCACCAGGAACCCTACCGGCACCCTCCCCGTCCAGGCGACCCACCCGAAACCACTAGCATTTGTGGTGGTGTTGGGCCAAACCTTAGCGGAATGGCCCCAAAACCCTAACCCTAACCTAATACCACTCTGCCGAAACCCCCGATACCCAAACCTAAACCACCTAGGAACCCCTTAGGAAAACTCTTCGGATACCACCCCACCGAAAAAACCCACAAAACTCAGAAACACCACCCATAACCCGACCCGCAACCCCACACAAAACCCAATCCAATCTCAAACAGTTCGTGCCAACCCACTCGGCCAACCCGACCCACAACCCAACCCGACCCTATCCATAAATTCGGACCGGGCCCATATTTTCTAACCGAGACCCTCCCAACCCGACCCGCACCAAAGAATTACCGCATGACCCCCCCAACCAGAGCCCAAACCACAATAACCCGAGCCCAATTCCAATCCAAAAACCGAGCCCACCCACGAACCCAAATCAAGGCCCAATAAGCACCCCAAGGCGAATATGATTGGGAAGACTCAAGAGTATGAGACATCCGAAATCAATGGTACAATGGGTAGAAGACAAGCCGTTGTTGAATCACCCAGCGAGGGCTCCAAGCTGCATGGCTATTCTGTAGCCACTCACGACTTTGTTCTTTGCTTTGGATGGAAGCGTGTACAATGCGACAAAATCGGGTAAAGACCTATCTCTTCTTCTAGTGAATTCACACCTAAAACTAGGGCTCCTGTCATTGAGGAATGGGTGAAAAAGCATTCTCATTCCCATGAAAGGATCCTCAAGTTCGACTAGTAGTAGTCGGAGAAGGAGATGTTGTGACAATGAGAAAGAAAATGAGGAGATTGAAGCATCGGTTGCGGCAATGGGATTCGGAGAAGAGGAGTCAATTGAATCTATCTCTAGCCAACTTGCGGAGGCAGCCGCTAGTGGAGGATTTGATGGGCTTGATGAGTTCGAAAGATTGGCGGAATCGGATGGAGGGCCCCGTCTATAGAAATAACATGACATACAAACAATTTCATGCTTTCAAAAGTGCATATCACCGGATATGACGGATGACGAAGTTTGTAGCGCTCATGGATTTGCCACATCACGGAATACATGGAGCGGTGTAGACAAGAACAAAGAAGATTTGAAGCAAAGTCCAACAAAAAGCAAGCAAAGAAGAGGACACTAGCCACGGCTACCACGGCCGATTACCACACGTTCCAAAGCAAAGAAATGATCCAATTTCAAGAATATTTGGAAGATCAACAGGAAAGATACATCATATTGAGGATTTTATAAGCTCGGAGGTAGACCTTAGCTTTGTACTTATATTATCCTATCTTTATGTTAGTATCATCATTTGTAATATCATCATAGAGTGTATTATAAACTCTATGATGATCATAAATACTTGATTATTTCAAGTTCCTTTTTCTACATTGAGTTAGATTTCTTTTAGGCCTTATAGGATAGTCTCGTGGGGTAATAGGATGAGTCCCCCTACTTGTACTTCCTTTGGGGCCCCTTGTCATTTTACTTATTATTAATAAAATACCACAAGCCGCGAGGCTGTGGCTTCAAAAAAAAAAAAAAAACCCTAAACCCTGAACCCTGAACCCTGAACCCTGAACCCTGAACCCTGAACCCTGAACCCTGAACCCTGAACCCTGAACCCTGAACCCTAAACCCTAAACCCTAAACCCTAAACCTAAACCCTAAACCCTAAACCCTACTTTTCACTGAACACGGTCAAACGCTCTCTAGGAGAGGCGATTTTCGGCGTCACAATACCCAAAGCCTTTCCGGCCTTCGATGGCCATTCCGGCCACTGGCCGGCCTCCTCCTGAGGTCGGCCACCACCCTCCCATCCCCGCGCACCCTCTCAACTTCTCCAACGTCCTCAAATCATCCCCCACTATCCCGTTTTTGTCATCTCCCGAAACTGCCATTAATGGCGGAACTTCTAGCCCTTGCGGCAATTCCTCTCCCATGTCCTCTTCGATTCCAATCAAGCCTATTGTTTACCTACATGGTGAGCCCACTGTTAGGTTTGAGAAGAAAGAAGTGGAGGTGATGATTCATCAACAAAATTTAAATCTTGCGGTTATTGGCAAGTTTAGCCATGGTTGGCCAGAAATTGGTCTATTGAGAACTGCGATTCCAAAGCAATGTGGTTTGAAGGCGGAGGTGAATATTGGATTGCTTTGTGATAGACATGTCTTGATTCGATGCACAATTGCGGAGGATTATGATACTTTGATGTCAAGACAAACCTTTGAAATAAAGGAGAAGAACAAGCCCTACTTGATGAGAACTTTCAAGTGGGATGTTACCTTCAATCCGGATGAGGAGACAAGATTTGCTTATGGATGGATTTCATTCCCTGGAGTGCCTCCACATTTCCAGGGCGAATCCTCTCTTTTTCCATGGCGGCGTCGGTGGGCATACCCATCTCTATAGACTTCGGCTACAAGGAATAAAACAAGACCTAGTAGTGCTAGAGTCAAGGTAGAAGTTGATTTGCTTAAAGTTCATCCCAAGAGTGTGCTAATTCAAGTGGGTGAAGGGGCGGAAATTACATCTACACAACAAAGGATTAGATATGATTTCTTGCCCAAATATTGTACCAATTGCAAGCTACAAGGACATGACTCAATTGGATGTTGGAAACTCAATCCGAATTGAGACCAAACAAGGAGAATCGCGGTGGCAAGAGGCTTGGCGGCGGGGAGGAGAAAAAGTAAGTCTCACCACCCTACTCATCCCCCTCTCTTCTACTTCTCACCCTACCAATTCGAATGGCAAACCGTCAATCACAGACGGAAAACCACCTGGAAAAAGGCAACCCAAACCCACCCCAAAACACAAAAACCCATCCAATTCGCTAGAAAACCCTATTCGCGTGGAGCAGTGAACACGACATCAGCGTGTCGGAAACAACATCGACTGACGGAAAATACAATCCTACAAAAAATACATTTTTGAGATTTGACGCGGAAACCCTACGGAATTCTTGGCGGCGGAAATCACAGGAACCCTAAGCGGCCGTGAACCCAGGAACTCTACCGGCACCCTCCCAGTCCAGCCACCCACCGAAACCCTAGCATTTGTGGTGGTGTTGGGCCAAACCTAGCGGAATGGCCCAAAACCTAACCCTAACCCTAATACCACTCTGCGAAACCCCAATACCCAAACCCTAAACCACCTACCTGAACCCCCTTCCTGGAAAACTCTTCTGATACCACCCACCGAAAAAACCCACAAAACTCCGAAACACCACCCATAACCCGACCCGCAACCAGCCCCACACAAAACCCAACCCAATCTCAAACAGATTCGGCCCAACCCACTGTCGGCCAACCCGACCCACAACCCAACCCGACCCTATCCATAAATTCAGACCCGGGCCCACATTTTCTAACCCGAGACCCTCCCAACCCGACCCCACCAGCAATTACCCGCAACCCCCCCCAACCGAGCCCAAACCCTAATAACCCGAGCCCAATTCCAATCCAAAAACCGAGCCCACCCACGAACCCAAATCCGAGCCCAATAAGCACCCCAAGGCAGAATATGATTGGGAAGACTCAAGAGTATGAGACATCCGAAATCAATGGTACAGCGGGTAGAAGACAAGCCGTTGTTGAATCACCCAACGAGGGCTCCAACTGCATGGCTATTACTGTAGCCACTCCTGACTTTGTTGCTGCTTTGGATGGAACTGTGTACAATGCGACAAAATCAGGTAAAAGACCTATCTCTTCTTCTAGTGAATTCACACCTAAAACTAGGGCTCGTCATTTGAGGAATGGGTGAAAAAAGCATTCTCATTCCCCGCGAAAGGATCCTCAAGTTCGACTAGTAGTAGTCGGAGAAGGAGATGGTGTGACAATGAGAAAGAAAATGAGGAGATTGAAGCATCGGTTGCGGCAATGGGATTCGGAGAAGAGGAGTCAATTGAATCTATCTCTAGCCAACTTGCGGAGGCAGCCGCTAGTGGAGGATTTGATGGGCTTGATGAGTTCGAAAGATTGGCGGAAGCGGATGAAGGGGCCCCCATCTATAGAAATAACATGACATACAAACAATTTCATGCTTTCAAAAGTGCATATCACCGGATATGACGGATGGCGAGTTTGTAGCGCTCATGGATTTGCCACATGCGGAATACATGGAACGGTGTAGACAAGAACAAAGAAGATTTGAAGCAAAGTCCAACAAAAAGCAAGCAAAGAAGAGGACACTAGCCACAGCTACCACAGCGATTACCACACGTTCCAAAGCAAAGAAATGATCCAATTTCAAGAATATTTGGAAGATCAACAGGAAAAGATACATCATATTGAGGATTTTATAAGCTCAGAGGTAGACCTTAGCTTTGTACTTATATTATCCTATCTTTATGTTAGTATCATCATTTGTAATATCATCATAGAGTGTATTATAAACTCTATGATGATCATAGAGTACTTGATTATTTCAAGTTCCTTTTTTCTACATTCAGGTTAGATTTCTTTTAGGCCTTATAGGATAGTCTCGTGGGGTAATAGGATGAGTCCCCCCTACTTGTACTTCCCCTTTGGGGCCCCTTGTCATTTTATTTATTATTAATAAAATACCACAAGCCGCGAGGCTGTGGCTTCAAAAAAAAAAAAAAACCCTAAACCCTAAACCCTAAACCCTAAACCCTAAACCCTAAACCCTAAACCCTAAACCCTAAACCCTAAACCCTGAACCCTAAACCCTGAACCCTAAACCCTAAACCATGAACCCTAAACCCTAAACCCTAAACCCTAAACCCTAAACCCTAAACCTAAACCCTAAACCCTAAACCCTAAACCACAAACCTCAGACCACTGAACCTGAACCACAGACCTGAACCACTGCCTAAACCACTTTTCACCAAAACACGGTCCAAAAACGCTCTCTAGAGAGGCGATTTTGGCGTCACTTTCCCAAAAGCCTTTCCGCCTTCGATGGCCATTCGGCCCGGCCGGCCTCCTGAGGTCGGCCATCACCCTCCCAACCCCGCGCACCCTCTAGACTACTCCACCCTCTTCAAATCATCCCCCACCATCCCGTTATTGGAAAATCCCGAAACTGCCAAACATGGCGGAAACCCTAGCAATGGCGGCAGTTCTTCTCCCATGGCTCTCTCTATTCCAATCAAGCCTATTGTCTACCTACATGGTGAACCCACTGTTAGGTTTGAAAAGAAGAAAGTGGAGGTGATGATTCATCACCAAGACTTAACTCGGGCAATTGTTGGAAAATTTAGCCATGGATGGCCTGACATTGCCTTCTTACGGACTGCCATCCCTAAGCAATGTGGTTTGAAGGCGGAGGTACGTATTGGTTTGCTTTGTGATAGGCATGTCTTGATTCGATGCACAATTGGTGAAGATTTTGATACTTTGATGTCAAGACAAACCTTTGAGATTAAGGAGAAGAATAAGCCCTATTTGATGAGAACCTTCAAATGGGATGTGTCTTTTAATCCGGCGGAGGAAAGTCGATTTGCATATGGGTGGATTTCATTCCCCGGATTACCTCCACATTACTATGGAGAATCTACTCTCTTCTCATTGGCGGCGGCAGTGGGTTCCCCAATTACCATAGATGCGGCCACTTTGAATAAAACAAGGCCAAGTTGTGCTAGAGTCAAAGTGGAGTTTGATTTGCTCAAGACCCATCCCCAACATGTGGTAATTCAAGTGGGTGAAGGGGATGGAATCACTTCTGAATTACAAAAAATTAGATATGATTTCAAGCCAAAATATTGTATCAATTGCAAGCTACAAGGGCACGATGTTGATAGATGTTGGAACCTAAAACCAGCATTGCGGCCGGAAAAAGCCAAGGACAGTGATGGCGGCAAGGTGGCGAAGGTAGTGGCAACGGCAATGGCGGCAGACGAAGGTAAGGCTTCAAACCCTCTCCCTTCTTCGTCTAACACTAACCAACAAGCACCTATTCTACCTACCAATTCCTTGATCCCTAACCTAACCAACAAATGGATTACAATCACCGGAAAAAACAAGAAAAACAAGAATCAAAATCAAAAACCACCCACAAAACCCACTGGAACAGTGTTTCCGGCGACTGGAACAGTGATTCCGAGGCCTAGGGCTATCGGAAAAACTGTCCAGGTGTCGGAAATTGAATCCCCACCAAAAATCGATTCCCCCAAAATTCCCGACGCCGAAAACCCTACCGGAAGTAGTGACGGCGCCGGAAACCCCCCCGGAAACCCTACCGGAACCCTAGGTGGCGCCGGAAACCTAACTGAAACCCTACCGGCGACCTCCCCTGCTCCCGGAAACCACCACCCAGAAACCCTGCTACCCTTCCCCCTCGTTGGGCCTTGTTTGGCCCAAAACCACCCTCCAAACCCTAACCCTAATTCCAAAACCACCACCCACAAAACCACTACCCTACCACCAGAAAACCACCTCCTCCACCTCGTAGGGACGGAAATAACCACCCGGCAACTCCACCACCGCAAACTCACCACTCAGAAACCACTCCGGGACCATTACCGCCACCAAACCCTAAACCGCTACCCAAAACCGCCTCCCCTAAAACCTAATTACCCAGAACCCGACCCACCAAAAAGCCCCTACCCGACACCCTACTTGACCGGATCTCGACCCACCCTAACCCGACCCTACCCATATCCACACCCATACCCGAACCCGAATCCTCAATGTCGAAACACCCACCCCCCAAACCCGAACCTAACCCTACCCGGGCCCCACCCTCGGCCCAACCCAACCCCCTCTCGGTCCAATCAAAAAAAAATCTATCCGAAAATCAAAGTCCACATTCCATTTCAGATACGGGCTCAACATCACAGCCCAATCCAAAGCCAAATCTTAATCCCACAGCCACTGAATATAACCCAATCACAAAAAGCCAAACTACTCAAAATTGGCTCAAAAATGCATTCTCCTTTCCACCACAATCCTGCACCCTAAATGAAGCCACGTCCGACATTCCCTCTGTTAGTACAGTTGCTCCCTCTGACAGTGAGAGAAAGAAATGGTGTGAGACAGATGGAGAGGAGGCGGAGGTGGAGGAGGTTGGTTCTGGATTGTCCGACAGAGAAAGATTAAGGCAAGTGTTTGACAGGAAAATGGAGAAACATGGACATTTTATGGGAATGTCGTCTTTCGAGGAGGCATTTGCGGATAAGAAATCATACTATCCAGATTTAAGTGTAGAGGAGTATGTGGAGATGGGCGGAGACACGGATGATGAAGAAGAAATGGCTATGTTCCTGGCAGAACCACCACATAACTTCCGTGACTATGATGCATATGGCTTATATGATGAGGCTACAGATGATGAACATATGGAGCTGGAAGGCAACATGGTTGCGGAGGCTGATGAGGAGATTGATGAGGAAGCAGAACCGCTTGCTGTGGAAGAAGTCCCTGACCAGGTACACTTACTAGAGGGTCCTATCCAAGGAGGGCCAGGTAATGTAGATGAGATGGGAGGCAAGACGCTGGGGGAGCTCTATTCAGAAGCAGCGCGACAGGCCAAGCAGAGACAGGTAATGTCTGATCCCTTTGGTAATGTTGCTGAAATGCGTCTGAGTGGTCGATGCGGATGAGGACTCTTTGGTCCCGAATGCATCTTTGGTCATCCGAATGGGAACCTCTCGCCCCGAATTATGCAAAGCACAAAAAAGAAGCTCACAAGGAAAAGCAGCTGGGATGGTAAGATGCCAGGGGTGACGAAAATGCCAATAAGAGAAGCCAAGAAGAAAGTCCAGTTTGATGCGGCCAAAATGAGGGACCCTTCCAAATATGTTGGGCCCACAGAATCACTAATCAACGCCAAGAAGAAATGATTAAGTTTCATGAATACTTGGAGGACGAGAAAGAAGTGATGCCACAGGTGGAGGATTTTATAAGTCCGGAGGTAGATGATCATATTTTCGTGCTTATATTATTTCTTCACTATGTTAGCATTCTCATTTGTAACATCATTATAGAGTGCATTATAAACTCTATGATGATCATAGAATATTTAGTTTTGTCAAGTTCTTTCTTTCTTCATTCTTGCTAGCTTTTAGATACTAGGCCTCATAAGATAGTATAGTGGGGTAACAGGATTAGTCCCCCCTGCTTGTACTTCCCCTTTGGGGCCCCATGTCTTTCATTATCATTATTAATAAAATTCCACAAGCCGCGAGGTTGTGGCTTCAAAAAAAAACCCTAAACCCTGAACCCTAAACCCTAAACCCTGAAGTACCCTGAAGAACCCCGATGGACCCGGATGCACCCCGATGGACCCCGGACCCCGGACCCCGGAACCCGGAACCCGGAACCCGGAACCCGAAACCCGGAACCCTGAACCCGGAACCCGGAACCCTGAACCCTGAACCCTGAACCCTAAACCCACATCACCCCCACTTCGGCCAGCAACCCTAACACTGTAAAAGAGTGGATTACTGTTCGTAGGAAGCCCAACAAAAATCGCAAACAAAAACAGCCATCACATCCACCAAAAAACAGTGGGGCCAATACTGGCACAGTGATTCCGGTGATTCTGGGCATCAGAAACACTGTCTCCGCCGTCACACAACCCATCGCAACTCAAAACCCTACCGAACAAACCATCGGAAACCACTCTAATTCCGACGGAAACCAGAGAATTACCGCTGATTCGCCGACGGAAACCCTAACCACTATATCGGAAAACCCTAACCAAGTGACAAACCCTACCCGACCCGGTAACCCGACCCAACTGTTGACTCACCCAGCCCCGTCGGAACCCCTCATCGGAAACCCTACTGGTTAACCGATACCGCCCCATACTGACTCAAACCCTAATCAGCCGCAACCCATCCCTAGCCCTAAACCACCATCACATGCGGTTTCGGGTAAAGAACCCCTACCCGACTCTACCCAATTTTCTAACCCTACCCGGACTGGAAGCCCGACCCATCAAACGACCCACCCAATACCTAGGGCAACCCTACCGGACCCGAACTTCCAAAACCCTAAACCACCCTCAAGGGTGGTTTTGGGAACCCATGAAACCCTACCCGTAACGGCCCAACCCCATACCCACACAAGCCCAATCATCTCGGGTCATCCTGGCCCAATTTCGAAAACCCCTACCCGGAGCCTACTAAATTCGAGCCCAACTTCTACACACACACCAAATCCAAGGCCAATGAACATTTTACAAATTACACAATTCACTAATTCAAGCCCTTCTATTCCAGACTCGGGCTCAACTTCAAACCCAAATGCCCAAGCCAAACTAAACCCAACAGCCACAGCTTACAATCCAAGTTTGTACAACCCATACCTCTTACCTCCACCACAACCTTGCACCCTCAATAAATCCAACTCAGACATTTCATGCGTCACCAGTACCGGGACCCCATCAGTCACATCTAGTGCTAGGAAGAAATGGTGTGAGACAGACGGAGAGGATGTAGCTGAAGAGGAGGCAGAAAGGGACATGGTAGAGGAGGAAGCAGAGACCTGGGTACCACCTTTCCACATGGTACAAATTGCGCAAGAGCGAGAGCTGACATGGAGATACAAACATCGGGCCTTCTTTGATGATGCCATAGTGCAGAAACCTATCGCCTCTAAAGCGGTCCAGAAAAAACCGACAAGCGACAAAACAATTGAAGCAAAAGAACCCAGGAGGAAGTGCCCGGATTGGACCCCAGCAAATGAAAGAGCAGCAGCAGCAGGGTACGATCCGTACGAAGGAGAAAGCGAGTATGAATATTCTTCACGTTTTTAGTATCATCATTTGTAATACCATCACAGAATACTTATAAATTCTAAGATGATCATAGAAGGGTTAGTTATTACTATTTTCTTTCATGCACTTAGATTTATTCAGGCCTTATAGGATAGTCTAGTGGGGTAACAGGATGAGTCCCCCCTGCTTGTACTTCCCCTTTGGGGCCCCCTGTTTTCTTTATTATTATTAATAAAACTCCACATGCCGCGAGGCTGTGGCTTCAAAAAAAAAACCCTAAACCCTAAACCCTGAACCCTGAACCCTGAACCTTGAACCCTGAACCCTGAACTCTAAACCCTAAACCCTAAACCCTAAAACCCTAAATAAACTACCCAAAATTGGCTCAAAAATGCATTCTCATTTCCACCACAAAAATGCACTCTAAATGAAGCCATCTACGACATTCCCTCTGTTAGTACTACCTCAATTGTTCCTTCTAACAGTGAGAGAAAGAAGTGGTGTGAGACGGATGGAGAGGAGGCGGAAATGGGGGAGGTTGGTTCTGGGTTGCCCGACAGAGAACGACTTCGGCAAGTGTTTGACAGGAAAATGGAGAAGCATGGACATTTTATGGGAATGTCATCTTTCGAGGAGGCACTCGCGGATAAGCAATCATATTATCCAGATCTAAGTGTAGAGGAGTATGTGAAGATGGGTGGAGACACGGATGATGAAGAAGA
The DNA here is from genome assembly GCA_029783415.1 of Anisodus acutangulus. Taxonomy (NCBI): domain Eukaryota; kingdom Viridiplantae; phylum Streptophyta; class Magnoliopsida; order Solanales; family Solanaceae; genus Anisodus; species Anisodus acutangulus. The sequence continues at coordinate 62,157,899 of CM056491.1, read as the reverse complement.
AATGGCTCTGTTCCTGGCAGAACCACCACATAATTTTCGAGACTATGATACATATGGCTTATATGAGGAGGATACAGATGCTGAAAATATGGAGCTGGTGGGCAACATAGGTCCTGGGGCTGATGAGGAGATTGAGGAGGATGCAGAACCACTTGCTGTGGAAGAAGCCCCAGATCAGGTGCATTTACTAGAGGGCCCAACTCAAGGAGGGCCAGGTAATGTAGACGAAATGGGAGGCAAGACGCTGGGGGAGCTCTACTCAGAAACAGCACGACAGGCCAAGCAGAGACAGGTAATGTCTGATCCCTTTGGTAATGTTGCTAGTACATCCGAGTGGTCAGATGCTGAGGAGGACTCCCTGGTCCCCGAACGCATGCTGGTCATCCAGAATGGGAACCTATCACCTCGAAATGTGCAAAGTACAACAAAGAAGCTCACAAGGAAGAACAGCTGGGATGGTAAGATTAAAACCAACAGTGAGGAAAATGCCAATGAGAGAAGCCAAAAAGAAAGTCCAGTTTGATGCAGCCAAGATGAGGGATCCTTCCAAATATGTTGGGCCCCCTAAGTCACTAATCAACTCCAAGAAGAAATGATTAAGTTTCATGAATACTTGGAGGACGAGAAGGAAGTGATGACACATGTGGAGGATTTTATAAGTCCGGAGGTAGATGATCATATTTTCGTGCTTATATTAGCTCTTCACTATGTTAGCATTCTCATTTGTAACATCATCATAGAGTGCATTATAAACTCTGTGATGATCATAGAATATTTACTTTTGTCAAGTTCTTTCTTTCTACATTCTTGTTAGATTTTAGCTGCTAGGCCTTATAGGATAGTCTAGTGGGGTAACAGGATGAGTCCCCCCTGCTTGTACTTCCCCTTTGGGGACCCTTGTCTTTCTTTATTATTATTAATAAAACTCCACAAGCCGAGAGGATGTGGCTTCAAAAAAAAAACCCTCAACCCTAAATCCTAAACTCGTAACCCCGAACCCCGAAACCCCGAAACCCCGAACCCCCGACCCCACTTTGGCCCCGGCCAGATCCCAGACCCCGAACCCAGAACCGAACCACTGAACCCGAAACCCGAACCACGAACCCGAACCCTGAACCATAAACCCTAAACCGAACCCCCAGGACCCGAACCGAACCCGAACCCGAACCGAAACCCGAACCCCAGACCGAACCCCTGAACCCCGAACTCCTGAACCCTGAACCCCTGAACCCCGAACCCCTGAACCCCGAACCCTGAACCCTGAACCCTGAACTCCGAAACAAATGGAGTGCTCCGGACACCAGCTGAATCAGCAACTTACTAGCGTGCACCGTCACCCTCTCAATATAAACCTGCGGGTATAAAATACAGTGTCCCCCGAAAAAAGGGACGTTAGTACGAATGATGTATTGAGTATGTCAGGCATAAGAAACAGTATAGCAGAAATATGTCATAGTCTGAAACAGAAGCAACTGGACATCAGTAAATGCCTCTGAGGGCCCTAATACACATGCCTAAATGTTATGCTTTATGCAGTATATACATATATATCGGCCTCTTCGGGCATCTTTCTTACCATATTAGCCGATGTGGGCCTCATAACATATTATGTTTAAAGAATGTATGCATGATGCACATGCGGTATATATATATATATCATATATATGTTAGTGTTTCGGATCGTGCAACCGATCCCAATGTTAGTGATGCGGATCGTGCAACCCGTCCCAATAAGCCATATAGGTATCACATCATATCATATTGGCCTCTTAGGGCTCCTTTGTGATAGTATGTACCAATTGCAGGTGGTGTGCATATATAACACCTTTCCCTTTTTCCAATTCTCATACATATATATATAATATTTATCATATAATAATGTGCATAGCACAAGTGGTCCAGGGTAATATATGAATGCAATGCAAATGAGAATGCATGAATGACAACAACACATCCTGGCCCAATATCCTTGAATCTTTGGCTAAGATTGTGAATATCAATCTCTTTTGCGTACGCCTCAATAAGAACTTAGCAACATTTTAAAACATGCCTTTAACACAAGAGTCAATAATACGACCATTCTCAACTACTTAAGAGTAGAGTAGTTTATGTAGTAACATGATGGTTACGTTTCGCACATGGAATTATGCCAAAAGAACGAAAGAGCCTTGCATACCTTGTTGTCAAATTTATCTAAGTTTCGCGGGTCCTTGTAAGCTCTATGAACGATTATCTACATCATACGGATGATTTAAATCACAATCGAATCAACATACTAAAAACAGATTCATTAGGACATTCTAACTAACACCTTGAACGCGTAGAACCTATATTCCTTTTATATCGAAATCTATGTAAGTAGTGAAACACCCAACTCTCTTAATCCTCTTTATTTTACTACTACAACTTTCAAAACAGTATAACAACTCCACATGCAATCCCCGTAACTCCCAATTACGGCAGTCCCAACAACACCCAACTCAAATTCACATTTTCGACAATCGTCTTTAGAACTAATAGCAAGAATCAAGCCCAGAACTTGTACAAACTTAGAGAATAAGGAAGATTACCTCTCTTAAATACATCGACGAGAATCATTGGAAAATCTCTTGCTCGAATCAGCTTCCGACAAACAGAAATAGAACCCAAAATCGATTCGCGCCAGAATCATTTTGTATTCAAGGTTCTTGTAAAGCTTCTGAGTTTCTAGGCTTGTTTTCGGCTTCGATTCTACTGGAATCATAGCCCGGAACACCTTGAATTTCTCCTTCGTTTTGGTTACATGAAAGCTCACGAAAGCCCCAAAATCGCCCGAGAATTTCAAAGCACCCACTAACCGAGCTTACTCCTTCTGCTAGCCAAGTGACTATTAATTCCTTATGGAAGGATTCCTTCAGGAGTCGAGGATTTGAGGGAGCTTTGAAGCACTGGTGGCTGAGTTCTGAAAGAGAAAGGGTCGGTTGAAGCCTTGTGAAGCTGCCAGCGTTCTTTCACTGCATACGGTCATTGCATCGTTTCCTTACCAGGCTACACGTAATATCCCACTATATTTTGTCTCCCCCCCTTTTAATTAATTAATCCCACAATTAAATTCCCTGTCTCCAATTATTTAAATCCCGACGATTAATAAAATCCTCTTATGACAATGTCATAATTCCCGTAATAAAATATCAGTCTATAATCTCTACGGGGATACACAATTATTATTATTAGGCCCCGTCGTCACACTTATTAAATCCAAAAAATTATTTCGGGGTCACGTCCTATAAATTAATTTATTATTAACAAACTCAAGTACAACATAAATTTTTCCGGGTCCGGGTCTACTTGCTTACGATTATGCACTCAACCGTTACCCGAAAGTATGGGGTGTTACAGTTCGAAGTAGGAGAATTAGAATTATTTGGGCCTGATGTAAGGCACCAAGATATAGAGAAGGTGAAGCTTATCTAAGAACGGTTGTTAATCGCTCAAAGTAGTCAGAAGCCGTATGTAGATGTGCGGCATATGGGACTTAAAGTTCCAAGTGGATGATTGGGTCATCTTGAAGATTTCTCCAATGGAGGGTGTAATGAGATTTGGATAAAAAGTGAAAGCTTTGTCCAAGGTACGTTGGGCCATATCACACAATTCGACGAATCAGCTAAGCGGCTTACGAATTGGACTTTCCTTCGGAGTTAGAGTTGTCCATCCGGTTTTCCATATTTCTATGTTAAGAACATGTGTTGGGGACCCTTCCCGGATAGTACCGATCAACGATATGAAGGTTACATAGGACTCATCATTTGAAGATGTTCTTATTGCTATTTTGGATCGACAAGTCCGCAAGTTGAGGACTAACGAAGTAGCCTCCGTGAAAGTTCTGTAGTGGAATAAGTATGTAGAAGAAATGACATGGGAGGCGGAAGAAGTAATGATGCACAAATATCCATATCTATTCTGGACCAACGCCGAGGTTCCAAGAGAAACCTAAGGTGAGTCATAATTCCTACTATTCTAATTCAATGTGAGGTCTGATGTAATGGGTATGTTGGATTACATGGCCCGTGAAAAAAATAGTTGTATTTTTGGGCTACATAACCGGTATTAGATATGTCACCCCAATATTCGAAGATGAATGTTTTAAAGGGTGAAGGATGTAACATCCCGTAATTTTGGGCGATGGTTTGAGCACCTAAACATAGGAAAATAAACTTGGGCCTCAGGGAATTTATATATTTACGTATGCTAATAAAGATATTAGTATATAAAACATCAAAATAATTTTAGACGTAACCAATGTGACGATGGAGATTAATAATAATAGTTGTATGTCCCCAAAGAGGTTGTGGACTAGTGTCATATCACAAAATTATGACATTGAGTATATGAAGGTTTTATAAGTCATCAAGATTTAAGTGAAATGGGATCAAGAAATTAATTATGTGTGTAATGAGTTAAATGCGGAGGGTGATCTAAAGAAGTTAATTGGTTACGTGTGACTTCATAAAGGGACTTTGGCAAAATTAAGGATGTTATTAAATCGTGGCAGCATTCCATGTTTTAGCAAATGAGATTAGGATAGAATTTTAATGGTGACTAGTTAATCTAGGTGGCTAGTATTAGTGTTAGGTAAATACATGTGTAAAGGAGGGGGGCATTATCTCGTTATTGGACATTTAATATAGGGGAATCTTAATCACTATGTTGAGCAAACAATGTGTTCAACATTCAGAAAATGCTATCTTATATTTCACTAAAAATAGAGTTAAGATTAGAGTAACTTTTACATTAAATTTCATCCATAGCACAAAGATATGTGTAGCAGCGTCTTGTCATATTTTTAAGCTGGGATTCGAGATTAAGAGTTAAAGGGAGATTGACCCGTCATAGTTGTTTCCAAAATCGTTAATCAAGGTGTGTTAAGAAAAATTATTTCTTTCTTTTGGCATGTTCCATGTAACGAAACGTAACTGTGTATTGTTCCATAAATTGTTCTACTCTTAGAAGTTAAGAATATTCATGTTATTGATTCATATGTTAAAAACATGTCTAAATATGTTCTCAAATCCTTATTGAGGTATACGGAAAATATGATAATATTCCCAATGTTAGCCGAAGGTATAAGGATATTATGTCATCCGACAAGTTCATAATGTTTCTTTGTCATTCATGCATTATATACATATAATATATTGGATCGGATTGCACGTTCCGCATCATATATATATATATAATATATTGGATCGGGTTGCACGTTCCGCAACATATACATATATTGGATAGGGTTGCACGTTCCGCAACATATACATATATTGGATCGGGTTGAACGTTCCGCAACATATACATATATTGGATCGGGTTGCACGTTTCGCAACATACATATATATATATATGCATACTGCATTCGCATTGTGCATGACATGTTAGGCATATTAGGGCCCTCAAAGGCATTCACTACTGGTCAGATGTTGTTGTCGGCTGTTTCTGTTTTAGTTTATGGTTATATTCCTGTTATGCTATTGTTCATGCCTGACATACTCAGTACATCAGTCGTACTGACGTCCCTTTTTTCGGGGGACGCTGCGTTTCATGCACACAGGTTCAGTTAAAGAGGTGACGGTTCGCACTAGTAGGTTGCTGGTTCAGCTGATGATGGAGCACTCTATTTATTTCAGAGTTGCAGTCTGGTGGTGGTATAGTATTTTTGCATACGCACATGGGTATGACGGGGTCCTATCCCGTCCTTGTGATGTCATGTATTCTTTAGAGGCATGTAGACAGTTGTCCTGTGTATAGTAGTGGTGTATGGCCCTGTCGGCTGTGATGTATGTGTCGGCCGAATAATTGGTAAAGGCCCTTGTGGCCATGATTGGTTTCGGTTGGCTGGTAAGTATGTGTAGAGTGGTGCTCGGCAGGGAAGGTCCGGGTGCCCTTCACGGCCCTCCGGTTTGGGTCGTGACAAGTTCTTAATATACTTTTGGTATGTGCGAGAGAACTCTTTCTTTCTTAAACTCGACATGCACCCGTCAAAGATGAAACAAAAAGATTAATAGATTGGGTCTAGTTCCCTGTCGTGAGATGAATAAAGAGGCATTAAGAAGACATTTTCTTACTTAGATATATATATACCAAGCTCAAAATCGGATGAGAAATTGTGAGCAGTGTGCTATCGTGGAGATTTTTAATATGTGTTCACTACTCGGAAAGATAAAAACCAACAATTTTTTAGATGCAACTGATTACATAATTGTTTAAAGGGAGGAGACAAGAAATGAAACATACATAAATTCATTCAAGTGTGCAACTGAATATCTGTTAATTTACTCTCTGCGTTAATTAATTTTTTTGGCTTTAATTAGAAGAGGGGTTGTCACCTTCCTCCTGTGTTTGATTTCAGATATATATATATAGTATCAATTTCAAACATATAAATGGAAACTGTTTCTCTTATGTTCTTCTAACAAGATTGGGATGAGGCACATTGATCTGTTAGCTTTTTGGAATAGAAAAGGCATATATATATATATATAGGTGGTTCTGACAGGAAGAAGCTACCAAAAGTAAATAACGATGACTAGTGACTGAAGAAAAAAATACAAAAAAGCTATCTATGTTAGAAGCATCTTTAGAAGTGGTAAAGAAGCTCGGGTGAGTTGATGATAAATGGACAAGTTAGTCAAGATGCAATGTTATATAGAGTATGTACCTTTTATGAAAGCTAGCTCTGAAGCAGTCGTTGTACCTGGCAACCTACCAAAGGTAATAAAAACAAAATTCATTCATGAAAAAGAAAGTACTACTTTTGTTACTAATTCCCTCCCCATCATTCATTAGCCTGGCTCACGCTGAGGAGCTAGTTATGCATTCCGACTGCTAAGTACTAGATATATAGGGAAGCAATACAGCAAAGCTTGTTAGCTTTCAGAGCATATATACATATATATAGAGAGGGAAATATATTTATGAATTGAAGTAAATATATATTTAGAAACGCATATATAAGTATTAAGTCTCTTGTTTTTAATCACTAAATCTACAACTGATGCATGACTTCACTTTGAGGATAGCAGTTGGAAATTCAAACATAAAAATAATCAGCATATGTAAAAGGATCTAGTGTGATATTTTAGTATTTGCAAAGTATCTCATTAGAGTATTATTATACACAGATTCAACTTGCTCATTTTTTCCATATGAAAAGCTAACTCGAACTCTCTGTGTGGTGACTTTGCAATGGGATTAATTTTCTGAGAAAGCCAGAAGGAGGATTTCTTTGTCCTTGTTTTGTGGGGATGGCCCGTTGCGGCTAATTCTCTTCAATTAATTTACACTTGGGGAGTGCCTATTAAATATCCAAATCCAAGGACATGGATGGCTTGGATTCTTCTTGGGTGTCTGGCGGGTTGACATCGTAGTTCCTGAATTGGAGGGAAGGAATTGAGGGTAAAAATTGAGAATAAGTAGTTGGTGTAGGCAAGGAGGAGGATGAGGACATTTCACATGATTCATCCGAGTCTGAGGTGGGACAGTCCATATTCACGCCGAACAACCTGAGCCGCTTTGCTGCAGCCTTGCCTTGGACAACTGGTACCGAGTCGAACATCAGTGGCTCCACAATCCTTCCAACACTAGTACTACCTCTTTGCTGTTGTGCAGCTGACCTCGATCTGAAATAAACTAGTGAACCGCTTGGACAAGGGTTTCCATTTACCACAGTTGTACTGTTGTTGAAATTACAACTGTCGTAGTAATAATTAGGGCTGGATCCATAGGCGCTGTAGCTATAAGATTGCTGCTTCTGCTGATGAAACATGCTGCCAGCTGCAGGACGGGAATGTAAATGTGAATAGTCAGGTGGCGGCGGCGGCTGCAAAAAGAGCGGATGATGATTCCAAGCAGCAACAGCTGGGTACTGAATAATATTATTGGAGCGGTAGAAACTGCTAGTATTAGAGAAATGTGGGTGTGGAAGAGTAGTGAAGTGGTCGGGGGCGTCCGGACGGCGCCTCCAGTCGATGAAGAGACGATCCTTGCCCAATTCACCCACTCCACGCTGAAATGAGACAATATCCCCAGCATCAAGCTGCTTCTCCTTCACGAAGCGGCTCCAACCTTTGGTCATTACATAGCTTTGGCTGCTATTCCAATAGGAATATCTGAACCGCCAAGGCTTTCCATTTCTGTCTTCGAAATTGAGAAGGAGGCCTTTCTCGTTGGTGGAGGAATCCAGAGGAAAATACTTTTCAGCGTGCTGTTTGGGGATGACTAACCGATTGAGCTTGCCGACGTCACTGGGAGTGACTACCTTATCGAACATGTGTTCTCTCTCAATCATCCTAGTAATATTAGCACGGCTACTTGCACCAACTCCTAGATCAAGTTGATGATTTTCATCGCCCTCACAAAGATTTGCGCTATCCATCATTAGGACATCATCTTCACCATTATTATTGGTGCTGCTGCTGCTTAACCAACTTCTTTGGTTCTGCTGATAGGAGACAGGAACTAGAATCTTCTGGCTGGAAGAAGAAGAAGTGGATGGTGATGAAGAAGAATGAGAAAATGGGTGTGTACCTTTTGAGGAGACTTGATCGCTGAAGCCACGTCCACCTGACAAGAAATTCATGATCTAGGACCGTCACTTGTCTAAGGCATAGATCTAATTAGACAAGATAGGAAACAAGCCCCCAAAAGCCAGAAACACCTCCCTTAGATAAAACAGGATCGTCCAGTACTATATATGGTTAGTGGTATTACTGGTATACAACGAGTCTGAGAGTTTATTGCTGGAATTAGAGTTGAAAGTGTATCCTCCCATTAACCATAAACAAGGATACAGAAATTAGAAAGCAAATGCGGGTGAATGCTTTCTTGTTTGTCCAGGAAGACTCAAAGAGGTCATCACTTTCAATATCACCCATTCCACAGTCTTCTGACGATTCAAAAGCTAGCCTCCTAACTCCTCCTCCTTCTTGCTGTTGACTTTTTTTTTTTTTTTTGTGTATGTGTGATATAGAGAGAAAGAAAAAGAGAGAGAGAGAGAGAGAGAGAGAGAGAAAGAGAGAAGATGACAAGTATGTGGGTAATTTATCTAAGTGGGTGGAATCTTCTTTTTTAAGTTAGGTAAATTTCATTGACGTTATTCTCTTTTAGACTTTATTTCCTTCCGAGTTCATTCTGTGAGAGTGAGAATCCGTCTGTTAATACGCCCCTCAGCGGGTCGGGGCAAAGGGTGGACTCTCTCTCTCGAGGGGCCTACAAATTATCTAGTTGGGTTCATGTGAGCTCGTCCTTGTCATCAGACTGGACGGCGTGGGAGTAGCCTCCAAATTTAATTGCAATTCCATACTCTTTATGACTACTTTTTCTTTTACTCCTACAAAATATATACTTACGTACTACTACAATAATTAAGCTCGTCTAACTCTGTTAAGCTTGCTTTACCTTTCAATTAAGGTCGCAAAATTAAGCAAATAAAATTAGGGGATCAAAGATACGTATTAAAGTAATTTATCACTCCCAACAAGTGACACCACCAGTATAGTTTAGTTATTTATTAGTAATACAGAACTATTACTTAGTATATTTTCTTTTTGCATTTAGGCCTATAGAAACAACAGCTGTTCCGTAGAGCACGAGTTTCTAACATTATCCTAATTTATGCCACTAGCCTCATCTTGTTTGTTTTCACTTTAATTTTTCTTTCTTTGTGATTTTTATAACTTTTTTTGGAAGGGAGGCTCATTATTGCGAGGAGGCATTAAATTTTGGAGATAGTTGCGGTGCGGTGTATTATGAACATTATTAGGATCAGAGCAGTATTAATAATTTGTGATAGTTAGCTAGTAGTAATACATATATTTGCAAATGGTGTCGTCCATTTGGTCTGAATATTTATTATTAAGACACAAGGACGTAACGTAAACTAGCATTTTCGTATTCATTAAACAGGATTTGGATTATATATTTGCTGTCACTACACTACGCAAAAATAAATAAATCCGTACGATTCTAACTAATTAATTAGTTAGGTAGGTCGCAATTAGAGTGGAGTTGATTCATAGGCTGCTAGGGGACTACCTACTACTTTCATAAGATTTCTTTACTCCATATGTATATCACAATTGACAATTAAGTGCTATTTGGACAAGGTCGTAATTATAATAATGAGTTAGTATTATTATTATATATAGGTGCGCGCTCAAACGAATTAATGGGCTGGTTTAATATTATGGCTAGCTAGCTAGGACAAGAACTCCAACGAATATAATCGGTACAGAATAAGGGGATATTGAATTTGATCGGGGACCAGGTCTCCTTTGTTCATTTATTTACTAGTAGTACCATATAAGAAGGAAAGAAAGAAAGAAGAAAGGTTTTCTTCTCTGAAATTTTCTTTTTTCCTTTTACAACAATAGTGTAATATATTGTGTAAAAGAGGAGAGGGTGGGAGAGGGGTGTGAAAGACGTATCCCTTTCTCAGGATTGGCTGGTTGCTTGAGACAGACAGTATCATAGAGAGGGAGAGGACCACCTAGGCGTTGGATCGGAGGCCAATGATGCCATCCATGCTCATGGACCATGTGGAAATCGCTACTATTCAAAAGTCTCCATCTTCTCTCTCCCAACTAGAGTATAAAGTATAAACTCTTTGCACGCTACCTCTATACATGGATGGAACTTGGTTGTCCATTAGGCCGGGTCGGTCCGGCCCGATTACCGGCCCGGCCCCAAAAAAATGAATCGAAATTGTAGGTAGCGGGGTTCGATCTCGGGACGGTACTAGGGCTCGTCCCGCCCCCGTCCCGACGCGGTTTCCCCCCCCCCCCTCTCTTTGTAAAAATAACCATTGCAACAACTGTAAAATTTCGATTTTGGTCGTTGTGTAACGGCTATAACGATCAATTTTGCCCCCCCCCACCCCATTAATATTTATTTTTAACCCCTAAGTTAGTATATTTACACTTTAACCCTACTTCTCAACTATAAATACATCATTTTTCTCACAAATCTTCCTACCATCTCTCAATCTATCTCTCTACAAGTCTACATTGCCTACTAAATATTATATTTTATTTGCTTATTTGTATCGAAGTTCAAAAATTGGGAGTGAAGTTAGAAACTAGCTTGAGGATCATCCATCGAGCAAAGTTTCAATTTTCAACCTCGATTACACGTCGATTTTACGTCGGCGTTTGGTACCTTCGTTCCTTCTTTAAACTATTATTGTTACTTAGTTTTAATTTCGAACTTAGTTTCATTATCTTTAATTATTTATTTGCATAATTATAATGGAACGAATTTGACGTTTTATTTCTGGTTGAGGTACTAGAGGTAACAGGGGTAATGGTGCATCTTCTAGTAATCCTATTTCTAGTCCCAACGATTTCACTCATATAGATGAAACTGATTTTTTAATGATATTAATATACCAGTAGATCATGAGGTATATTCTGCAGCTAAACCAGACTTTAATTTTGAAAATGAATTAGACGATTATATAGATAACACACCCACTAGTGCACCTCCATCTCAGGCTCAGATTGAGTCTCAGCCTGAAACTGAAACTGGAATGCCTCATATTCCCCCTAGTATGAGTCGAGGCCCCAAACAACAAAAATTAAAATCAATTGCATGGGATTTTTTTGATAGGGACAGTGAGAATCAACTAGCTAGATGTAAAATTTGTCAAGAAGTTTATAAATTTAAAATCGGAAAAGGTCATGGTGGTACGGGAGGTTTATTGAGACATGTACAAAGCATGCACAAAGCTAGGTGTAACGAATATCTGGCTGAAAAATCAGGTGTGCCAATGCCTTCTGAGTCGGGACAAGGTTCACATAGTGTCCCCGACCAAGTACATGATCGAATTAATCCGATGACGGGGGAAATTATAGGTCCTAAATATGATAAACACAAAGATAGGGAAAATATAGCAAAATTAGTTGTGGTGGAGGGTTTGCCTTTTTCATTTCCTTACTCTCCTGGTTTTATTCATTACATTAGAGAAACGTATAATCCTGCTTTTAACGGTTTTTCTAGATCAAATGTTAGAAGAGACATTTTTAAATTTGCACATGAATATCAACAGTATTTACGTTATGCATTATATCATTTTAATGGCAAAGTGGCTATCACTTCTGATATAGGCCGTAGTACTAACTGTAATAATTATTTAAATATTACATGTCATTGGATAGATGAGAGTTGGTCTATGCAAAAACGTATTTTAGCATATAGGTATATTGATTAGATATGGCAGTGGATCCTGGACCCGGTGGATCCTGATCCTTTTTATAAGATATGGATCTTCAAAATTTGGACCCGACGGATCCGGATCGGACCCGAATTCATTTTTGACGAATCGAATCTGGATTTGGATCTTGTATTTGAGATCCGTATCCGGTTAGATCCGACCCGTGGATCCATTTTTTATTAAATATATCCATAAGTTCTTCAAAATCTATGTTGACCTACCCACCCCCTCAAGTTCTTGGTCAGAGTTTTCTTTAAATTTGTTTCTGTTATAGTGATTAGCTATGTCCTTTTTAAATTATGTATTACTAGTTGGTTAATCTATCTTAAATTATTAATTTACCTGGTCAACATAGATTGGCTAGGATTAGAAATGGTTTAAATGATTGTTTATTGTATATCTTAATGTAGAAAAATAAGTAATATATTGTGCTGCTCTGAGCTTCATTACACAATGTCTGGTATAAGTATCTAATTTTATCGGTTTTCAAAATGTTAGCGAGATCATATAAGAACTGAAGAAAATTTATTGCTTAGTACTTTCACATTGATTTGTCAGCTTTCGATAATATACTCGTGCACTGAAACATTTTTTTACTGTTCTGCAGGGCTCTATCTATTTTATTCTCTTGTTGCTCTCCTAAGCATGTTAGCATTCATTGTAACAAAGAAGCAATGCTTTCTCTACATTGGCGGTGATTTTATAATCTTAGTTAGATTATATATGGGTTATCACCGCACAAAAATGAGAAATAAGTTCAATATCAGAGTGAGTAATTTAATCTTCATGATTGATCATATTCCTAGAGCTGCACAAGCTATGTATGAGAATTGATTAAATTATCGTGAAGGTTATTGTAGATCACCATAAAATACTGTATTTAGAGGAAGTTGAAGTAGGTACGAGAATACGGGAAGCATGAGCAATTGAGGGGTTCTTTTTATAGTTAGTCTTTTTTTTGTCATCAAATGTTCTTGAAGAGTATGCCAATACATGATATTTGGTCCTCTGAAGAACAATCTAGTTAATCTACCCTACCTAGAAAAGATGTTCAAAGTGTGATAGGTATAGCTTGTTATCTTTCCCTAGTTTTAATAATGTTTTCTCTGTAGTCCAGTTTGTGCAAATAATAATCTATCTTCTTCACTTGTTTTTTCTTAAACCTACTCTCTTTATTGTTTTCACATTCTCATATCTTCTCTTGTATCGTGAGCTACTGAAATGCTGATGAGTAGTTCTGTATTTGGGAATATTATTCAAGGTAACAAATTTTATATGTGGATCCAGATCCGATCCGTGGATCCGATAAATCTGGATTTGGATCTGATTTTTATGGACCCGATGGATCCGGATCTGGATCCAGGTATGAAAAACGGATCTGAATCTGGATCAAGTAGGATTCGGTCCAGATCCGATCCGTTATCATCCCTAATATTGATGATAGGCACATTGAATTATTTATTGCAAGAAATATTCATGAAATTTGTGAATATTATGAAATTACTGATCAATTTATGAATATTACATTAGATAATGCTACTGCTAATGATTATGCTGTAAACCTTTTAAAAACTCGATTTACTCCATCTTTTCCCGATATTTTTCATATTAGATGTGCATGTCATATTTATAACTTAGTTGCAAATGATAGCCTAAAACTTTTTAAAAACATTCTTGATAAAGTACAATTTGCTATAAACTTTATTTTTAAAGGTAATAAAATACAAAGACCCAAAGAGTATAACAAAATTTGTCATGATTGTGGACTACCTTATAGAAAAATTTCAGAAGAAGTTTCGACTAGGTGGAATTCTTTATATGAACAACTACTTGTTGCTCACGAGTATAAAAGACCTATAACTTTATTATTTAACGTCGATAATCAAAGTCCAACGGATATGCTGGTGGATGATGATTGGAAAAAAAATTCGGAACTTATTGCATTTTTAGATAAATTTTTTCTAGCTACTAAAGATTTTTTTGGAATTTATTACTATTTCAACTATGTTATTTTATATATCTCTAATATTTTTGTTACTTAATGAATATATGCAAAAACCAACTTACAAGTCAGCTATTAAAAAAATATTTTTTTCCTATTCCCACTATTTATTGTATTGGTGTGTATTAAATCCTACTAATAAAGTAAACGATTGTAAAGAACTTATTGAAACGATTTATGCAAGCTTAGAAATACTTCCAAAGGACCCAACTGACGAACCAACTAAAGAAAAAGTTATGTCTAGCATACGCAATGAATGCAAAATATATATATATATATATATATATATATATATATATATATATATATATATATATATATTACCAACAAGAAAGTGCAAATAATCAACCGGCTTCGGTACCATCTTCTTATACTTCAATGCAACCTAATAAAAGACATGCGGTTTCTGCTGCTAGTGTTCAAGGCCTTAGAAATAGAATGTTTAGTGGTTCAACTTCTTCACAAGTTAGTGAATTTGATGTTTATGTTTTGCGAGGTGTTGTACGGTACGAATCAATTGTCAATGAAGATGGACGTGAAGACTTGCTGAGATACTGGAGGGAGAATGCGAAGACATTTTCGACACTATCAAAGATGGCCCGAGATGTGTTGAACATTCAAGCGTCATCAACAGCGTCTGAAAGCGTTTTTTCTGCTGGAAGATTTCAAATAGGAGAGCACAAGCACTCATTGGCGGGAGACAGCTTGGAGATTGCAGTTTTATTCAGAGATTGGATTAGAGCGGAGTGTAGAAGGTGCGGTAAACTGGAGATCAACGAAGAAGAAGACTACAACTACAACGAAATCTTGTCCGAGAGAGTAGGAAGCGACGTCGAACAATTTGACCAACAACTTTTAATTTCAACCGAAGATCCTCAAGACATTATGAGGAAATTAGAAAAAGTATGGTTAACTTGTAATTTTTAATGTCAATTTTACTATGTGACTTGCAACTTTTGAACAACGAAACAAAGTTGCATTTTTGAAATTGTATTACAAAAAAAATCATATTTCTATTAAATAATATAAGAGACACAAAAACAGTCTTATGATATTTTTATTACACTATCTTGTTCAATTATTTAAGTGTTTAAATATATTTTTTTTAAATTAAGTGTCTAAAAAATCAAATCCCGCAACCCGACCCGTCCTGCCAAATCCCGGCCCCTCTTTCGGCGGGATGTGGGATGGGATGGGACCTCTTCCCGTCCTACCTATCCCGGTCCGCCAGTCCCGCCGGATCCCGGTCCCGATCCACCCCCGTCCCGCCGGATCCTTTCTCGTAGGAACCCGTCCCAGTCCGCCCGTTGGCCACCCCTAGATGGAACTAACCATTTTTACCCTACCTTTATTATCTACCTTCTCAAATCTAACCTCATATAAACACTTAATTATATTCATAAACCTTTTCCTGTTCCCTTCCTAGCTAGGTGCTGGTGTTTCATTCCTTTCTGTCCAAATCCATTGACGGCTCTAATCAAATCTAACATGTACCGATGATAAAAGGAAATTTTAGAGTACCGATATCATTTAACTGGTAATTGTACTAAGATTATTTATTGTTTTTCTTAGTTACTCATTTGCACGTATTACTGACGATTACCTACAATTGTCTTTAAGACAACTTGATATGGTAAAAGCTTAAGTTATGTTATGAATTGTTAAAATCTGAAATTTAAACAAACAGATGTTAGAAAATAAATGAGGATAATAGTGAGAAACATTTGTTCGAAATAAATGCAATTGTAATTTATTTAAGTCACATTAAGGATATATCTACAAGTTTTAAGTAATAGTATGAGAAAAAGTTGAAGGTCCATAGGTTATTTGGCCGATATGATATTTTAGTGTCGAATATATAAGACTTAGTGATAAGACATGAGAGGAGTTTTATTTGAAGAAGGAAACTAAAAAGCTCCACATGGAAAACAACTTTGAGATGGTAGGATAATTAAGGGTGACCAAGTTGCATCTTTCTACCTCATGGAGATGGGACCACGTACGCCATGGACCATGGAGGGAAATAGCATGCAATGGCCTGGTGGGTGATAAAATTGTGAAATTATTAAACATGTTTATGGTTGTGTATGAGTTTATGTACAAAATATAATCACTTATTAATAATTAATATCATGAGTGGCGAATACTGAGACATGAATGATTCTCAGCTGTGCAATCATTATCTCAGGCCGGAAATGAAAATGCATAATTTCTTCAATTTGACAACCTGGAAGGACGGAACTCTACAATCTTATCACTTTTTTTTGTAGGACACTAATTATTAAAGTAGTATTTGTGTTTCATTTTATATGATATTATTTTTTTTCAGTCTGTTTCAAAAAGATAATCATTTTTAAAGTTGAAAATAACTTAATTTAAACTTGTCATTTTATGTGCATTAACAACATTTTACAGTTAAATAAATGTTATAACATATTTAAAATTCACAATTTTTTTTGTATTTTTCTTAATTTGAAATGGCGGGAGTACTACTCCAATAAAAAAGCACGCACATCTTAAATTGACTTGATAATTGGTCGCTAGCTTGTATAGATTGATGAAGTTTAATTACCTAGCAACCCCATGTCGATGTCATCTTCACCTAGCTAGGTTGCCAAGCTACATACCGTTTGAAGTTCACATGTGGAAATATATCTGCTCTACGTAATTAATTAAGGTCGCTCTTGACTTTTTTCTTGTTAACAGAAAAAAAAACTTCATGTAGCAGCTAGCTACTCAAAATGTATGGTGCTGTAGTAGTGTGCGGTGCCCCATTAGCCGCAAAGCAAGCCTCCTTCTTGTGTGCTACCATCAGTCCCTCGCATTACCTGTTTATAATTAGCTAGCCCCTTTAGGTTCATATACATGATCAGTACCTTTCCATTTATTTATTACTACTGCACATTCACCAATATATATAATGACTCATTTTTAAGCCTAAATCAGAAAAAGCAAAAAAGTCTCAAAAAGCATCCCATGTTCTGATTTCACATGGGTGGTTTGCTTTTCACAAAAGATCTATTTGGTGCATATATAGCAATCGACATATATATACGCCTGTTTAATACTGTACTATCTTATAGGGTTTCACTACTCATTTGTCTCATGACATGCTACTATTTATATATATCTTCTACCTTTATATATGCTAATTTCTGAATTTCATTTATTTCCTTTATTAACTCTTGAAGAAATAGTAATCAATAAACATGGAATTAAATGTACGTAATAACGAGCTTATAATTAATTGTTCAATTCTGAAGCAACACGTTAACCAGGTTGGGCAGCTCATCCACTTGCAGTAACGTCAAACACTTAACTTATTTGTGATCTAGCTATTCAATGTGAAGGAAAATATAATAATCCAAGAACACATAGTTCTTCCAAGATCCATATATTTGTTTCACTAATCGACAGCGTAATCACATATAAAGACGAACTACACCGTAAAGTTTCACAGTCTAAAATCGTACCTTAGTTACAGATATTGCTCCAATACTTTATAGAAGATCGCTACCATTTTTCTCAAGAAATTATCCGCTTGAAAATTCTTCACCGTAAGAAGAAGAAGTGAGTGTTTTCTATTTGTTGGGAGAAGGAATAAGAGCAAAAATATTCTGCAGAATTAATCTTTTTTATTTTGCTGAAGGGATATAACTTTTAGGGACTTTTCCCAAAAGTTGTGTCTTTTCCCTTTTTCCATTTTATTTAATAATATATATAAAATATATTATATATATTTACTTATTTGGATATGGATATGGGTGTTGACCCACACGGGTGACCTAAATCCAAATTTTCAATATCTCCCACTCACATATGGTGGGTCAACACTCATTCATATTCTGTAAATTTCATACATAACGACTAGACCGTGTGACCAGTGCATACTTCGAGAGCTTCGTCGCTATACATCTGTTAGGAATATATAGCATCTCGATTAATGGAGCTTGGAGTAGATTGCATTATGTAGTACCCTAGATCATTTATCACATTCACATCTCAATATCTCTTTTATCATAACTTGAGTTCATCAATATGTTCTTGTCACGAAGACAAACATAAAGGGTCGACCAATGAACACAATTAATGTGATAATACTCAATGATCTTCCTCATCTCATGGATCTCTCAATCTCAATTTGATATGCTTGTCTAGAAATACTCTGTCAGACCGAATCATTCATGATCTCTTGACAATACCTAGCAAACACCAAATTGAATCTCAAAAAATTGGTCAAAGTCATGAGGATACAAAGAGAAAATTACTCATAATTTTCAGGGATTCACACGATAACAAGTAGAGATTAAACTTGTATCGCCCTTATAAGTCACTAATGCATATGTGGTATGAATCATGTACCGCAATATTTACTCCTTCCTCATGGAGCGTATGTATTTTGATAAATTAAAATATTGTGCAGATGATAGTTTAGACAACTCATATCTAACTTTGAGTTCACAAATCTACTCAAACCTTTTATCCATCAGAACTCACATCTGGCATTAAGACATACTATCACATTTAATCACACATGATTAATCATAAAACAATGACATTCGTATTATAAACTTTGAGCTCTCTATTATTATCACTTCTAAAAATAATAAGTTTATAACTATCTCATCTCTATTATTAGCCACCTAGACAATAGAGGTGATTGCATGTGTAAATAATCCAATCTTTTTATCTATCTGACATACTTATCACTTGAAATTTATGTTCTAAACATAAATAACATCTTATGTATATGAAACAACAAAAATGAATAATTTAGGCACTAACTAACATTTATCTCAAAATATAGTTTTTAAATGAACATGATCTAGAGAAATTAGGAAATATAAATACTTCATCACTGCGCAAACCCAACGATATCATATCTTTCATAAGCAACAAATGTTGTGGGTTTTGTTAACATGTCTACTTTCACATGATGCGTAGAGATGTACTTCATGTTCACTTATGTATAACTATGTCTCTGACACAAATTACACTTAATATCAATATATTTTACATTCTCAATAGCAAGAAGAATATACTCAGATTTAAATTTATGTCATCTAAATCTCCTACTCAATTTCTTGACAAGACAAGAAATATACCATTGTGCCTTTAAGATACCTTTGTATCATCTCAACTTATTTCCAGTATTATTGTTTATTGGAGTACGAGGACACATCCTCTCACTTGGAATTTCGCCTCTAGAAATAGAAGTATTTATGAATCAAGAATACATGCCACTTCAAGCCTTATGCTTGAGTTTGAGAATCCTTTGTTCCCAATAGATTTAAGATTCAAAATATCAAGAATACATGACACTTCAAGCCTTATGCTTGAGTTTGAGAAACCTTTGTTCCCAATAGCGTTAAGATAAAAAATCTCAATCAACTCCCACTTGATTTGATTTCACGAACTCCATTTCAATTTTCATCATTGTAAGTATTTGTCCTTAGTAGGGTATGTAAGAGCCTACATTACACTATGTAGATCTTTTCATCATGTGGAGTAACTATATATATATATATATATATATATATATATGCTTTTTCTACAATCTCACATCGATGAGGGAGAATTCAAAGATCACTCGTGCGTCGAGGTTGAGATTGACAAACTGATTATCAATTAATTAGTTACTCCCATTAGGACCAACAATATTAAATGAATTATCTTTTGATGGTATATTGGTGTGATAGGAATCCACCTAAATCCATTCGAGTATATATAGCTGAAGTAATTTGGTCCGTAGTTTCATCAAGAGACAAGTCACGACCTATCCACCCTGTTGACACCCAATTTTGTCCCATCTTTTATGATTTTATTCGTAATTTTTAATATTTTTGACACTTTTAAAATAATTTTAAAATATAGGCATATATGTGTGTATCTTCATATTATTATTATTATTCGCATATTTTATATCATTTGCATTTTTTATCCGAAATGTTATATTATTTTATTCTCGCAAAATTGCATTGCATTTCCCTTTTTATTAAGCATTAAGCATTTCGCAAATATTATATTTTTTATTATTATCACGTCGTTATGTTATTTTAAATAATTCACATCTTTTACAAAATATATATATATATATATATATTATATATTTTAATATTAAACCCCTTTTATATTTTTCAATTCCTAACCCAATACAATTTCTACCCAACCTAAATTAAAACCCATTTTTCGTCCAAAGCCCAATCCCCCAAATTAAATTCCCACAACCCACAAAACAAAAATCCCAAAATCGAAGCCCAACTCCCCTTTTCTTAAACCCAACACCACAAGCCCACTCCCCAATTAACTTAAACCCATCGCCCAACCCCTTTTAATTCCCCCAAACCCGTGAATCCCGGTCCAGCCTCAAGCCCAAATCCCTTACCCCTTTTTAATCCCCTACCCACACCCGAACCTACTCACCCGAACCGTAACCCACCAGCCCAACCCCTTTTAATTCCCCAAATCGTCCCCCCCAAACAATAAAAAACAAACGAACCAAAACCAAAAAAAAAAAAATCAAACCTAAACCTCCTTCAACCTCAAATCGCCGATGCCCCATACCCCCATGCCCGACCGGTCACCTCGCCCCCTGCCACCACCCACTCCCTGCCACCAACCCTGACACCTCCACACCCCTCCCATCACTTCGTCCAACTCATACCCCTAAAATCCGCTTCCAAATTCAGATTTTTTGCCTTTAATTCAAAATTCAAACTCGATTCTTGGGGGGGAATCCACCTATAAATACCCCATGATTTGTTCTTCATTGGGGAGGATTTTTCAGAGAAAAAAAAAAGGATTTTCGGAAGTTTATTCAATATATACATAGTTATTTTGTTGTGTTCTTGAGTTGAGAGTATTTGGCTTCGTTGTTGTTCCAAGAATCAAGTCCGAAAAGGTTTGTCATCCCCTTTGATTTTCTCTGATTTTTTCACTGATTTCGGGTCGGGTCGACCATTCAATCGACCGGTTAGATGTAACATTTTCGTAATTCTTGCATTTCATGTTTATGTATGTTGGTTATCCGAATTTGGTGTAAGATTTGTTTCGGATCACCGATTTCGGGTCAGACATCGACTGCCCGTCGACTTGTTTAGATTTTTTCCAATTTTCTTACATTGCTGTTTGTTATCATTGGTTATCTGACATTGATGAAATTATTTGACTTCGTTGAACACACAATTCGGGTCGGAAACATCGACCGCCTGTCGACGGTTTAGATTTTTCCAATTTTCCTACATTCTTCATTGTTATCTTTGGTTATCTCAAATTGATGAAATTATTTGACTTGGGTTGAACACACAATTCGGTCAGTCATCGACCGGTCGGGTCGACCGATTTAGATTTTTCCAATTTTCCTACATTCTTCTTTGTTGTTATCTTTGGTTATCTGAAATTGACGAAATTGTTTGATTAGGTTTGAAACTCCAATTCGGTCAACATCGACCGGTCGGTCGACCGGTTTGGGCAACATTTTCGTAATTCTTGCATTTCATATTCTTGTTCTTGGTTATCTGAAATTGATCTTTGAAATCGATTTCGGGTTTGAATCATCGACCAGTCAGGCGACCCGATTTGAATATTTCCGAATTTCGTAACTCGGGTCGGGTATTTTAAATCACTCTTTGTCTGCTTCCTTGGCATTATTATTATGTTATTGATTGAATTAATACCGCATTCTCTTTGTTGTCTTATTGATCCAAACCAATATTGCGTCCATCTTCTGAGACGCTTCTGGTTTCATATTATCGCTTTTTTATCGCTTTGAATAAATATCGCGTCTGTTGGCGCTGTTTTTCTGTTCGATTTACTCCCGCTGCAGACATCGCTTTCTTGCTTTATCATTTTTTATCGCTTTAAACTAGACACCGCATTTTTCCAACATCGCTTTATTTCGGTTCTGTTTGACATTAAAATTACCGTTCTCATCGCTTTGTTTTAAAACTAGACACCGCGTCATTTTGAAACTGCTTTTTCGCCATCGCCATCGCTACTTATCGCATCGTTACCGCCATCGCCATCGCTATCGCATCGTTATCGCCATCGCTACCGCCATCGCTATCGCCATCGCCACTTATCGCCATCGTTACCGCCATCGCCATCGCTATCGTTATCGCTATCGCCATCGCTACCGCCATCGCCATCGCCATCGCTATCGCCATCATATCGCATCGCCATCAAGCATCGCTATCGCTATCGCTACCGCTACCGCTACCGCTATCAAGCATCGCCATCGCTATCAAGCATCGATACCGCTACCGCCTCGCTTCGCTCGCTTACTACCGCCGCTATCAGTTTCCAATTTTATTTTACTGATTTGAACACGATACTACACTGGCCGATGAAAAATATCCGTCGATTTTGAGGCCTACACAGTTGCAAAGACGGAAATATAACTTCTGGGCAAGGATGAAGACTTAAACCTTTTATCCGAGATCAACATGTTTAGTAGGCGAGGTGACTAAAATAACCAACAAGTTATATATATTCGCAGCCACGACGTGATTATAGTGATCTTTTTATTCCACCCGAGAGACCAACACGTTTAGTAGGCGAGGCAATCAAAAATAAAAACTATATTAGTCATATGTTTGCAGCCACGACGTGATTGGAATGTTCTTTTCAAAATTTAAGTCTGAGCCCTCCGCGATCAAAACATTCACTGTTTTGAATACGGATATGAAGTTATTTGTGTTTAAATGTTTCTAACCGTTTGTTCTTAACAGCTTGCAGGGATTAAAGTAAATAACGACAAATATTCCTCGGAGTTTATTTATTTCTTTCTTTAATTCAGCTTTTATTTCGCTTTGTATTGTAATATTATTTATCGCACTTATGTAATTATTGAAATGCTTAGAATAGGCAAACTTAGGATTTATTCATAGGTTAGTTTAAGATTTGAAACCCGTCGCTAGCTTATTTATTTGTAGGCTCGCAAACTTAGAAATCCTTCGCTAGTTTATTTATTTTAGGCTCAAATCACGCTTATTCAAAATTTTAAAACAACTCTTGTCATCTTTATTTGCTTCAATTAAATTGTACAAAATAAGCTTATCTTTTTATTATTATTTTTGCAACTTGTTGATTTTTGAAAGATTCGCTTCTTTGGCATTATAAAGAATTTATTGTCACAAATGCATGTTTTTTCTAAAAAACTTTACATGTATCTTTCTTTTATGTCATCCGAATACGTATTTGTATAAAATGCATCATATTTACTTATATAAAATGCATCATATTTGCAAAACATCTTTTTTATTATACTTGTAAAACATGTATTTTTCTAGCAATAATTAATCTGAGTTTTACCGGATAACCGCAAGTTAGCGGATCTTAAAGGATGCCTAACCCCTTCCCTTTAGGATAATAAAGAACCCTTACCTAGAATCTCACTAGTTTCGCAGACCTTAAAATTGGAGTTTACACTGCAGCACTTAGTTTAAATATTTAGGTGTCCTAATTCACCGTAAAAATAATTAGGTGGCGACTCCTCAACCCTTTTTACCCAGGAATCACCCCATACGTCCGTGCTCCGCTTTGACCCGAGCAAGGTCGAAAATGGGCGCGTACACACCCTACTTAGTAAAACACATTCTCTAAAAATATAACATCATGTGATTCAAATTCAGTTATAATGCCACTTTTGTTCACATATAAACAACATAACCCTAGACTATTTAGAGTGTCGTAGTAAGATAAACTTCCTTCCCCATGGAACTAATTTAATGTGGGGAAAATGAATTATGAATAAAGTTGCACAAACTAAATCATATTTTTGTTTTCCACAACTCATATGGAATAACAATAACTTAAACAAAATTGCATTTGTTTGAATCATTGATGTCAGATAGAATAAATTACGATGGAGAATCGGCGCATTAATTTTTCTAAATAATTTTTTATTTATTTTTTAGCCGGGCAATATTAATAAGTAGATAAATCTACTAAGTAAACCTTATTTGGCTAAACTATTCTTTTGTTGTTAATCACTAAGGTCAAGTCTAGCATGCCGTATATTTGCATCAACACTTGATGCAAATAAGAACAAATAAATATTCTTACTGAAATTATAAATTATATCCAGTATACTAAAAAATATCATCAAAATAACCAACACCATATCTCGTATATGTCAAAATACAAACAAGATATATTTTGAGGCATCATAGACACATCTAAAGTCTTAAGAGCCTTGTGCTCTTCTAGGACATACTGAATATTACGTCACCATTTAGCTTTTTACTTATATTAAGCTCGGAGACTAATATTCTTGAAGCAATCGATAAATTAATAACAACGTATCAACTATTTGAGACATCTATATACATTTTTAGAGCCTAAAATTCATATACATACTAATCCTTACAATAAGTAACTATATTAAAATTTATTTCACATTAAATTAGGAATCGAAAGTTCACTATGTTCTCAATCATCATCTAAATTCTAATGTTCAATGAATCTAACATAATCAATTATTTAAGAAATACTTGTCTTAAATTACTTAAATTCAAGATTAAACAATCATTAATTCTATATATTTCGTACAAGTACACATATAACAACAACAACATACCCAGTGGAGTCCCACAACGTGGGGTCTGGAAAGGGTAGAGTGTACGCAGACCTTACCTCTACCTTGATATGTAGAGCGACTGTTTCCGAGAGACCCTCGGCTCAAAACAAAGCATAAGCAAGAAAATAAGTCATGCTAGCGCATTCTGAAAAAGAAGCAGTAACTAATGCAGGTACATAAGATAAATAAAGTGCATTAAAGAACACATAACATTAGAAATCAAACACTACTCTAAAGTACTATTGCGCCTACTAGTATGATAGTCTAAGTGGGCCTACAATAATAACACTACAACTACCATTTTTTAAGCGTAAGTAGGGCTACGCTCGACTACTTACTACCCTTCTACCCTAATTCGTGTCCTCCACAACCCCCTATCTAAGGTTATGTCCTAGGTAAGTTGCACCTGTGTCATATCTCGTCTAATCACCTCACCCCAATACTTCTTTGGCCTACCTCTACCCCTCATGAACCCGTCCATAGCCAACCTTTCACACCTCCGCACTAGGGTATTTGTGTCTCTCATCTGCACATGTCTGAACCATCTCAACCTTGCTTCCCACATCTTATCCTCCATCGAGGCCATTCCCACTCTGTCCCAGATATCATAATTTCTAATCATATCCCTCATCGTATGCCCACACATCCATCTAAGCATCCTCATCTCCGTGACTTTTGTCTCTTGGATGTGTGAAGTCTTGACTGGCCAACACTCCGCCCCATAAAACATAGTTGATTTAACCACCACCCTATAGAACTTACCTTTAAGTTTTTGTGGCACATTTTTATCGCACAAGACTCCAGATGCGAGCCTCCATTTTATCCACCCTGCCCCAATATAATGTGTGACATCGTTATCAATCTCTCCATTCCATTGGATAATAAATTCGAGGTACTTGAAGCTTCATTTCTTCAAAATTACCTAAGTACCAAGTCTCACCTTCACGCATGTCTCAAGGTCGCTCCCGTTACTGAACTTACATTCCAAGTATTCTGTCTTGGTCCTACTCAACCTAAACCCTTTAGACTCCAGAGTCTATCTCCAAACCTTCAGTTTAGCATTCACTAACAAGTACACATACTTGTACGAATATAATATCTCGTAAGCAATTTTACAAATTAAATGCACCTTGATATTTCTGTAACACATACGGAAAAAAATATAGCAACAACATACCAAGTGAAGTCTCACAACGTGGATCTGGGGAGGGTAGAGCGTATGCAGACCTTACCTCTACCTTGGTAAGTAGAGAGGATGTTTCTGAAAGACCATCGGCTCAAGAGAAAGTATAAGCACAAGCAAAGCAAGAGAAACGGTCAGACCCGAACAGGAAATTTAAAAAGTAGTATGAAAATGAGAATAACAAAAGTTAATAAGCCATGATAAAGCATTCTAAAAAAGAAGCAGTAACTAACGTAGGCAAATAAGATAAACAAAGCACACGAAAGAACATACAACAACAGGAAATCAAAGGACAGATGACTATAAAACAATATTGCGCCTACTAGTATGATAGGCTAAGCAGGGCTACAATAATAACACCACAACTACCAGTATGTAAGTCTAAGTAGGACTACGCTCAACTTCCTACTACCCTAATCCGTGTCCTCCACAACCCCCTATCTAAGGTCATGTCCTCAGTAAGTTGCACCTGCGTCATATCCCGTCTAATAACCCCTTTTGAACTCGTCCATAGCAAGCCTTTCACACCTCCACACTGGGGCATTTGTGCCTCTCCTCTGCACATGTCCGAACCATCTCAACCTCGCTTCCCCCATCTTATCCTCCACCGAGGCCACTCCCACTCTGTCCCGGATATCATCATTTCTAATCCTAGTGAAGAAGAAGGGGGGTGGGGGTGGGGAAGGGGAGGGGCGAATCAATTTAAAAAATTAATTTTTTGCTATAATTAAGAACAAAACGTGCTTTTTTATATTTTGTGTCACATCAGTTCTCGGGAAGGCATTAAATACACTTTTTAGATGGTCAGGGGGTAATAGATCGCTCGATTAATTGGAGTGTGAGCTCGACTTTTCGGATATAATTCCCCTCTATGTATTTTGCCTAGTTAAAAGGAATGCATCTTCTATTTGGCAGTGTCTTCCAAATAAAACTGTTTCGTTCTCAAAATATTTTTTTTAGAACAAAAAAAAATTAGGAAACTTTACTAGCTTTCACAGCAAAAACAGTTTTTCAGATGATTTTATTCTTTTCTCTTAAAGAATTTTATGAACTTAGCTTTTCTGCCAAAAAAAAACAACTTAGCATTTTTTTATGAATCGATATGTTCTTTCCTACTATAAAAAAGGATAAGTTTCTCTAAAATTTCTCTTTAGAAAAAATGCCAAAACTTCGTAAGAAATAATTATAACAATAATAAACAAAAAAAAACTCCTCCCGAGGCTTTATTTTCAAGAAAGAACAGTCAAGACTTTGAAACAAATAATATGTGCTCGGATACCAATAAAGGAAAATACAAATAATCAAGAATATAAAATTCTCTCAAGATTCATATATTTGGTTAACTAGTCGACGGCGTAATCATATACAAAGACGAACTACATCGTCAAATTTCACAGTCTAAAGTCAGTACCTTAGTTACAGAAATTGCTTCAATACATTATAGAAGATCACTGCCGTTCTTCTCAAGAAATTATCCGCTTGGAAATTCTTCACTGTAAGAAGAAGAAGAGAGTGTTTTCTATTTGTTGGGAGAAAGAAGAAGAGCAAAAATATTCCACAGAATTAATTCTTTTTATTTTGCTAAAGTGATACAACTTTTACGGACTTTTCTCAAAAATTGTGTCTTTTCTCTTTTCTTATTTAATAATATTTATAAAATATATTATATATACTTACTTATTTGAATATGGATATGGATTGACCCACGGGTGACTCAAATCCAAATTTCCAACACAATGTCATGTCATTAATTAGAAGTTTAGAATTATATAATATGATAAGATTATTTAATACTCCACTCAATATATGGAGCAAAGAAAAAAGCTATCGTCATTAGCCCAGGGGCTGCTGACGTATGGTTGTATAGTTACTGGAAATCATTGTACTACAATTTTTTAAACAAAAGAAAACTTGAAGCGATAATCAAATTCAATAATTTGGCTTAAAATGATTAAATGTATCCAAAAAAACTGGAGTTAAGAAACTTCCACATTAAATCGATTATAGTTGCAATAGAATAATCAAGAGAAGGCTCATGGAAAGCCAGTCGCACTCACAAATTGAAAAGATTAATACTACTACTACTTTAGTGTGACCAAAGCAAGGTCGTCTTGACTCTTGAGCCGTCCATCTAATACTTGTTTGTCGTATTACGCCAGGTATACCTCATTAATATTGTACTATCACATGTTCAAATTAAGTTTCATTAATTTATATCAACTATACTATAGATACCTATGTACTACGTAATTACTTAATTAACCATTTTCAAACTGTTTGCAGGTGCATGCACTATGACCTATTTTATTGTAATAGAGTAATAGACTAATAATATTACTTGTGCTATATTATATACTTCATTACTTACTTTTAGGTGTCGTGTCATGTATATAACCGCAAAAAGAAAATGCTAATACTGGGAACCTTGTCTTATCCCGAGAGAGTAGCGTTGGGACTGTGCTTATAGTCAATCATAACCATCCTTTCTTTATTATTAGTGAACATTATAATATATTATTAGAAATTTACTAAACATGAAATTAAGTATATCTCATTAATTTATGACTCGAACAATTGAGATCCGCACGTCGAAAATGTCATTTTCACACACATGCACACGTAGTGCCAAGTATCGCAAATTTCAGTAGTTAAAGAGATATTGGTACGTATGTAATACGTTTGAGACATAGAATTATGGACGATTATTGGCCAAATGACAAAGTATTCCACGTTGGTAAAAGAAGGAAGAAGTGTACGAAGTGTAAGATGAAACAAGTCGGAAATCGCCGTGAAGGGTCGCGGCGCCACACCGTCGGAGCCGCGGCGCTAATTGGTTGGGCGATCCGGAGCGCGGCGCTAATTGGTTAGGCGTGGCGCCGGAGGCGAGAATCTTTGCGACGGAAGTTGGAAAAATCGACCTTTGAAATTTGTTTTGGAGCATTGATTCTCCATTACTTGCCACATGAATTCAGCCATTATTTGGTTGAATGTAACCCCTCAATCAAGTGTCATTACGTGGCTATTGAAGGCCATTAGTTGGCTAGTTGAGAGGTCTTCTCCTTACACTATAAATTGAGGCATTTGGCTCAATTGAAGAACAAAACTCAACACTTAGAAAATACTCTAGAATTTTCAGAGTTCATATTCTTCTTCTCTAGCAAAGTTACTATACTCAAAGTTCTTCAAGAGTAACACTTGAGTTTCCTTTGCTTACTTGTTAAAGTTGTTGTTGTATCTTGGGAGACTATTGCTCAACACCGTAAAAGGAGATATACGGGGCAATCTTGTCTTAAAGACAGAGTGTCATCACTCGACTCATCAAATCACACAAACAGTTTGATAAGTTCTTGATTTCCAGTTTATTGTAATAGTTAGTTTATCCTTTCTACTATTGTAATAGTTACTTACTTCCCGTTCCCTACAATAATTGTATCCCAAAAATTTTAAGACAAGATTTGTTATAAGTTAGAAAGATGACTGGCATAGATCAAACTGCTTCTAATTCTGCTGCTGCTGCTCAAGGCAATCCCTCTGCCTTCCCCACTGCTCAAGGCACTCCTAATGCCTTTCCGATTGCTCAAGGGTCATCCAACGCCTTTACTGCCGCTCAAGGGAACGTTGTCGTTCCTCCACCCACTGGATTTCACCATGAACACCCTGAAAAGTCCATGGGGTCAAACTTCAAGAGATGGCAACAAAAGATGCTATTCTATCTGACTGTTATGGGAATGGCATGTTTCCTAACAGAAGATCCTCCACAAGCTGGAGATGAAATGGATCCTTCGCCTTCTGAAATGGGTGAATGAGGTCTAGGTATCCATGTCATTAATGGCATGAAGATGGTTCTTGATGCATGGAGTCATAGTGATTTCATGTGTAAGAATTACATATTGAACTGTTTGTCAGATCCTCTCTACACGGTGTATTGCACCGTTGGCATTGCCAAAGAGTTGTGGGAGAAGCGGCAAAAGAAGTACAACACACAAGATGCATGTACTAAGAAATTCATCGTTGGGAAATTACTGAAAATTCAAATGGTGGATAGTAAAACAGTGATGTCCCAAGTCTAGGAATTCCAAATAATTCTACAACACCTGGATTTGGAATGAATGAAACCAAATGAGCAGTTTTTTGTTGCATCACTGATTAAAAAGTTACCTCCTTCATGGAATGAGTTACTTAAAACTCAAGACAAAGGAGATGACATTTGAAGAACTTATTATCAAACTCCAAATTTCAGGAAGATGATAAGAAGGCCTTGCCTAGGGGTAAACAACCCGCTGAGGCAAAGGCAAATCTGGCTGAGGCCAAAGGGAACCCAAGCAAGAAGCGCAAGTTCCAGAAAGATGGCAAGACCCAAGCAACGGAGAAGTTCAAAGAAAACTGTCACCACTGTAGGAAACCTGGTCACATGATCAAGGACTGCCGCAAGCTCAAGACTGAGCAACAAGAAAAGGCCAAGGCTAAGGGCAAGACATAGGTTAACGTCGTCAAAGACCAGTTTCTAGACGACATGATTGAGGAGTTCTCAGCAGTGGTGCTAGAAGCAAACCTTGTTGAGAATCCCATGCAGTGGTGGAAGGACACATGTGCTACAAGACATATATGTTCCAATAGAGATGCCTTCTCCACTTATACACCGGTTACAAACAAGAAGTTGTTCATAGGCAACAACGCTTCCTCTGACGTTTTGGGGGTAAGAAAGGCAATCCTGAAGATGACTTCTGGAAATGAGCTCACTCTGAAGGAAGTGATGCATGTTCCTGAGATTAGAAAAAATTTAATTTCAGGTCCTTTATTGGTTAATGTTGGTTTTAGGCTAGTGTTTGAGTCTAATAAATTTGTAGTCACTAAGAATGGAACGTTTGTGGAAAGAGGATTCGTCTATGAAGGCCTCTTCAAAGTGAACACCATGTCTGTATTACGCACAAGCAATAATATTTAAGCCTCTTCTTCTTACTTGATTGAGTCCGCTAATTTATGGCATCATAGATTAGGACATGTCAACTACAAGTCCATCCAAAGGTTGGTAAAGTTGGAGTTGTTGTCGTATATCGACGTAAACCCTTAACATAAGTGTGAGGTGTGCGTAGAGGCAAAACTCACAAAGCTTCCTTTTCGATCCGTCGAAAGGATTACCGTTCCTCTAGAACTTATTCACACAGATATATGTGATTTGAAGTTTGCACAAACTAGGGGGAACAAGTACTTTGTGACATTCATTGATGATAGCACAATGTATTGTTACCTTTACTTGTTCAAAAGTAAGTATGAAGCCTTTGAAGTGTTCCAACGTTACAAAGCAGAAGTTGAGAACCAACTAAGCATGCGGATTAAATCTATTCGTAGCGATAGAAGGGGAGAATATGTAGCGTTGTTTGAGGAATATTGTGCCCAATCAGGCATTGTTCATCAAACGACGGCTCCATACTCACCTCAATTGAACGGTGTGGCGGAACGTAAGAACCGCACATTGAAGGAAATGATGAATGCCTTGTTCATCAATTTCGGTCTTCCCAAAAATATATGGGGAGAAGCCGTCCTTACCGCTAATACGATTCTTAACAGAGTCCCACATAAGGGTAAGGACAAAACTCCATATGAATCATAGAAGGGAAAGAAACCCACCTATAAATATTTAAAGGTGTGGGGTTGTTTGCAAAGGTTGAAGTACCCAAGCCAAAGCAGGTCAAGATTGGGCCTAAGACTGTAGATTGCATATTCATCGGATATGCAAATAACAGTAGTGCTTATCGCTTCTTAGTGCATAAGTCAGATATTCTAGATATCCACTGGGGTACAATCATGGAATCAAGGAATGCTCAATTATTTGAAGGTATCTTTCCTAGAAAGGAAAAAGACATAACCTCTAGATGGTTCAGATCTAGTGGATCTCGAAATGGATGAATATCTAGAATCTAGTGTTCCAAATTCTCAAAACTTGGAGACTCCATAGATGGAACTAAG
Source organism: Anisodus acutangulus (assembly GCA_029783415.1). Taxonomy (NCBI): domain Eukaryota; kingdom Viridiplantae; phylum Streptophyta; class Magnoliopsida; order Solanales; family Solanaceae; genus Anisodus; species Anisodus acutangulus. The sequence goes on along the minus strand of CM056491.1, from coordinate 62,125,930 downwards.
GCGAAGTAAAAGGGCTAGGAAGGATAAATTCTTCGATCCTGACTTTGTAGGTTATATGGTTGATGATGAACCAAGGACAATTGCTGAAGCATTGTCAACTCCAGAGGCACCATTCTGGAAAGAAGCTATTAAGAGTGAAATAGGCTTTATTCTGCATAACCATACATGGAAGTTGGTTGATCTTCCTCCGGGAAATAAACATTTAGGTTGTAAATGGATACTCAAACGGAAGTATAAAGCAGCTGAGTCTATAGATAAGTACAAGACCAGGTTGGTAGTCAAGGGTTATCGGCAGAAAGAAGGCCTTGACTACTTTGACACGTACTCCTCGGTATCTCGGATGACGTCCATACAGGTATTCATTGCGATCGCAGCATTGCGTGACCATGAGATACATCAAATGGATGTCAAGACAGCCTTCCTAAATGATGATTTGGAAGAAAAAATCTATATGGAACAACCTGATGGGTATGTAGTTCCAGGGCAAGAGAAGAAAGTTTATCGGTTTATCAAATCTTTGTACGGGCTGAAACAAGCCCCGAAGCAATGGCACAAAAATTTTGATAGTACTCTACTATCGAAGGGTTTTGCCATTAATGAGTGTGACAAATGTGTCTACATGAAAGGTAACTCTGACTCATTTGTTATGATATGTCTGTATGTAGACGACATGTTGATCACAGGGAGCAGTTCTAGCATAATTCTAGAGACTGAGAACATGTTGAAACAATGTTTCGACATGAAGGATATGAGTATCACAAATGTCATCTTAGGGATAAAAATCTTTAAGACGTCTGACGGACTGGTCTTATCTCAGTCTCACTACATCGAGGATGTTTTGATAAAGTTCAAGATGTATGACAGTTCGCCTATAAAGTCACCAATAGATAGAAATCAAAAGCTTGATAAAAATCGTGGTGCACCCATATGCCAGGAGCAATATGCACAGGTGATTGGTAGTTTGATGTACATAACAAACTGCACCCGACCTGATATTGCTTATGCAGTCAACAAGTTGACTAGGTTTACCCATAATCCGAGTAATGATCACTGGAAGGCATTGAATCGGGTACTTCAATACCTAAAATACATGCTAACTTACGGGTTGCATTATTCGAGATATCCAGTTGTACTAGAGGGGTACAGTGATGCAAACTGGATATCTGATAGAGAGAACATCAAGTCCACCAGTGGGTATGTATTTACAATTGGTGGTGGGGTTGTGTCTTGGAAATTCTCTAAGCAAACTTGCATCGCCCGATCCACGATGGAATCGGAGTTTATCGCTTTAGACAAAGCAGGAGAAGAGGCTGAGTGGCTTCATGACTTCTTAGAGAATGTTCCTTGTTGGAACAAACCCGTACCTTCTGTAATGATCCACTGCAACAGCCAGTCGGCTCTAGGAAGGGCATGAAATTCCATGTATAATGAAAAGTCTCGTCATATGCGACGGAGACATAAGACCGTTAGGCAGCTGATCACCACGGGTATAATATCCATTGATTACATAAAATCAAAGAATAACATAGTTGACCCACTGATAAAGGGCTTACCCAAGGATCAGATGTTCTGCATGTCTAGAGGAATGGCCTTAAAACCCAAAGTATAAGGACTAATACGGTGGTAACCCAACCTTACTGACTGGAGATCCCAGGAATTAGGTTCAATGGGAAAACTAAGCTGTAAAGGTTCAGTTGATCGCTTCGGTGGAAGCATGAGCACTTCGGATAGAGATTTCTGTAAAGAAACACCAAATCCAAAGTCGTTCCCGCGATAGACTACAAGTGCTATCTGCAGTGTGGGTGAAGGTTAAGTTTCCAAAACCTTTAATGATCCTCACCGGTTGAGGTTAGGTTTGGGAAATTTTTTAATTGTTCCTAACGCTTGTAAAGTAGGGTATAGCATGATACCTTGTAGGAGACCACATTTTTAAGTGCGAGGACAGGCCACCTCAAATGAACGCACTTAAGAATCCAAGAAGTGTCCACAGCCACAACGGACAAAACATTACGAAGAATTGAGTAGAGAAAGTTGTTGTGTTGGTACCATTGACTTGGCTTACACTAAACACTGACGGTTAAAATAATCACGTTCACCGCGCAGTAAGTAAGTCCGATGGTAGTCAACTATGGAAGGTTCAAAGTGTATGCTACCTATTCAGATGCAACATCTGTCCGCTAAAAGATTGCTGGAAAAGACACCAAGTGTATGCGCCAAAATCTCTTTCAAGAGGGGATTGTTGGAAATTTACTAAATGTGAAATTAAGTATATCCCATTAATTTATGACTTGAACAATTGGGGCCCGCACGTCGGAAACATCATTTCCACACACATGCACACGTAGTGCCAAGTATCGCAAATTTCATTATTGAAAGAGATATTGGTACGTATGTAATACGTTTGAGACATAGAATTATTGAAGGTTATTGGCCAAATGACAAAGTATTCCACGTTAGTAAAAGAAGGAAGAAGTGTAAGATGAAATGAGTCAGAAATCATCGTGGAGCCGTGAAGGCCCGCGGTGCCACACTGTCGGAGTCGCGGCGCCGGAGCGCCGCGACGCCTCCCAGGAAGTGCCACGCGCTAATTGGTTGGGCAGTCACTGGAGCCGCGGCACTTCGGAGGCAGAATGCTGCGACGGGAAGTTGGAAAAATCTGACCTTTGGGCTGTTTTTGGAGCATTGATTCTCCATTACTTGCCACATGAATTCAGTCATTATTTGGTTGAATGTAACCCCTCAATCAAGTGCCATTACGTGGCTATTGAAGGCCATTAGTTGGCTAGTTGAGAGGTCTTCTCCTTACACTATAAATTGAGGCCTTTGGCTCAATTGAAGAACAAAACTCAACACTTAGAAAATACTCTAGAATTTTCAGAGTTCATATTCCTCCTCTCTAGCAAAGTTACTATACTCAAAGTTCTTCAAGAGTAACACTTGAGTTTCCTTTGCTCACTTGTTAAAGTTGTTGTTGTATCTTGGGAGACTATTGCTCAACACCGTAAAAGGAGATATACGGGGCAATCTTGTCTTAAAGATAAAGTGTCATCACTCGACTCAGCAAATCACACAAGCAGTTTGATAAGTTCTTGATTTCCAGTTTATTGTAATAGTTAGTTTATCTTTTCTACTATTATAATAGTTACTTACTTCCCGTTCCCTGCAACAATTGTATCCCAATATATATTTATCATATATTTTGTATTTATTAATATTGTATAATTATGGTAGATATAAGATCTTTATTGTATTAGGATTCAACATTGTACACACTATATATATTTGTATTAATAAAAAAGATTTTTCAAGGGAGATTATTATAATCTTACATGGTATCAAGAGTCAAACCCTAAAAACACCTAAATCTTTCTTTTTTTTGGGTTATCGTCGTCGCTGCCCCTGAGGCCGACGGCTAACCCCCCATTTTTTCTTCCATTTTTCTTCTCGTGTTCCTTTCTTGTGCCAACCATTTCTCCCCCCACCTATCCTAAGACTTCCGCCTCCTCTACAATCTTCATAGACAACCCCCCTACCTCATCTACTTCTTCTTTCCATCCGGCGTTTATAGTCACGAATATCAAGAATTTTATTCCCTTAATTCTTGATCAAGAAGATGGTCAATATTCTTCGTGGGTTGAGCTTTTTCATATTCATGCATGCGCGTACAATGTGCTTGACCATATTGACGACTCTCTCCCTCGCCCTATCGACGTTGCAGACTCGTCATGGCGTCGTCTTGACGCTATTGTCAAACTGTGGATTTATGGCACCATCTCTAAAGATTTGCTTTACACAATCATGAAAATAGGTGCCTCGGCTCGTGAGTTGTGGGTACGTTTGGAGATGATATTTCAGGATAACAAGCATACACATGTCGTGTATTTGGAGGAACAGTTCAATAATACACATCTCGAGAATTTTACCAACATCTCCGAGTATTGTAAACACTTGAAGCTTGTTGCAGACCAATTATCCAATGTAGGGACATCGATTTCCGAAACGAAGATGGTTCCCCAACTTGTTGCAGGTTTACCGAAAGGTGAATACGATACTCTAGCGACCATGATACAACAAGTCGATCCTCTATCCAGTTTTAACAAGGCTCGATCACAATTGTTGTTGGAAGAAACCCGACGTGCCAAATAGGACAAACATAATCAGAAGGCATTAATGGTTGAAAATCAGGCCGTTACCACCTCCCCCGCCGCCGGACAACCACCGTCGGACAACCATTAATAGCGGGGTAGCTACGGTAGTGGCAGAGGCCCCGGCAATGGCAAGGGTGGTAGAGGTTGTGGGCGTAGAGGCCGTGATGGTAAACAACAGCAGTTCAGCGGTGCACCGACGTAGGCCGACCCAGGGCAGTGGCCCAACACTAGCACCTGGGCCTCGGCTCCATTTAATTTTCAGCACCCGTTGGCCCAGTACTCAAACCCAGGACAACACGGCATTCTGGGCCAGTTCCCAGGCCCAAGGCATGCGTCAGGTATGCCCCAGTAGGCCAACCTTTCGATGGCCCAACAACAACAATTCTCATCGAGCCTGGCCCCCACTGATTTAGGCTAGGTCTTTAACACTTTGAGCATTCAGTAGCCCGATGAAAATTGATACATGGATACATGAGCCACATCTCACCTCACCCGCTCTTCAGGTAATCTCTCAAATCTGTCTCATTTAAAGTACCCTCAATTTATTACTGTTGGTAATGGCCATCGCATTCCAATTCAAGGTTATGGTACAACCTACACCCAACTGCCTCACTCGCCCTTCTCCCTCAATAATGTCATTTATGCTCCCAGCATCATTAAAAACTTAATATATGTTAGGAAATTCACTCGTAACAATTATGTGTCTATTGAGTTTGACCCCTTTGGGTTTTCTGTGAATGATCTGCTTACGGGGACACCCCTTACGAGATGCAATAGTACAGGGGACCTCTACTCATTCTCATATTCCGCTTCCAGTTCCCGCTCACACACATCCATATGTGATATATGTCCATCACCTTGGCACAATAGACTTGGACACCAGGCGCTCCTATTTTTAATTTTCTTAGAAACAATAATTTTATTCAATGTAATAATGCAAAACTTGCCCAAAATTGTTTTTCTTGCCTGTTAGGCAAACACGTTCGCCTTCCTTTTAAGTCATCTTTAAGTGTTACATTTTCTCTATTTGATATTGTTCATGCAGATTTATGGACATCTCTTATTACTAGCTTATTGGGTCATAAATTTTATCTTGTTTTATTACATGACTTTCTCACTTTATCTGGGTTTATCCACTAAAATTCAAGTCTGAAGTTTTTGCCAAGTTTCTTGAGTTTCAGAATATTATAAAAATACAATTTGAAAAGGCCATAAAATCATTCTAATGTGATAATGGTCGTGAGTTTAATAATTCCACGTTTCATAATTTTTGCACCAATAATGGCATAGTTTTCCAATTTTCGTGTCCCCGCACCTCCCCGAAAATGGAAAAGCCAAACGAATCATCTGCACTATCAATAACATGGTTCGTATCATCCTTTTTTATGCCTCCCTCCCCCATTCCTTTTGGGTCTATGCAGTCAAAATGGTAGAATACATACTTAATATTTTACCTACCAGTACTCTTCACAACAAAACCCCCCACCAAAATTCTCTACCGTCAGATCCCCTCCTATGATCACCTTCGAATTTTTGGTTGCCTTTGCTACCCAAATCGTGCCTACACTTCCCCTTATAAATTAGCACATCATACCACTCCATGTGTCTTCATAGGTTTCCTGTCTAATCATATGGGCTATTTGTGCTATGACTTGTCTACTCATAAAATCCATGTCTCTCGTCACATCACGTTTAAAGAGACAATCTTCCATTTTGCAAATATCCAAAAATTCTAAAACACAGACTACATCTTTCTAGACGAGTCGGACACATCCCATCTCATCCACCAAGTCCTCCGCTACACTGTCACTATTCCGACAACAACCAACCAACCTGTCACTGTTCCGGCTATAGCCGAAACCCAACCTGCCACATCTGCCAGTTCACATCCCTGCCGTGCCACTGTTCATGTTGTCCCATCATTCCGATCAGACCCATTTCCCCTACCCACATGTCACTGATGACACTCCAGTCTCTAACCCACCAGTAACCATCACCTTTTTCCCATCGGACACCGAAACCCTATCAACACAGTATGTCACCCACCCACCGATCCCTGCCACCACACCATCGACCACCACACCCCGACAACTCCTGCCACCCAATTGACCCAGATTCACAACTCGACAGCACCCACCCACCAGTCACCAAAACCCAACCCCTACTCTGTCAACCTCCCCAAACAACCACCCACCGCCACTACCTCAACAAATCCAACCATGCAGCTTAACCTGTACCCGACACCCCACCAAAAATACCCAAACCTCCCCTGCCCCCACGCACCGTTCGGAAACCCTTGCTCAACACATGATTTTTAAACCCAAAGTCCATTTTAACCTATCCACACAAACCATATCCTCAATTCCCAAAAACCTAAAATTAGCCAAACTTGACCCGAGTTTGAATGCGGCCATGCGTGAAGAATTTAATGCTTTAATGAAACAACACACTTGGGATTCGATTCTTAGACCGGATGTGGTGAATGTGATCCGATGCATGTGGTTATTTCATCACAAATTCAGAGACAGTGGTGATCTAGAAAGATATATGGCGAGACTTGTGGCTAATAGTACTAACCAGCACGAGGGTATTGATTGTGATGAGACATTCAGTCAGGTTGTTAAACCGGCTACCATTCGCATAGTTCTGAGCATTGTTATAGGTAAGCATTGGCCGATTCATCAGCTTGATGTCAAAAATGTATTCTCACCAGCTACCAGGCTTTGTCCATCCGGAGGCCCCTCATTATGTATGTCATCTTTGGAAGTCACTTTATGGTTTAAAACAGCCCCCCAGAGTGTGGTATGAACGATTTGCTAATTACATTATGCAGATTGGGTTTGTATGCAGCAATCGTGATAATTATCTCTTTATTTTTCATCGAGGTAGTAACATTATTTATTTGTTGTTATATGTGGATGATATTGTTCTTACTACCTCATCTGATGTGTTGAAAAATGAGATCATTGCTATGCTTAAATCTGAATTTGCTATGACTGACTTGAGAAGTTGAGTTATTTCTTTGGGATATCAGTGACTAGATCTGCAGATACTATGTTCCTGTGTCAGCATAAGTATGCAAAGAAAATTGTGTACAGGGCTAAAAAGGCAAACTGCAAGATCATGCCTACTTCAGTTGACTCTAAATCGAAGCTCAGTGTTGTTGATGGTGATCCAGTGTCCGATCCCACTCTTTATAGGAGCCTTGCAGGTGCACTTCAGTATCTTACTTCCACCAGGCCTGATATTGCTTATGTTGTTCAGCAAGTGTGTTTGTTTATGCATGCCCCAGGGACCCTCATTTTACTTCTCTTAAACATATCATTCGATACGTTAAGGGCACACTTGATTATGGATTGCATCTCTACCCCTTTGCACCGACCAAGTTGTTATCATATACGGATGCAGATTGGGCGGGTTATCCGGACATGCGATGCTCCACCTCCGGCTACTGTGTGTTCTTATGGGATAATCTCATTTCATTTGACTGTCATGTAAAATAATATTATATGACAGTAATCTTTCATGAAAAAATATAAAATGTCTGGATCGAACTCTTATGTTAATCAGGTGAATGTCCTGTATATCCAAAACACTTGACAATATTTGTAGGATAAACACTTTCATGTCAGGCACTTCATTTGCAATATGCATTTTGTCTTATTTCAATATCTCTATGTATGAGAGAAATTATATCATATTCATAGTTATAACAAGATAAATAAATGCATCAATTGCACAATATGTGGTACTTCATGACCAATTTAACTTTCTTATTTCAACTTCTTTCAGAAGCTAATATTTTGTTTCTGAAAACTCTTCAAGAGTTTCAATAATATTCAAGTCATCAACTTGTACAACAATAGAAAGATTTTGATATCATAAAGAGACAAGGTTAAACAGATTCATTTTATACCTTTTGTCAATGAATATTCATTTAAGAATCACAAACAAGTTTCCCAAGAACTTGTATATGCTTCAGGCATTTTGAATCTTTTAGAAATTTTCGTATAAATTTTGCCAAGTAAGCCATATTGGCTGAGACAGTTTTTATTTAGTATAAATAGTGTGACATCTTCTAATGTCTGGACTGCAGGTCCAATAAACTTTACTCTTATAAAGTTGCATTTACTTGGCAATTATTTCTACGGCAACATACTTTAAGAGACGTAGAATTCAGACCCTCATAAAATTATACAATATTGCGCGCCATATTGTATCAAAGATATCGTCGACGAGATATCATTTTGTATCGGTTCGTAATTCGACATAACTTATTGTTCTCATAAGAAATGTTTAGCTCTATTATGGGAGGCATCCAATGCCAAACCAGCTTAGATATAAATCAACATTATCAAGATAATTGTCTTGATTACATATTCTGAAAATCGTGCTTCCAACTCAATTATTTTGAGCAAGCAATTTCGTAAATGTCAAACTGTGAATTGAAAATAAACACACATATGACCGTATCATAGATGCATCTATTTAAGACATCACATCGCAGGTGAATGAGCCCACATTCATATTTTATATTTTTCAGAATTTTAGGGGATTCGGTCCCTAACATTAGCTGGTGTAATCAACTTATCACGAGAACAAGTAACATAAACAAATTCTTGAAGAATATTTTAGATCTTTAATATATTTTGAATAATCAGCACATCAGATTTAAATCAAGATGGCCAAAACGGTCATAACAACTGATAGATTTATCTGTACTAGTAAACTTCAAGTTTACCATGATGAGTGCTATTTGTTTAAGTAAATTTCTGATTTACTATTGCATGAGATTTTATGTCATGAACTTCTGGTTTATTGTGAATGTGATCCTATCATGCCCAGGTAACATTTCACATACGTATTTTTTTTTACCCGTAGTAACTTGAAGACATTTAATCTTCCAATCATTTGTAGTATCAATATGATAACTATTTTTTATTGCTAGTAAACTTCAGGTTTATCATAATATGTGTTCCGATCGTAACAATTACGATCTAGGACGATGGTACTATCATATATAACCTCTTCGAGAGAATTTTTTATTTTTTATAATGAGATATTGTCTGAACACTGCTAGTATTATAATTCTTGTAAATAAACAATTAGCTCTTCTGGAGCTCCTGATCATTAATTTTGTAATATTAAATGTTGCTTAAATACTGCTAGCATCATGGAAGAAACTCTAGTTAGATACTACTGATGTCATTAAAGAAAACATAAATCAAATGAGCCATTACTGATAACGTGTTATAAAATAAATAAATTAAAAATAAATATATAGGAAAATACTGATGGTATATTTCATATTCTATAATGAGCCACTATTTATAAGAGAAAAGATTGCTTGATGTCAAGTAACCAAGATAATAGCTTGGTGGCCAAGTTATTCAAATGGACATACATTAATACATATTTACGACACAAATAAAATAATTGACCTCGTTATCTTCTCTATACTTTAATAAGCCAAACTGGTTTGACAAGATGCCAAGTGTCACTGTAGGTGACTTATAAGCATTTCTTAATTTCATCAATTTCACTTTTTCTTTTCTTTTCTAAATTGATGATTTCCCCAAACACACGCGCGCATGCATTGGCTGAAATAAGAAATAGGGTCATGCCTAGGCATTTAAGAGCAACTGGTATGTCTTGTTTAGTGCAACAGTCTCTTGGGCCCAACTGCTGGTTGGGCCGATACGAGGGCAAAGGTGTAATTGAGGCAGGGGTTTGCCTTTTTAGGGGCACCGCAGGCCAATCTAGGGTTTTTACAATCTGAGGATGGACTCGACAAATGATATCATGGATCAGGTCAAAACTCAGCTTGCTCAGGCTTACGCGGAGCAATTTCTCGAGGTTTGATCTCCTATCTATTTTCACCCTTTTCCCTGTTGTTATTTATTTGCTTGTTCTTTCCATTTACCCATCTGAGCAAAATAAGATACTTTTGTTAGTTAATACTTTTCTGGCTATTCCTAGGTTACTAGGGGATTTTTAAGGAGTCATCCAACAGCCTTAAACTTTTTCTGCAGTATTCAGGGCAATGTAATTGTATCCGAGGAAAGACTAGAGTCAATATAGAGATGGATGTGCAAATGACATATTCCAGTTTCCTTCATGAATGGAATGTTGTTCCATCAGGGATTCACATGAACATTTATGAGTGTTGGCTACTTTTGTGAATGTGCAAGATGATCCAACGTCTTAACTCTTCCTTTTGCTCCATTCCCATTTCTCTAAATGAAACTTTTTCTCCCTTTGATTTAATTAAAATGTATTAGGAGTTGATACTATTTTCTACTTTATACCGGTCAATCAACTACATCTCAATCCCGACTAGGCGACCTTTTCCAGTTTTATCCTCTAAGAATTCTACTTGTAAAACAATGTCTGATGAAACTAATGTATAATTTTTTAAATATCTTATTTACTAACCTTTTTACCTTTTAACATTCTCAAAGTTTACATTGTATTACTAGGAAGGGGGAAAAGCAAGTTATCTTAATACAAGGGTGGTTTTCTGAGCATTGATGCATGGCCACTTATATTGCAAATCTTCTGGGATGGGAGGAATTCTTTTGTGAGAAGAGATTGGTAGGTTTAATGCAGATGCAATGGCTCATCCATATTAGAACTCATTCCCCTATTCAGGATTGATGAACAGCACAGCTGGTCAATCAATCAATCCTTTCTTTTAACCACTTGTATACACCTGACAATAGACTTAATTGTAAGGAGAGAAATACAGTGGTTTGAATTCCCAGATCCAATTCCCTTTTTGATGAAGAAAACATTATAACTGTGTCGAATTCAATTATCTTTTCTTAATAATTGCACAAGTCAGGTGGGATAGATATTTTTGGATTGAGGAAGTATGTATTAAATGGAAAAAAAATAGTTGTTCATCTCGTGAAAGCCTTGTAGCCTTACGAGGTTCCTTTCATTATTTCAGCAGGGGAAGAATAGCTTCTCAAGCAATTAGTGACACCGTGATAGATTAGTATTTTTCCTAAAGAGAATCTGAAGATGCGTCTTGCAGAAATGTGAGTTAAGGTGGCATACAATAGACCTTGTAGTCTGGCCCTTCCCCGAACCCCGCGCATAGCGGAGCTTAGTGCACCGAGCTCCTGAAGCTGGTCAGTCAATTCATTCACCATGCTCTTACTGTGCTGTCTTCTCTAATCTCATATCACTTATTTACCATCCTTGTTTCTTTGATATTCCATTTTCACAATCAAGTTATTTGGTTTGTCAACTGTCATTTATTTGGCGAGACTGTGTATTAGACCGTGGACGGTACCTCAATAACTGACATTTTAATTTGTTTTAACTTAGTGCTAAGAACTTTGCCTGTGACCTTTATTTAAAGGTTTGTCGGTGCTCTTGATGTGGATACTATTCTGCTTCACTGATTGATCTGCATTTTTTCATCATGGGTTTGCTTCAGATATGAATTGCTTAACAATGATAACCTTGATTGTATAAACACATCATACATAATGGTACATTGATTGTATAAACACATCATACATAATTTGTTATGGACCGTTTGAAACATCTTCTGGAGAAGTAGATTGAGTTACACTGTGATCGTATAAATAAGATGCTGCCACTTGTGAGCATGCTAGTTCAGCATGTTTTGGGTGGCTGCAAATCAACTGCCTTGTCTGTTCCAGAAGATTTAATACTAACCCTTTTCAATTATTTCAGACGGTGAGGGACAAATGCTTTGACAAGTGTATCACCAAACCTGGGAGTAGTCTTAGTGGGAGCGAGGGTAGTTGCATCTCCAGGTGTGTTGATCGATATATCGAGGCCACTGGTATAATCAGCAAAGCTCTTTTCAGTCAACGCTGAAACTGTAGTTGCGTAGATCTCAAGGCTTGCTTGCTGGGGAAGTGCTGGAATGCATCTCTTTAGTCATTATTTAACTTTTGATACCCTTCCTCATTTTTCAACTTTTTAAAGATGGTTTTTGATTAGCATTTTGTAAAAGCTGATATTCGTTAAAACATTTGTTTGTCGTGGATGGACATCAGACTTTTATCTATAGCATATCACCATTAAGGTTAACAGGGGAAATGATGGCAATTTGCCCTAGTGTATATGTAGAGTTGACATGCTTTCATGCATAGTTCTTTAGTAGGTTTGTGCGCGCATCTATGTCATAAAACAGAAAACTAAATCCGGGGTTGACGCTGTTAAATTTCCTGCATACAGAAGCAAGGTGTTATCTGAGCTCAAATTATCCTTCTACGCTATGTTTTATCTACATTTTATGATTCAACATAAAATATTACTATATTTGGAAAGGGTTAGGACTAGAGGCGGCGGCAGCTAAGCTGCACTGCGTTTATCTGACCATTATACTTTTAATGCTAAACATAAATTTATGTGTAAAAGTTTATCAAAATTGTAAGAAATATTATATATAAATCCATAATTTTGAAAATACAAGATGCTAAGAACATTATATACTGAACCCAAGTTTAAATCTTCAATTCATCTCTCATTAGGTTCAACATATCTTGTGGACAAAAAGGTTATACGGACTTCAACCTTGTGAGGAACAGAAGGAGGACTGGACAGACATGATCGAAGATTGAAAATAACAAGAAATACAAACTTTGATTAATGTCCGAATTGAATGATATCGCATGTGTTAATTCCACCACGTAATATTTGACACCCCTCCCGACAAAACTGCCAATAATAAATACAAAAGAAAATAATTATGAAAGAAAGGCGCAACATTCTAGCTGCAGCATAACATGATCCTGAACAAGTTTCCACGGTGCTAAATCATTTATATTTCACTCCCAATAATACCAGTAAATACTTTGGTAGAGTGCTCCATAGAAGCATCTAATTACTTTCTCAGTGTCTGTAATATGTATTCCGCATAAAGGTCCCTGCGCGAGAGTAACAATGCAAATGTTAAATTCTTTTAAACAAAAAACATTAACTAAAATTATACTATCAACGAGTGTATGCATTCACAATCCAGCACAAAAGTACATGTAACTGAGCTGCAGTAAACATGATATGTATTATACATTGAGTATTGGATGGCTTGGACAGCAGTACTTGGAGGCAGAAACTCGTTAACAGAAACCTCCTTGTTCTCAAGCTTCTTGTCTAGTGACAAATTAAGAAAGTTATACTTGTATAGAATTTGCTAGAAATTCATGATAGAAGCAAAATAAATGATCAAGAGGATACAATCTTCAAAAAAGCGGCTGATTTCTGCCAGGCGGTGAGGAGCAAGCTGGTTTATATCAGTGTAGTGACGATACTCTGGATCATCAGCACACACTGCTATAATCTTATCATCCTTCTCACCCTGTATTGATGAAGAGATTTAGTCATTTATCACTAGGAAATAATAATAATAATAAAGTTTAACCTGAGATACATATAATAGGAACCTGATCAATCATAGGCATCAAACCTATGGCCCTAGCTCGAAGGAAACAACCTGGGAGGACAGGCTCCTGTTGAATTAACAATGCCAATTCAATCAGTCTCTAGAAGTGACTTAGTTGTGCATTGGATATATTGGATTGGATAAAATGCTAGTCAGTACGCTATAGGCTCACTGTTTTTTAAGATTTGTATGGGAAGGAAATCATCCGGTCCCACTGGCTTACCTGCATGAGGACTAGTACATCCATGGGGTCATTATCTTCACATAGCGTCCGAGGAATGAAGCCATAGTTCTGGGGGTACACCATTGATGAGTATAGGACACGATCAACCTGAAAATAGATGGTACAAGGGAGATTGATTTTGCGTCTATTTGAAACAAACCCAACAAGATCAAGGTAATAATGTCATTCGCGTGTAGATACAACCTATTGGCAAGTGGGTCTATAAGCAGAGCATTGCTTGAATCTACCTTAGGAGGTCAGATCAGTGTGTCATACCTTAATGAGACCAGTTTTCTTGTCAAGCTCGTATTTGACTTTACTGCCTTTCGATATCTCAATGACCTGTAAGAAATGTAGCCAGTAAACCACACGACCAACAAAATAAGAGTTTGAGTAAAAAAGATATAGAGCCATTTTTCTTTTAATCTGATATGGAATACTTGTTGGTCCCAATGAATCGATCTTATTCCTTTTCTCTCATCATAATCAACAAGCGCAAAGAAGGATTAGATAAGATGGTGTCAATTTTTGGCAGATGGAAACAATCAGGGTAACAACTTGAATAATTAAGAACCTAATCAACATTCCACGAATAAATTGGAGATCATAACATATATGCTGAATAAGAACATGTATGTGCAAATTTCTGCGATATATGTTGGTAATATCAGTGAATCAGACATGACTTGAAGTTGTTGAGTTGTGGAGCCTAATTCATCGCCGACACTATGAAAACCCTACGCAGAGTGTGGAACGCTGATCGACCTGAGCGGTCAGGTCGACGTGGGGGTTGGAAGGGGGTGGTAAACCCCCCCTCCCGAGGGAGTAGAACGTTGCTCACAACGTGGCGAAGAGAAGACCACCGCTGGCATGATGAAGGTTCTGTCTGACATGTATGAGAAACCTTCGGCAAACAATAAGGTATTTCTCATGAAGAAACTCTTTCATCTAAAAATGGAGGAAGGTGCTCTTGTTGCAACACACGTGAATGAATTCAACACGATTGTCAATCAATTGTCTCTGTTGCAATCGAGTTTGACGATGAAGTGCAAGCCCTAATTTTGATGGCGTCTCTACCGAATAGCTGAGAGCCGATGAGAGCAGTGGTTAGTAATTCGGTTGGCAGTGATAAACTGAAATTCAACGATGTTAGAGATCGTATCCTTGCTGAGGAGGTTCGCAGGATAGATTCTAGTAACGCGTCAACGAGTTCTGCTTTGAATGTTGAGAACAAAGGCAAAAATTATGACAGAAACTACAACCGAAATAAGGGCAAGTCAAAGTCAAGGAATGACAGGGGTCAATCCAGATCCGGGCGAACACTTGAGTGTTGGAACTGTGGAAAACCGAGTCACATCAAGAAGAATTGCAGGGAACCGAATGAGGACAACAAGAGGGGTGGAATCAATGCTGCCACTGAAGATATTGGTGATGCGATGTTGTTGTCTGTTGACAACCCGATCGACTCTTGGGTGCTTGACTCAGGAGCGTCTTTCCACATCGTGATATAATGATGAATTACGTTGTTGGAAATCACGGGGAAGTCTATTTGGAAGATAGTAAGCCTTTAGACGTTATTGGTATTGCAGACATTAATTTGAAGATGTCAAATGGAAACGTGTGGAAGATCACGAAGGTCAGACATGTGCCGAAGCTTATGCATAATCTGATCTTAGTAAGTCAGCTTGATGATGAGGGACACGATCTTAACTTTGGTAATGGGTCCTAGAAGGTGACGAAGAGTGCTATGGTGGTTGGTCGAGGTAAGAAAACTGGTACTCTTTATATGACGACGAGCTGTCGTGATACAGTTGTTGTTGACAACACCAAGGAGACAGAGTTGTGGCATTACAAACTGGGGTATATGAGCGAGAAAGGGATGAAGCTTCTGGTGACTAACTATATGATTCCGGAGCTGAAGTCGGTGGATCATCATATGTGTGAGAGTTACATTCTCGGAAAACAGAAGCGAGTAAGTTTTTCATATGCAGGTAGAGAATTGAAAGATGAGAAGCTTGAATTGGTGCACACTGACGTGTGGGGACCTGCTATTGTTCCCTCACTCGGAGGATCACACTACTACATGACCTTCATTGATGATTCAACCAGGAAGCTATGGGTGTGTTTTATAAAAAATAAATCCGACGTGTTTACTGTCTTCAAAAGGTGGAAAGTCATGGTCGAGAATGAGACAAACCTCAAGTTCAGGAGCCTGAGGTCCGACAATGGTGGAGAATACATTGACGGTGACATCAAACAGTATTGTGATGATAATGGGATCAAGATGGTGAAGACTATTCCTGGAACGCCTCAACAAAATTGAATAGCGGAAAAGATGAATCGAACATTGAACGAGCGTGCACAGAGCATGAGAATACACTCTGGACTGCCCAAGACATTCTGGGCAGATGCAATCAATACCGCAACCTTCTTGATTAATAGAAGACCGTATGTTCCTTTGGGTTTCAGAATTCCAGAAGAGGCTTGGAGTGGAAAAAAAGTAAATCTTTATTTTCTGAAAGTGTTTGGTTGCTTATCCTATGTTCATATTGATGCTACTGCTAGAAGTAAACTTGATCCGAAATCTAAGAAGTGTTATTTTATTGGCTATGGTGACACCGAGTTTGGTTATCGATTCTGGGTTGACCAAAATAGGAAGATCATCTGAAGCAGGGATGTCGTCTTCAATGAACATGTGTTGTACAAGGACAAGTTGCGGGAGAGTTCAGAATCTAAGAATAAGGAATCGAAAACAGTTGATTTGAGAGACTTCTCGGCACCCGAGCTACAACAAGGTATTACTGTGGCAGAGGAACAAGCAGCACGAGAAAAAGGCCGACAAGCTAGTGATGGCGAGGTTGATGAAAATGTTGATTCTGAAACAACTCAGCAGACGCCGATCATAGAACTACACAGATCATCCAGGATCAGTAAGCCGGTTCACAGGTTCTCTCTGTCCCTCAACTACATTCTGCTCACTGACAGAGGGGAGCCGAAATGTTACGAAAAAGCGATGCAAGTTGATAAATTGATCAAGTGGGAGCTGGCAATGAAAGATGAGATGGACTCATTGTTGTCAAATCATACATAGGAGTTAGCTAAGTTACCAAACGAGAAGAAGGCATTGCAGAACAAATGGGTCTACCGATAAAAGAAGAACACAATGGAAGTAATCGTTTTAAAGCGAGGCTAGTTGTGAATGGATTTCAACAGAAAGAAGGCATTGACTACACGGAGATCTTTTCTCCCATAGTAAAGTTAGTGACAATCGGAATTGTTCTTGGGCTGGTAGCAAAGGAAAATCTGAATCTTCAACAGATGGACGTGAAAACTGCTTTTCTTCATGGCGACTTAGAAGAGAAAATCTACATGAAGCAACCTGAGGGATTTGAGGTTATAAGGAAAGAGAAGTTGGTGTGCAAGCTTCAAAAGAGCATGCACGGACTGAAACATGCTCCAAGACAGTGGTATAAGAAGTTTGACAACTTTATGAAGAACACCGAATTCTTAAGGTGCGAGGTGGATTATTGTTGTTACTTCAAGAGATTTGAAGACTCCTACATGATAATGCTCCTTTATGTTGATGATATGTTGATCGTAAGAGCATACATACATGAGATTGATAGGCTGAAGAAGAAGATGTCAGAAGAATTTGCAATGAAGGATCTGGGAGCCGCAAAGAAAATCCTCAGGATGAGAATCATCAGAAGTAAGGAGGGCCTCAAGCTCTCACAAGAAGAATACGTGAAGAAGGTTCTCAAGTGGTTCAACATGGATGATGCCAAGTCAGTCAGTACTCCTTTGGCTGGACACTTTCATTTGTCAAAATATCAATCGCTTGTGACCGAGGACGAGAAGGAGCATATGGACAAGGTATATTATACCTCTGCTAATGGCAGTCTTATGTACGCGATGATATGTATGAGGCTAGAGACAGGACATGCAGTGGGAGTTGTTAGCA
Organism: Anisodus acutangulus; assembly: GCA_029783415.1. Classification (NCBI taxonomy): domain Eukaryota; kingdom Viridiplantae; phylum Streptophyta; class Magnoliopsida; order Solanales; family Solanaceae; genus Anisodus; species Anisodus acutangulus. The sequence continues at coordinate 62,108,171 of CM056491.1, read as the reverse complement.
GGTTTATGAGCAATCCGGAAAAGCAACACTGGGAGGTTGTGAAGTGGATTTTCAGGTATCTGAAGGGCAGCTCAAGTTCAGCGTTGTGTTTCCGGAAGTCAGAGACATGATTGCAGGGATATGTTGATGCTGACAATGGTGGTGATGTTGATAGCAGAAAGAGCACATCCGAGTATGTTTACACCTTCGGAGGTACTGCAATTTGTTGGGTTTCAAAGTTGCAGAAGATAGTAGCTCTCTATAGCTGTGAGGCTGAGTACATTACCGTGACGGAGGCCACGAAGGAGATGATGTGGCTACAATCTTTTCTGCGGGAATTGGATCAGGACCACGAGGGGAGTGTGCTATACTGTGATAGCCAAAGTGCCATTCATTTGGCAAAGAACTCGGTCTACCATGCCCGCACGAAGCACATACAACTCTGGTACCATTTCATTAGATCAGCTTTGAAAGATGGAGTATTAGTGCTTGAGAAGATCTCAGGGAGTCAGAATCCAGCAAACATGCTGACGAAGGCCGTGCCGAATGATAAACTGAAGTTGTGAACTTCAATTGGACTTCTTGGATGAGGATTGGAGTAGCCGCTGCATATGGAGACAGATTATTGAAATTAGTCTTCAAGTGGGAGGATGTTGAGTTGTGGAGCCTAATTCATCGCTGACACTATGAAGACCCTACGCAGAGTGTCGAATGCTGATCGACCTGAGCTGTCAGGTCAATGTGGGGGTTGGAATGGGGTGGTAAACCCCCCCTCCCGGGGGAGTAGGGCGCCGTTTAGTGGAGGGTATTTTAGGAATTTCGGGCTTTGTATTATGTTCGCCCTAGTTTTCGCTATATATAGACTAGGGCGCCATTTTTCTTTGGAGGTCGAGCAAGTGAGAAAGAGAGAATTGTAAACTCAAATTCCCTATTTGATTATAGTAATATCTGCGGCGGCAAAGTGAACGTAGCTCTCGCATTGAGGGTGAACCACTATAAATATGTGTGTGTTATTTGTTCTTCACTTATTTACTGTTTTCTGATTAGGTAGGATTTGGAACTCAAATCCTAACTGAAGTAACATATATAGCAAGATATATACTTACAACATTGAAAACCTTTGGAGCTTCAGGTCCTATCTCGAGATCGTGCCAACGGTGAGCAGCAACAGACCTCCTCGACAATGATGAGAGGATCCTCTCATTCAAACGAGGGGCACGTCTATGTTGTGACACCTCATCGCTCATTTTTACCTGCAGGTAAACTTGAAATTAAAGAAAAAACGATCGAACAAACCTGTTTGGCTCAAGATTAATTCGCTGGAATGATATATGATGATGGAGGAGAAACCGCTCCTCAAATAATAAACATAAAAAGCTATAGCAGCTGCGTTAGAAATAGAAGGGGAAGGATGGAAAAGAAATCTGAGAGCAAGTAATGTTACGTACCTTGGATTGAAGAAGGAATAAAGAAATGGTCTCTGTATATTATGAAGAAGAAAAATGAGGAAGTTGAATGATATTTGTGGGTGCAACTCTCTCTCTCTCTATATATATATATAGCACATCGTCTTATTAGGACAGCTTTCCACGCGGGGCGGGGGATAAGAAATTAATATGTTGTCCGATTCCTTTTCCTCTTAAAACTTCAATATTCAAGGCCCTCCTTTCCCTTCTGCCTTTCCTTCTTTCTAAAAGAATGTATTCGTTGGATCTTCTAATTCACTTACTTATAAAGTTATCATAACCTGCAAATTAAAATTGAAAAAGAAACTAGTACTTAATAAAAACGAAAAATCGCATCACCTGATCTTTTGAACAAATCAAAGTCCATGATGTGGTCTCTTTCTTTTTATTACATTGCTTGTAGTCTCGTTTCGAATGCGTAGACAGCGTTCTCTTCTTTGTTGGTTCCCAATTTCACATTTCCAGTCAGACATGTTCACTTTAGGCTTTCTCTCTCTTACAATCTACACTTAGTTTTTTTTTAGTTCTTAAATGTAGACAGGATAACGCTAAAACATATATTATGGTAGTATTACTAAAGTTCCCCTTTAAAAGGTCCGATCATGGTGACACTGGCTATCCTTTATATATCTCTCCACAAAAACTTCAACAATCAAAGGTTATATTGGCATATTCATTAATCTTCAATATATTAGTCTGTGATCTCTTATATTTAATGCAAGATTAACTGTACATGAAACTTTTAACAACTTACATTTGAAGCTAGAAATCATAAACTTCAGAAAAGAATGCATTGGCTTTCTTATTAGTAAATGTTTCGTGCAATCTTCTCTTGATAAATGGTGTAGTTGAACATTTCAAGCAGAAAATCCCCAGTTAAGTTGATGGAAAATTCAATTGCTGCTTAGTTTGCAGCAATGCTAATTTCTCCCTTATCAGTCACCTCTTGCGAGACAATCCTGGATTGGTTCACATCAGCACTTCAGAGCGTGTCTAGGCATTCATCATATATTCAAAATAAATAAGGAATGAAGAGTCCACAGAATTGAAACAAATGGATAACTGGCTATCCAACTGTTAAACAAAGCAATATACCCGTGATATACACCCAATATACAGAAAGGTATATCACGGGCAAATGGAACAATGGCCCAACACGGAAGCCCAGCAGTGGGGCAGATCTCGGAGCCCATCACGGGATTGATACAAGATATCAATCTTGTATATATGGTATATGTTGGAAATTTGCCTTTGGCGGGGAGATGCGTCCACCCATCTTTGATGAATTAAACACTAGTGTTCCGCATGTTGGAGACCTTGTCTCTTCGCACATGCATGATCTACGAAGTGAGTAGATGACCGTAGGGCCAAGAATTGTCAAATTTCATTGAGAAATGAAAGAGATATTGGTCCACGAAGTAAGGTGTTTGAGGCATGGAAATGTGGTGTGGGACAAATCTATCACATCGGTGGGAATAGGAAGAATTGCTCTCTATATAAGTCTCTAATTGGTAAAGGGTTTGGGACCCCAAGGGGTATCCCATGTGTTTAAAGGAGGGAGGACCTAGATGTGCTTGGGTTCAAGGCTAAGCCCACACGTGCGCCGCCCGCCCGTCCGGGCTCGTGCCACGGGCCGATATTATATTTTTGGACCAGAGAACTTTGTCATATATACAGTTTGATCCCTAAAGTTTCTTATGTACAGTTTGGTCCCTGAAGTTTAATATTTTACAATTTGGTCCCCAGAGTTTCTGGGAAGGTGAAGGAAGGCAGAAAACTTTCTGCCTTTCGTTGGACTGCGTTTTGGAGCATTAACCAGCCATTACTTGGCTGATTAACTCTCCATTAACAACCCATTACTTGGGCAATTGAGCAGCCTCATTCATGACCTTAAACCACCCATAAATCAGCCTCTCTAATGCCATTAACAACCCTCACTTAATGGCCATTACAGCCTTGTTTGTGGCTGTTGGGCTGCCCTCCTACTTGCTATATATTGAGCTATTTTTTGGCTCAATTCGGGAGAGAATTTGAGACAAAACAGTGACGAATATGCACTGCAAAACAGCACTGAAAACACACGAAAATAGCAGCACATTTCAGTCACAAAAGAGCACAAAACAGTAGCCGAAATCTGTCCAAAACAGTGGCGAAAATCTGTGCAATTCGTGGTGGAAAAGCGATGAGCAAACCCTCACATATACACAAGATATACACTACAGAGACGCACTATATACACAGAGACAAAAGAGAAGAGTATTGAGAAACTCTTCCTTCCTATTCCATATCTTCAGCAAATCGAGTCATATTTATTTTATTCGGCAGGCTCAACCTATTGGCTTTGTAGTGTTGAGATTAAAGTGTTGTTTTATCTTGGGAGACTATTGGCCGCTAACGTAAAAGCATATATACGGGGCAATCTTGTCTTAAGTATAGAGGGCTATCCTCGACTCAACACACAACGTTGTTACCATCCAGATTTAGTTGTTTCTTGATTTCAGGATATCAACATTCAAGACACAACAAACTTGCGGCAGTTCTCAACATTGGCTTTGCAAGGTGATCAAGATTCAAGACACAACACACATGCGGCAGTTTTGAAGATTGACCATTTATTTATCCTTTCGAACATTTGTAATAGTTATTACTTCCCGTACTGCTCTATAAAGTACAATAGAGTACCAACAGTATATATATTTGGTGTATATTATAATGTATTTGTTACCTAAATTAGGATTATACACTTACCATAATTGTATAGTTAGAATTATGGTAGAATAAGGTTTTAGGAATAGAATAGGAATAGGATTCTCCTATTTTGTAACTTGTATAAATACCTTTCAATTAATGAAAATAATGAAGGAGATTATTTCTTTCACCAACAGACAGAAAGATTTGAAGGTACACTGCCAGATCATCTTTCCGCAGGCAATCGACTTCTCTTCCAATTGCTTCTAATACAGGGATACATTACATGGAAGTAGAAAAGGCACGAAGGCAAAACTAGTACACAAGTTCTTTCTTTTTAGGTTCAAGAATAGGAGGGTCAATGTCAATTCCCATATTTGCTGCAGTGCCAGCTATAATCCTCATCGCAGATTCAATCGTAGAACAGTTAAGATCTGGCATCTTCTCTTGAGCAATTACCTTCAACTGATCAATAGTTATTTTTCCCACTTTCTCTCTCTGAGGGTCCTTCGAACCTTTTTCCACTCCTACAAAGTTACAAAAAAGTTAATCCATTAGTGTCCTCACATTAATAACATACCGTGATATACACGGTTTTGTATACCATGTATATCACGGTTTCAAAACGAAGTTTTTCCATAATTGAAACCGTGATATATTTCCATATACAAAACCGTGTATATCACGGATTGGGGTTTCTATTTTAGGTATTATTGTTGTAATTAAATTAGCATGGTACACTTACCATAATTATGTATATCACGGTATGTTATTACACATATTTACATCTTTGGAAACTAACCAAAAATCTTTGAGTCCAAACTTTTGTATGCAATCACAGCAAATAACATCCAGGCTATAGCAAAAGATAGTAAATGCACCATAGTAGCTTCGTAAAAGCTAAACTTTACTGAAGAGGACAGAACTCCAGCACAAGTTCACACTCACATCTACAAGATGTACTACTTTGATTGAACACCTGACTTCCAAATTGTGTGATTACACTTTTTCTTTTTGGGATAAGTAAAGATCTTATTCATCAAGATGATCAAGCACTAACTCAGTGCTGGTAATTTTCCTGAAAAAAGAAGGAAAAAAACAGGAAGTTGTCCCTTCACCCCCGCAGTATGAAAAGAGGACCTAACTAGAACAAGCTAATGATTCTAACTTTCTCTTCAAGTTGTCTAATCACACTTAAAGAGATCAGCAAACTTACTTCACACACTGTTATCTACTTTTAACTATTACCTTTCATGTTATTATAACCAACTGTAACCCAAAGAATAGTACTTATCCAATAAACGAGGGGTTCCTTTCATGAGTTCTATAGCTTGGTGAAGCAAGGACAGCATGCTCCAATAGTGTGATGCATGCTTAGAATTCCCAATGGGATAGGTTAATTCAGTAACGGTTTTGCAAATCCAAATGTTAAATGTTTAAATGTACTGCCTGTTTTGGTCTTTTGGATGATCATAGAACTATAAGTAGAAAACCGCAGCCAGAAAATAAATTTTTTTGGCGGGCCTGTCATTCTCCAGAGAGAGAGAGAGAGAGTCTCAACTGTTTTTCTAATTCAGAATGTTCCTTTTTTTTTATTTCTCCCTTTTCGCCCAACCATCTGGCAGAGCAACATGGAAAATAAAAAATGGGAGTTTTCAATCTAGTATTTCATTTAACTTGCATGTCTACATCCTACTAAGAAAAATATCATGAAAGGAGGGCAAATCTTCCTAAAATAGACTCTAACGGAACCTGTTCCAATACCCGATTTTAGCCAAGATCATGGGATAGTGTATCTAGTTGTAGTCTTTGCAGGTGAGGCATTTAACTATTATGGGCCAAAAACTTGTTCTAGTACCTGATTAAAGCCAAGATCATGGGGTAGTATATAGAGTGGTAGTCTTCAAGGGCGTCTTTTGTTTAGGAAGTGCAGGGAGGTGTTTAACTGTTTTTGGCCAATTATAGCCCTTCATCTTCGTTGAAATCATAAAATTCCATGTCTATAGACTAAAGACCTTTTTTTAATAAGTTCCTTAATTGTATTCATCAATAATGTACAATATCTATAGTAGTACAAGAATATTTAAACTAGGTAACTAATCAATCTAATTACAATAGAAAATATAATTCTACCTAAAATAGGAGACCTATTTACAATAGGAATACAATTCTACCTAAAATAAGAGATACAATTAATGAAAGAATATTCGGAAAATATTCTATTACACCCATGCAGTCGAAGCGGGAGGTTCACGAACACTGAGACTGGCTCGAAAATCATCAAATAGTATGCGCGAAAATCCTTTGGTGAAGATGTCGGCAATCTGATATCTGGAAGGAACATGAAGGACACGAACTTGACCACGAGCCAATTTTTCGCAACGAAATGAGTGTCCATCTCAATGTGTTTAGTGCGTTGATGTTGGACAAGATTGCCGGAAAGATATATCGCACTAATATTATCGTAGTAGACCAGTATTGCCTTTTGAATCGGGCAGTGAAGTTCAAGTAGAAGGTTACGGATCCAACAAGACTCAAAGACAGACGTTGGCGACACATCTGTACTCTGCTTCGGCATTGGATCGGGATAGTGTAGGTTGCCTTTTGGAAGACCAAAACAATAGGTTATCTCCAAGGAAAGCGCAGTAACCAGACGTGAAGCGTCGCGTGTTAGGACATTCACCCTAATCAGCATCAGAATAAGCAATGAGTGAGGACCTGTATAGATGTAATCCGAAGTGAATTGTACATTGGACGTATCGTAAAATACGTTTGAGGGCATGCATGTGTGCTTCTGTCGGATTATGCATGTGTAGGCAGATTTGTTGCACGGCATAGGATATGTCATGTCTCGTGAATGTGAGGCATTGCAGGGCCCAGCCAGGCTACGATAGTGAGTCGGGTCTGAATATGGGGGTCGGAATCAGCGCTGAGCTTGGAATTGGTGTCTACTAGCGTGAGGGATGGTTTGAAAGATGACATGCCTGCACGGTCAAAGATCTCTTCGACGTACTTCTTCTGACACAGAAATAGGCCGCCAGAATGTTGAGTGACAGAGATGCCCAAGAAATAACTCAGGAGGCCCAGATCCTTCATAGCAAACTCAGAGAAAAGAAGAGACATAATGGTGGGTGGAGAGCATCAGATGATGTGGTGAGGATGATGTCATCAACGTATGATATTATGTAAGCCATGTATGTACCCTTGTTGTAGATAAACATGGAATGATCGGATCTGTTGTGTGAAAAAACCGATAGAGGAGACATAATCGGCGAACCGCTGGTACCATGCTCGAGAAGTCTGTTTCAATCCATAGAGCGATTTTCGCAACAGACACATAATCCGGATGAATAGGATCCCTAAAACCCATAGGCTGATGCATATATACAGTTTCACGAAGATCCCCGTGTAAGAAGGCATTCTTGACATCAAACTGATGAATGGGCCAAGACTTGGATAGAGCAATGTTGAGGATGGTTCGGATGGTTGCGGGCGTTATGACCGGGCTGAACGTTTCATCACAGTCGACTCCCACCTGTTGAAGCTTATCATCACCTACAAGACGAGCCTTGTACCTCTCAAAAGAACTATCATATTTGCTTTTATGTCTAAAAATCCACATAGAACTAGAGCTGGCCAGTGGGCCGGGCTCGGGATAGGCGGGTCGGGTAGGGGCGGGACGGGTGAAGGGGTCGGGATCGGAGTGGGTCGGGTCAGGCGGGATCGGGTTTGGCGGGATTTGCCGAAGTCCCATTCCGATCCCGATCCCGTTGGAATCGGGTAGGGGAGAGATCGGGGCGGGGGCGGGATCGGGATCCGGGCGGTTTTTCCTTCTTTTTTTAATAACATATGTATAAAAAACTCAATAATTAAACAAGACAAGATAGTGTAATAAAAACATCTCAATGCTGTTTTTGTGTCTCTTATATTATTTAATAGACATATGATTTTTTTGCAATACAAATACAATTGTCAAAATTGCAACTTTGTGGTGTTGTCCAAAAATTGCAAATTACATAATAAAATTGCAATTAAAAAAATTACATTCTGAAAAAAACTTGTTCTAGTTTCTTGATAATTTCCTGTGGTTCTTCGGTTGGAATAGGTATTTGTTGGTCAAATTGATCCACGTCGCTTCCACCACATTCGGATAAATTTCATTGTAGTTTTCATCTTCTTCGTTGATCTCTGGTTGACCGCACCTTCTCCGCTCCGCTCGTAACCAATCTCTGAATAATACTACAATCTCCAAGTTGTCTCCGGCTAATGAGTGTCTGTGGTCTCCTATTTGATATCTGCCGGCAGAAAAAGCGCTTTCAGACGCAGTTGATGACGCTTGAATGTTCAAAACATCTCGGGCCATCATTGAAAGTGTCGGAAAGGTCTTCTCATTCCCCCTCAAGTATTTCAGCAAGTCTTCACGTCCTTCTTCATTGAGAATTGCTTGGTACGGTACAGAACCCTGCAAAACAAAAATATAAAACTCGCTAATTTGGTTAGTAGCGGTACGGCCGCACATTCTATTTCTGAGGCTTTCAATACTAGTCGCAGAAACAACATGTCTTTTGTGAGGTTGTGTTGAAGAAGAAGAAGAAGATGGTATGGAAGCCGGTAGGTTACTAGCACTTTCTTGTTGGTAAAACCTATATACTTTTTTGCATTGGTCTTCTACGCTAGACAACACTTCTTCTTTAGTTTGTTCAATAAGTGGTGGGTGATTTGAATTTTTGGGACTTGGAGGTGGTAGTACTTCTATACAATCGTAAATAGTTTCAATAAGTGATTTAGTACCGTCTATTTTAATAGTCGGATTTAATACAACACCAATAATATAAATAGTGGGAATATGAATAAAATATTTTTTTATTTTGATAAATATTTTTTAATAGCTGTCATATAAGCTGGTTTTCCATATATTGACTAAGTAATAAAAATATTAGAGCTATATAAAACAACATAATTGAAATAGTAGGATAATATATACCGTAAAATTCTTTTGTTGCTTGAAAAAATTTCTCTAAAAATACAATAAGTTCGAAAAAATTTACCCAATCGCTATCTACAACCATATCAGCTGGATTTTGATTATGAGAGTTAAAAAATAAAGTTATAGGTTTTCTATAGTCATAAGCAGCAAGTAGTTACTCGTATAAAGAATTCCACCTAGTGGGTACTTCTTCTGGAATTTTTCTATAAGGTAGTTGGCAATCGTGATAAGTTTTTTTATATTCTTTTCTTCGTTGTATTCTATTATTTTTTAAAATGAAGTTTATAGTAAATTGTATTTTACTAAGAATGTCTTCAAAAAGTGATAGACCATCATTTACAATTAAGTTATATATATATATATATATATATATATATATATATGGCACGTGCATTTTATATGAAAATGATCTGGAAAGATGGAGTTAAACTATTTTTTAAAAATGTAATAACGTAATTGTTAGAAGAAGCGTTAAAATTGTAATAGCGGTATCTAATGTAATAGTCATAATTTTATCGGTTATTCCGTAATAATCACACACTTGATAAATATTTTCTGCAATAAAAGTACCAGTGTGCCTATCATCTATATATCTATACGCTAAGATACGTTTTTCCATAGATCATTTATAATCTATCCAATGACAAGTTATCGTTAAGTAATCATGGCCGTTAGTACTACGGACTATATCAGAAGTGATAATCACTTTGCCATTAAAATGATAGAATGAATAACGTAAATACTGTTGATATTCATGTGCGAATTTAAATACATGTCTCTTAACAGTTGATCTAGGAAAACCGTTAAAAGCATGATTATACATATCTCTAATATAATGAATAAAACCGGGAGATGAAGGAAATGAAAAAGGCAAACCCTCCACAGCAACTAATTTTGCTATTGCTTCCCTATCTCTATGTTTATTGTATATAGGGCCTACAATTCCCCCGTCATAGGGTGAATTTGACCCTGTACTTGGTCCGGAATAGTATCAGTATGTGAACCTTGTCCCGATGGAACGGGCGTTTGCGCACCCGATTTTGAAGCCTCGTATTGGGCATACCTAGCTGGATGAGCCCTTGCTACATATCTCATTAACGCCCCCCCCCCCCCCCCCCCCGTCCCACCGTGACCTTTTCCAGTTTTAAATTTTAAAACATCTTTACAAATTTTACATCTAGCTACTTGATTCTCTACATCCCTATCAAAAAATGTCCATGCATCTGATTTTAATTATCGTTTTGCTGGACCTCGTCTCATACTAGGGGGAATAAGAGGCATTTCAGTTGAAGGTGCACTAGTGGGTGTGTTGTCATCTACATTAGTGGGTGTATCATCTAGATCATCATCTAAATTAAAGTCTTTTTGACTTCCAGAAAATAGCTCCTCGTCTAAATCTAATGGTATTGTAGGAAAATGTTCAGTATCAACAAAATTATCTTGTGTAGGAATAGGATCCTGTCTAGAAATAGGACTCTTGCCCTTGTTGCCCCTACTAGAAGAAGCATGACCCATACCCGTAATCATACGTTTAAATCCTTAAATTATAAATTTATAATTATACTAATAAATAATTAAAGTAAATGAAATTAAGTGTGCTAAATAAAATAAACAGACAATAATAATTTAATGAAGGAACTAATGTACCAAACGCCGACGTAACGTCGACGTGTAATCGAGAGGTTGAAAATTGAAACTTTGCTCGATGGAAGATCTTCAAGCTAGTTGTCAACTTCACTCCCAATTCCCAAATTAATAAATAAAATTGAATATTTAGTAGACAATGTAGACTTGTAGAGAGATAAATTGAGAGATTAGAGAGATTGTAGGAAGATTTGTGAGAAAGATGAAGAGAAAATGAGGTATTTATAGTTGAAAAATTGGGTTAAAGTGTAAATATAATAACTTATGGATTAAAATAAATATTAAGGGGGTTGGGGGAGGGGGAGGCCAAAATGTAAAATGGAGTTGGTGCAACGACTATTTTTGCAAAGAGAGGTTTCGGGCGGGATCGAGTCGGGATCGGGATCGGGTCGGGACTGGGGCGGGCCAGGACGAGATATTGTCCCATCCCTGTTCGAGTTCCGATATCACAATTTTTTTTTCTTTTAACTACTCAGGTTCGGGGCGGTGTCGGGGCGGGACCGGGCCGACCCGGCCCACTGGCCAGCTCTACATAGAACGAATAATGTTAGCATCAGATGGACGGGATACTAGGTCCCATGTCTTATTATCAATAAGAGCATTATATTCGTCAATCATTGCGGTTTTTCAATTAGGGTCGGACAAGGCATCCATCGAATTTCGAGGGACAGGGGAAGGGGCAACTAAAACTGATAAGTTAAACAATCGTTTAGGTGTATGAATTTCGTGCATGGCACGGGCGATGCTCGGTTTGCCGAGAGGTGGCTGCGGAATCACTATGAGGTGGGCTGTTCCGGGCCACCATCGGCAGAACCGGGTGAGCAGTGTGTCCCGGACTGTCCGGGGGGGTGCCGGGGTCTGAGATGACGGACTATGTAAATGATAAATTAGAAGAGGGTTCAAGCCATCATCTAAGAAGTCGTAGGAATGCCGAGGTGGCGAGTTTAAGGAGGCAAAAGGGAATTGAAACTCATCAAATATGATATGACGTGAAGTAATAATTTTACAGCTTGACAAGTCATAGAACGAATAACCACGATGATTGGCGGGGTAACCCAAAAACACACACGGGGAAGACCAGGGTTGGAGTTTGTGAGTAGTCGGATGGAGAGGATAATAAAGACATCCAAAGATATGCAAGTGTTAGTAGGAGGAGTTCCTACGAAACAGAACTTGAGTGGGCGACCGTTAAGCTAGAGACTTGTTTGGAATAATGTTTAGGAGATAGGTGGCCATGAAGAGTGCGTAATGCCAGAATTGAGGGGGAATTGAGGCGTGAGCAAGTAGGGCACGAATTAGGTTTATTGTTCGAATTTTCCGTTCGGCCTTACCATTTTGGGAGGTGTGAGGGCAGGAAAAACGAAAGGTAAGCCCGTTATTGGAGCAAAACTGTTTGAATTTATAATTATTGAATTCTCTGCCATTGTCACATTGAAACATTTAATGCTCTTTTCAAATTATGTTTTTACGAGAGCACTAAATGAGGAAAAAATGGGATAGACCTGGGATTTATTTCCAATTGAAAAAGTCCATAGAAAGTTGAAATAATCATCCAAAAATAACACATAATATCGATGGTCAGTCGTACTTAAAATAGGGGACGTCCACAAATCACTATATATGATATCGAAAAGTAGTAAAGTACAATTTGTGGATGCAAAAATGGTAATTTAACTTGTTTTCCAAAAACGCAGGATTCACATTTAGGAGTTCTAGAAATACGGTTGCAATTAATAAAATTATTTTTTCTAAGAAAGCGTGAAACAGAATCTCCCGGATGTTCTAATCTAGAGTTCTATAAGAAAGACGAAAGAGCAGCAAAGGTTGATGGAACTAAGGCTGGATTGTTGACAGCGTTTGAAATAGGGTAGAGATCTCTGATGATGTCACGTCTCATTATTCGTCTCCCTGTTGTAAAATTCTTCACATAAAAACCAAAATGATCAAAGTTAAGGGAAATATTATTATCAGTTGTGAAACATCGCACATAGATTAGATTCTTAATGAGTTTAGGGGCATGGATGATATTTTTTAAGATTAGTGGTGGATGTGGTGGGGATAAGGATGAATGACAAAATCGCGAATGAGAATGCATTGTCCACTACCAACAATAATATTCCAATTTTAAATTACTCAAATTGGAATAAGACAAGAAAGTACCTTGTGATGTCGTCATGTGAGATGTGACACCTGTGTCCATATATTGATTTTCGTCTGGAGCGTTGAGTGACATTGTGTTCATAGCTGCCTCAATGGTCTGTGCTATGTAGGCCTGTTGAGGACGTGGGCCAAGTATGCCAGGGTGGGCTTGTTGGTTCTGAAGTGAAGTCCACGAGGATGTCAGATACGGGCTAGGAGGAGAGGCTCATGATTGTGGGGCCCACGCGGCCCACGGCGAGTAGGCAGCCCACAGCGGAGGCTGCTACCACGATCGCTGCTAGCTGTTTTCTACCGGCGGGGACTACCCCTTCCCGCCACCATTGTTGCCGGAATTCCGTCCGTCACGGCCCTTGCCGGACTGCCTGCTATGGCGGTTGTTGTGGGTGGATGCGGGCTTATGCGGGTCCTCGGGCCGGCGGTTCTGGTTGTCGGAGTTGGAGGCCCTGCCATCGGTGAAAGGCCCGACGGTAGTGGTGAGGGCGGCGTCAGCAGTGCTGGCCTGAGTGGTGATGCGCTTGATTATCTGGGTTTCCTCAAGAATAAGCTTCGAACAGGCCTCATAAAACGGAGGTAACGACGTGTATTGCTGAAGGCTGGTGGCAACGCCATCATATGATTCGTTTAAGCCTACAATAAGTTGCATGACCAATCGTTGATTGGTGACTGGTGCGCCGATGTTGGAGAGTTGGTCGGCAAGAATCTTGAGTTCTTGACAATATGCCGACATGTTTGGGAAATCGTCCTGATGAACGTCCTTGAACTGATTTTCAAGATATAACGCTCATTGAGTTTTGTTATCGTGGAAAATACTTTCCAAACGTTCCCACATTTGGCAGATAGTGCAGCGGTAATGATGATGTGCAATAGATCATTAGAGATTGTGTCGTATATCCACTGGAGGACGGTTGCGTCCAAACGAAACCAGAGTGCATCGTTAGAAGTCGAAGCCGAGGGTAGGTCTGTGGACTTCGGTGTAGGAGGGATGATGTGGTAGATAACTTCGTAAATACGACAATGGATCTTAAAAAGCTCCGCCCACGAGGAGTATTGACCATTTTCCATCTCAAGGGGGATAGGGATGAAGTTTTTGATGTGTTTACTGCAAGTGCATGATGGAATTTGATTTTGTCAGCCATGGAAGATGAAATTTAAGAGGAGAAGGGAGAGAGAATGGCTGAAAAAAATATTAGGGTTCCGTGGGGGTAGTCATCAATAATGTACAATATATATAGTAGTACAAGAATATTTAAACTAAGTAACTAATCAACATAATTACAATAGAAAATATAATTCTACCTAAAATAGGAGACTTAATTACAATAGGAATACAATTCTACCTAAAATAAGAGATATACAATTAATGAAAGAATATTCGAGAAATATTCTATTAGTTTTCAATCTAGTATTTCATTTAACTTGCATGTCTACATCCTACTAAGAAAAATATCATGAAAGGAGGGCAAATCTTCCTAAAATAGACTCTAACGGAACCTGTTCCAATACCCGATTTTAGCCAAGATCATGGGATAGTGCATCTAGTTGTAGTCTTTGCAGGTGAGGCGTTTAACTATTATGGGCCAAAAACTTGTTCTAGTACCTGATTAAGGCCAAGATCATGGGGTAGTATATAGAGTGGTAGTCTTCAAGGGTGTCTTTTGTTTAGGAAGTGCAGGGAGGTGTTTAACTATTTTTGGCCAATTATAGCCCTTCATCTTTGTTACTGTCATAAAATTCCATGTCTATAGACTAAAGATCTTTTTTTTAATAAGTAATCTATCTATAGAGCTAAACTAGATTTTATGAATTTCGTGATCTCAACAATAACAACATACCCAGTGTAATCCCACAAAGTGGGGGCTGGGGAGGGTAGGATGTGCGTAAACCTTACCTCAACCTTTATAGGGTAGAGGGGATGTTTCTGATAGACCCTTGGCTCAAAAGGAAGCAGTACATACGGGATTTCAAGAAAAATAAGACAACAAAATATCCGGATATAAAGCAAATGGAGCAACACATAGTACTACACACATAAAGAGTAAGGATCTGCGCAATACCTAAACAATACGACTAAGAAAGGGAGAATAAGAGGCTAACCCCTTACCTCTCCCACACACTGCGATAAAAACTCAATTACCCACTAACCTTCTACCCTATTCTCGACCTTCAAATCTTCCTATCTAAGGTCATGTCCTCAGTCAGCTGGAGTTGTGTCATGTCCTTTCTAATCACCTCCCCCAGTTCTTCTTCGGCCTACCTCTACCACTCCTAACTCCTGCTACTTCCAATCTCTCATACCGGCGCATCCTCACACCTCCTCTTCATATATCTGAACCATCTCAGTCTCGCTTCCCTTATCTTATCCTCCACGAAGGTCACTCTGACCTTGTCCCGTATAACTTCGTTCCTAATCATATCTCTCCTAGTATAACCACACATCCATCTCAACATCCTCATCTCCGCTACCTTCATCTTCTAAACGTGTACGTTCTTGACTGCCCAGCATTCTGCCCCATACAACAATGCTGGTCTAACCACCATTCCGTAGTACTTACCTTTTAGCCTTGGCGACACCTTCTTATCGCAAAGCACCCCAGAGGCGAGCCTCCATTTCATCCATCCTGCTCTAGTACGGTGTGCGACATCATCGTCAATCTCCCCGTCTTCTTGCATTATGGATCCAAGATACTTGATGAATTTCATGATCTCGAACTGCAATAAAATATTTAGGAAATTTTGGCACAGGTTGCTAGCTGCCCTTGTATATAGAGATCCATCAGTCATATGTATCATGCAACCATGAGGATTGATGTCTAGGACAACAAGCAAGGGCGTAATAGGGTAGGATATGATGCCCTCGTCCAAAACTAACTTGATGTCACACTTGATTTTGCACATTGATTCGGCACCAAGGTAGCCAACTCCTAACTCTCATCTACTTGCCTATTACGGAGTACTCCAATAACAGCGAAGACATTGAGCATATTCTATCGGGTACTAAAAATTTGAAGGACATATGCCAAGACTATGGTGGCATCTATCAGTAGATCAAATACATTCTTCCGTCCTTTCTTACTGTCTTGAGTAGGTGACGAAAACATGCCCATATGGGCAAGCTAAATGGTTTTTTATCTCCTACACTAACTCTAAATGGAAAGTGGAGAATCTTTTAGATTTCCTGACTTCCCTCTATACTAAGCCATAGTTGTGAAGCATGTTGAGTTTTAATGTTAAATCACCATATTTATAGTAGAAAGTGAATTATAGTCCAACATGTGGAGCTAATTATGAGAATCCTTGAGTTGTAGGAATGAGATACCTGCAGCCTTGAGGAGCAAAACAGAAGCAGGTGGGGTCTTCAAGATAAAAGTGAAGCTTCTATCCTGGAGTGAAGAAAGGAAGGAAGAGCATAATCAGATAAAGGGATCTATCTTATGAATTCATTCAACAAAAAAAAAAAAGAGAAGAAAGTAACTGACATCATAGACGGTGATTTCGACAGGAATGACATATCCAGCTTTATCAGCAGTTCTGGCATTGTAATCCTTACAGAATGCCATAATATTAACACCCTTCGAACCCAACGCCGGACCTACAGGTGGAGCAGGGGTTGCCTTCCCTGCCTCCAGAGCCAGCTTTATAATATCAGTCACTGTCAATAAATGTAACCCACCCCCATCAGTAAAGATTTAATTTTTACTACTACTAAACAAGCAAAAGAAAAGAAAGAGTAAATATAGCTACCTTTCTTGGCTTTACCACCACCAGGTTTAGGGGGAGCCATGGAAATGACAGTGAGAGGCCTTGGAGTAGAAGGAAGAGAAGAAGTATGCTTGTGTGTGTAAAGGAACTGAACAGACACGCGTTGGAACGAAGACAACTTATGGGATGAAGGTGCAAACGAGGAAGACAGTTTCCCTGAATGATTACAAGTTGATAAAGACGCCATTTTTCTGAGAAGAGTAATTTGGAAGACAAGAAATGGGAATGAGGGAAAGAGAGAAGTGGATAACACTGCTTCCCTCTCCTATATGTAGCCTTCCCTGGGTTCTATTTGGGCCTTTGGGCTGGGTCTCATCTAGCAAGTCCAAAGGCCTTCTCTCTCTATTTCGGTATGATAGCTTAATTTTGAGTTGATTACTGGCATTGAGCATTAGGAAAGCACAACCTCTACTGTGGACAGTCCATGCCCCTACCTATTACCTAACACTCTTTTATGCCTCTCTCTTTTTATGGCTATCCTCATCCAACAACAAGATAACATAAAATAGTGTTTTACACTACTATGCAAGGTTTTTATAATTTCGGGAAGTAAGAGTTTAAGCAATTTGTAATAGACACAAAATGAAAAATTCCAAAAAAAATATTTGTTTGTCATGATATAGTTATAATTTAATTTTCAGAATCATGTTTTACATTCTTCATATTTTCAATGATGAAATAACATATTTCTATTCTTCTTGCATAATAAGGGAGTTTTTTCCGTCTGTTTTCACATACTATTATTTTTATTTTTATTACATTAGGAGAGGATGAAGGGAGTACATGGGAGATAAAGGAGAAATGAATATGTTTGTATTCTTTGCCTGCATTATAAAAGATATAGTGTTCATTTAATGAATTAGACTCAACTTCTTTGAAAATTTTGTTTCATCTACAAAAACATTGCACCCTTATGCATGATTCTTTTTTGAATTGTTTGGCAATAAAGTTTAAAAAGCTTCCATTGTAAAATCACAATTATCTCTCTTTATTTTTTTTAAAGAAATAGTTGCCTAATTTTCAAATTTTAAACTCAAGAATCTTATAAGTTGTCTCATTTTAAGTGAACTCGTATAAAACATGAAAAAGGGTTAAATAATTGATGTGGAGAGGTTTAACTTCTAAGTTCTAAAGGGAGAAACTTCAATAACTAACATCTGTATGTGAATTAAATCTCACCTACATTCTACATTAATTCCTACTTCATCTACCAAAGTAAAAGTATAAAGGTCAAGAGGGCTTAGCTTGTTAAAAGCAATGGTCAGATATATAAGTGTAAAATCAAAGTCTTTGCTTAGAGTTCGTCATATATATAATTTGTTATTTTCTAGTTCAAAGTTTTAAATTACATTTTTGGTATCACGAATAAGGTGGTGAAGTATTTATCATTCCTGTCATAGATGTTTGTTGTTCATTTATTCTTCCCTCATCCAACCTTTGGAGAAAATAGCTACCAACGTCTTCAATTGAGCCAACTCACTTGATACAAGTATTTATCATTCATGTCATGGATGTTTGTGGTTCATTTCTTCTTCCCTCATCCCACCTTTGGAGAAAATAGCTACCAACATCTTCAATTGAGTCAACTCACTTGATACAACTAACGCTATCAAAATTACCATAGTGATTAAAAGTTCTATAATTATAACCGTAGACCATTATGTGTTTATATAATAATCGACCCTTCCAATTGTTAGAACAGAAACAACCAATAGTATTCTTATTAATATTCTACAGGAGAGAAGAAATTTTTCCTGTTTTTTCTTTTCTTGTCTCTTTCTTGTTGTTAGAGTTTCACTGACAAAAAAATTATAGAGGAGAAATGGGTCCTTTATTCATTTTAAGAAAAAGAAAGGGTGGTAACAGTATATATTTATAAAGGATGAAGCTAATAATTGGACTCAATTAACAGCAAGAGAAGATTATCATTCTTCCATTATGAGCTAGGTTATTATGACATAGTTGCTCTCTAAAGATAAAAACTCAGGCTGAAGATGAAGAAACTGATGAAGATTCTTCTTCTTCTTCTTCTTCAATAGGCGGTAATTCTCTATAATTCCACTCGTGTGCTTTCCATTCCGGAAGTTGCTGAATGATCATCTGTACATAATAATTAATTAATTAATTACTCGAATAATTACTCAGTTAGAAAGACGTTATATCCATATATAATTCCATACCATGCCTCTAGAATCAGGTTTACCAACTCTTGCCTGACAAGCAAGCCTCCAATTCTTTGGATGCTGAAAATTATACATATAGTAACAGATTAATTAATATATGCACATGACTTGATTTCTTTAAAAAAGCAGCTTGGATCATATTCATATGTACCCGTTTTAAATTTTCATTCTCCTTGTCAGTACGAGGGTTCAATAGCTCCTTTCCTTCAACGACCTAATTAACGGTTAGTTATGCAGGTGTCAGATACTTGTACACATTAACCAAGTTTAGGGAATGAAAGCCAGTAAATTAAACCAACCAAATTTATATATGTAGCTCACCTCAACCAAACATGTGGCACAAGTTCCTCCTCCCCCACAATTGAGCAAAGGTCTTGCCTTGAATAATGGAAAATATAAACATAAGAAGAAGAAATTAATTGCAAAAGGAGCAGAAGAGTAGATATTTGGAATACATACATAAGGTCCATACAACTCGACATTAGCATCAAGCATTATGTCTCTAAGTTTTTGGCCACCACATGCTTTTCTTAGCTGCACATCTGGTGTTCCATCTGGTAGCAATACCGACTGAACCAACAACATACATATATACTACATTATTAACTTATTGAGTACTCTCTTACTAGTATAAATATACGCATTCATGATCGATCGAGTAGTACTCACGCTGACAAATTGAAATTTCACACAAGGCTCTTCATATTCCTGTGGTGTTTCTGCTCTCTCACTACTCTTTTCTGGAACAGTTCCAACTGCTCTGATTTTTGTTCTATTGAATCTCAGGCTCTGATGAGCTATCTTCTTGTTTTTCGGAATAGACGATTGTGATATAGAAGCTAAGGCCCCATAGGAGTATATTTCAATTGCTCTCATTTTAATTTCTGATACTCATACAAGAAGCAATAATATTGATATTGAAAATAAAGGAGGAGTTGCACTTTTGGAGATACTCTGCTAGTGGTAGATTCATAGAGTCCCAAAGGATAGAGGAAGCACATTACACGTATATTTTTTTTTTTTTTTTTTGTAAAATGTTGCGGGTGGTTGGCTCTCCTTATCTTATCCGTTGGTGAACTATGGGCCGGTGACATGAAAGGGCAAGTAGGCCGAAAATTTGGACTTGAAACATCCAAGGCCCAATATATTTGAAGTCAGCCTCCCAGTCAAGACTCAAGAGGCAGAATCCATGTAAATTCCAAATTCAACAATGTATTGGAGGGAACGACCATTATTCATTTGGTTTAATTTCTTCCTTCTAGAAGCTCTGTTGCATAATCCCAATATATATGCTGAGTAACATGTTATCTTCGGCCAGTGCGATGAATGATAATCACACTCTTTAAAGTTTAAACTAGCACTCCCTCCTCCCCATAATAAGTACCACTTTAGTAAAAAACACGCAGATTAAGAAATTATTAGTGCAATGTAAAGTTTACTAAACTATTTCTATATAATAAAAATAAATTATTTTTTTCTCTTGATTAGAGTATGCACAAGTAGTAATCCTTTTGACATTGAGAATCCAACAAACCAAGTTACTATGTGGTTTTTTCAATCAATAGGTCAAAAGTTTCATTTTCAATCATCATTTGATTTTAATGTAAATATTTCTTGAATACATAAACTTGCCAGTTTTTGTCTAGGAGTAGAGTTGGAAAAAACTAGCTAATTTATGTCTTGGTTTCCTATTGATTTACTAAGGTGACACTTATTATAGATAAATTTTTTGGCTAAGTTGACACTTATTATGGGACGAGGAAATATTATTTCATTTCACAATTGCATCAATCATTTCTCTTATCACTTTGCTTGACCCGAAAACCAGAAAAGAACACATAAAGACGAAAATAACAGAGCAATTTAGAGGGATTTAGTGCTTGTCAATTTCTGCTATCTGCTAAGCTGTTCTATGCTATGTAATATGGAGTTAATAACAACTTTGCTAATAATAATTACGTAGGAAGTCACCATTACAAAAATAATTTACGTTGACGGTCCGCTGATAATCTTGTCATGGCATAAAATACAGTTTGAATTTTTTTCTGCAAAGTAATAATAATAATTCTTTTAAACAACAATTATATTGTAGCAATCTTTATATCGTGTTACCATTTCAATATCATTTTTGAATTAATCTAATAGAGTGAAACCATCACATTTGGATTATTCTTTTTGCATTTTATTTAATTTAGCAACTGTTTAGAGTGAACAACATTTCTTTTATTGTGATCTTCTTTATTTCTCCTTGTTTAGTTTCATTAAGTCTGAAAATGAGTTTCTTAATCAAAAAGTTATGACATAATCTCATGGCTTCCTTAGAAGCAAATTACTCCACTTAATAGTTTTGTCTTCGTCTTTCTATTTAATCTGTTATCTTGAAATGGACACATTTATTAATTTAATTAAACTCTATGGTTTGGAATGGAATATTCACATTTCCTCTCTGCGACACAGTCATTGCCACTTCCTTCACACATATTATTTACTCGACAAATAATTATACCCCGCCCCCTTGATTTTCACACAACTTATTTTTGTCCTTTTCCAAAGAAAATGAAAACCATATTACCCTACACGGTCTTCCAAAAAAAAAAATTGAGTATTATTTGGATTCTATATTCTGTATTCCCTCCTGTCCCAGTTTATTGATTGATCGACACGAAATTTAAAAAATAAAATAAAATTTTTTAATTTTTTAATTTTAAATAAGTTAAAAATATTTGTATTGTTATAAATTATTTCGTTAAACGTAAAAAGTAAAGTTTAAGTTAAATTGTTATGAAATAAAAAAATGTGTCTTTTTTAGACGGACTAAAAAGAAAATTATGTCATATAAATTGAGGCAAATGAAGTAGTTTTTAAGACAAATTGTATCTATTCAATGACAAGAAAATAAACAAATTTTCGTTCAAAATTGAATTATAATCGATATTTAATTGTGTATTACTATAATTTTGGTATCCTAATTAAAACGAGACGAGTCCTAGATCCGTGTTACCCACATTCTATAGACTATAGTATACTCACTGTGGACCAGTTATTATGAAACAAAAACTTAAGGGACCCTTTGTTTTAAGCTTGCCCTTTGTGATGGGGTTCCTGTTCCATGCCCTCGAATTACCGAAATTCCTGAAAGTGACATTCTTATGGAGCCATCTCAAATTCATGGTGATTGTTGCCCTTACTCGTCTGGGTCTCTACAAACCTCCCCCTGAAGACGATGGGTACAATCCCAATAGTTACATTCTCCTATTAGACGGCACTTGCCCTTCCCTTGTCACCGTCCCAATCGAGGTCGCCACCGCCGCCGTCAAGCTCAAAGTTCCCATACTCCTCTACAGGGATTACCTCCTCCTCCGCCGCGGGAATGACGAATGGATGAAGGGATGCTCGATCTGTCTTGAATCTATGGAGCTAGAGGAGGAGGTCAGAGAGCTTATCACGTGCAACCATGTATTCCACAGAGGATGCCTCGATACTTGGGTCAACTACGGACACGTCACCTGTCCCTTGTGCAGATCGATGTTGCTTCCTCCTAAGTTGAGTTCTTTCCGATGCTCTCTAAATCCGGCCGATCCCCCCATTCATTTCTAATTCTACTTAGTGGACTCTCATTCTTGTTCATTGGATTTGTCTTACATACATACGCCTACTGCGGACGATGCTTGTCAGCTTCTAATTCCTGCTTTGGTTTGTGTTTATTGGAAATAGACTTTCTATCTTTCCAACTTCTTCTTGTTGTTAGTATATGAATTTGTAAAACTAATTTCTGTTTGCCATTTTCCCCCTTCAATAACGAACTTGGTTATATATGCACAGTGCTCTTCTCAGCTTACGTGTAATGTTAATTTAAAATTGTAAATTTTGTGTAATAAAGTTGTGTTCATTTGTAATGTTAATTACTATAAGTACTCCTTCCACCATGATTTTAGAGAGTCCAAATAATTAAAAGGAGGTCACGTGAAATTATAAAAGAACGTAATAATAGGCTAGCTGCCACGTTTGGGGTTCAAATAAGTAGTTCCTTCAATCTAATGAATTTAACTCAGACACAAGATATTATTAAAAAATAAAGAGAGTATTTGGATAAACTTATAAATTAGCCAAATCAGTTTATAAGAAGGTATTTTGGCAAGCACCAAATTGCACTTACCTCAACTGATACATTGGGTATCAATTTTTAGCTCACAATTAGCACAAGTTTGCCAAGGTAATCATGCTCAACAAAGTTGAAGCAATGAATCAACTTTGTTTGTAAAACTAGCAAGTTAAACACATAGACAAGTTAACGGACAAACTGGTATTTACGTATGCAAAAATAGTACCTTTAGCCCTGGAGCAATGTAGGAACAAGGAACATTAACAAGTAACTACGGCGATACAATCATAATCTCTCGAAAAGAATCTAGAAATCTCAAGTTTTCTGTGATTGAATCCGTCTTACAATGGGTAGTTCCAACAAATAATATTCGCATGTTAGTGAAAATGATGCTGATTTAAGCATAATTTAATAATGAAACATTTGTTTATTTGTTCGTTGGTTTGTGTAGATATTTCCAAGAGCCTAATAGGATAGCTGTACCCTCCAAATGTTCTTGCTTACTTTGTTCCCGTACTAGTTGCCAGAGTTGTCAAGATTGGAGTATCAAAGTCTATGGTTACAAAATACTTAAAGAACTCGTATCTCTTCCCTTGTGAAAAAATAAGAATTTCACTATCAGTTAACTATTTTGTTTTATAGTCCCCTTTAGTTTGATTTCTGTTGTTGTGTCATTTAGAGTACTTTGTTAGCTTATTTACCTGCGCTAGTCACTACTTACTTTTTTCAAAATACGCTATCATAACTTATTCGCTTTTGAATAAGCATTTTCATACTGCTTTACATTTTTTTGACCGGGTTTGACCATTTCTCTTACTTTGTTCTTGCTTTGCTTTGCTTTTGATTGTGTTTATGCTTTGTCTTGAGCCGATGGTCTCTCGGAAACAGCCGTTCTACCTATCAAGATAGATGTAAGGTCTACGTACACTCTACCCTCCCCAGATCCCACGTTGTGTGATTTTACTAGATATGACGTTGTTGCTGTATCAGTTAACTATTGTTTTGGACTATCAAACAAACAGACAAATCAAAGTTTATACTCATACACGTAGAATTAAAATAAAAATAGAAGACAATTTCACCTTAATTCCTTCGAAAGATTTTAGGCTAAACTGAAGCATCTTCTGACAAATTGCTTGTTCTTGCGTCTGACCAACTAGTACCACCTAGGCTTAGCTTGTTGAGTTCACTGTTTTGCTTTTGTTTTTGATGAGTGAGCGAATAGGCTACATAAATATATCCTGTGCGTTTGTTGGTAACTAGATTTACCATTTCTCTTTTACAATTTCTTATATGGTTAGCTGGTTAATCATAGTGCTCGATCTACCGGCTCAACCGAAGTGGCCTTTGCAAAGTTCCGAATATCACCTAACATTACCTTAAATTTAGGCCATAAAGAAAAATAACTATAATGCCTGTACCCAACAACATCAATCGAAAGATCTAATGGCAATGGCATCGCATTCATCAACTTCAGCATGAAGCGTAGACAATTCTCTTTTTCTCAATGACAATGACATCCGGTCATTTTGCGTGCACCTTGACTCCTCTAAGTGTATGGCTTCATCAATCAAAGTCTTTCTCAGCTGCTGCCTTCATGAGCTGCTGAGAAAGTCAACTTAGGAGGATTTTGGCCTGAGTGGCCTTATCAGTAAAAGCTAGCTTTTGGTGCAGGCCAAGTTCTTGCTTCATTTGTTCGATAATTCAATTGTCAAAAGGACAGTAAAGGTGTATGATAGAAAAGTAGTGTAAACGAACTTAGGATCTCTCTAGATTGCTCGGATTGCTTTGAGACGATAGTCCTAATTAATTAAGAATTTCAGATTGATCTGCTAGTCCGTAGCTTAATTAGGCAGAATTTGACACAACTTTAATTAACCACCTGAGCAAGCTACATGACTCATCACAAGGGTTATGTTTCACTCGCCAAAATTATTACTTTTAGCTAATTACATAGAAAAAAAAACTTACTACCAATAGCTAAGAACTTAATAGAACTCCACTAAGTACCAAAGAGTTGTAGAGCTTGTGATTTTACGGTCAAAACCGTGTATATGGTGTGTATATTTTGTATAATTCTTACCATAATTATTAGAGTTCTTGTACATGTATAATTATGGTAGTAGTCTTGTATTAGGAAAAGGTAAATTTAATTTCCATAATTAGATATTGTATATCATGTATATATACATTTTTATTAATGAAAATAATCAAGTTATTATTCTCTTTCATGCTATCAGAAGTCTAGGGCAAAATTTTCCTTCTCCAAAAACTCTCTTCCGCCGCCCTCTAACGGATTCCAAGCCTCGGCCGACGGTCGACCATCCCTTCCAATTTTTTTTCCGAATCCCTAATTCTCCTCTTGTTCTTTTACTATGTCTACTACAAAGAACACATTTCATCTTGCCCTTGCAGTCTCCAATATCAAGAACAACATCCCTATCGTTCTTGAGATGAAAAACGTCCAATAAGCGACGTGGCAGAATTATTTAAAATTAGCGCAAGGTCTAATAGGGTCCTCTATCACATCATCACACCGGAGAAAGGCAAGGAGAATGTGTCTACCACTAGTGTGATGAAATAGAGTTGTGTGCAACTCTTGATGCTACGGTGCTCCAATGGATTTATTCCACCATCTCTACGGACCTCTTACGCCACGGCTATGGAAGTTTGGAACAGGTTGCATGATATATTCCAAGACAACAAAAATTCTCGTGTCGTGACCCTCGAGCAGGAATTCTCCCACATTAATATGGAGGATTTTCCGAATGTCTCAGCCTATTGCCAACGGCTCAAAGAGTTGTCGGATCAACTTAAGAACGTTGGCGTGCCAGTCACTAATGATCGTCTCATTCTTCAGATGGTTGCAAGCCTCTCTAAGGCATATAATGGTGTTATCACTCTTTTTCGTCAAAGCAATCCTCTCTCACCATTCTACCAGGCATGTTCCATGCTTACCTTAGAAGAAGCAGGATTGGCTAAAAAGGCGGCTAACTGAGAAATTCTGCCATGTTGATGGCCACGTCCAGTGAAACTAATGACTCTCAATCATACTCCAAAAATTATGGTCAAAATCGTAATAACGGGTGTGGAAAAATGGATCAAAACTGTGGGGAAAATCGCAGCGGTGGACGTGGCCGTGGCAAGGGTGGTGGCCGCGGCAGTGGCGGTCAGCAGGGGACCGGGCCACTGAACCCTTGGCAAGATTGGGCCACTGGCCCATGTCGGCCCCCTGCCCAGTTCCTTCATCAACTTAGGCCGTAGGACAACAGAGGCCCACTGGCCAAAACAAGCAGCAACCAACTGGGTCGTGGCAGCAGGCTGGCCTGCTTGGGCCTCGACCTCAGTAGGCCTTCGCTGCTGCGGGACCATCAACAGTCTCGATCCACACGGATATCGAGGCAGCGATGCATACACTTGGATTAAATCTCCGGGATGCAAATTGGTACATGGACATCGGTGCTGCTTCTCACATGACATCCGCACCAGTTAATCTCTCGTCTTATTTTAATTTGAGCAAAAATTGTGGCATAATTGTTGGTAATGGTAATTTAATTCTAATTTGTGGTTATGGTCACACAAATTTATCTCCCCCAAACCCACCTTTAGGCTTGAAAAATGTTCTTCATGCTCCTCACTCAATTAAAAATTTAGTGTTTGTTCGAAAATTTACAACTGATAATTGAGTTTCTGTTAACTTTGACCCTTTTGAATTTTCTGTGAAGAATTTCACGATGGGGATACCTCTAATGAGATGTAATAGTCGGGGAGAGCTCTATCCTATCACTACCACCACCACCACTAATCAATCCACACCGTCAACGTTTGATGCTTTAGCACCCTCCTTGTGGCATGCGTGTTTGGGTCATCCGGGAGCGTCTGTTCTTTTCTTTCTTAAAAATAATAATTTTATTGATTATAATAGTACGCATAGTACTAATGTTTGTCCTTCTTGTCCGCTTGGGAAACATGTTAGATTACCGTTTGTAGCTTCTAATTCTAGTTCTTTGATATTATTCATAGTGATTTGTGGACATCTCCCGTTTTGAGCTCTTTGGGTCATCGTTATTATGTGTTATTCTTGGATTATTCTAATTTTTTGTGAACTTTTCCGTTGTCTAAAAAGTCTCAAGTTTTTCCCACATTCTTATCATTTAGAGGATTCATCTGTACCCAATTTGAACGAAAAATTAAAAACATTTAATGTGATAATAAAATGGAATTTGATAATGGGTCGTTTCTGGAATTTTGTAACGCTAAGGGCATATCTTTTCGGTTTCCTTGTCCTCATACGTCCTCACAAAATGGGAAAATCGAAAGAAAAATTTGTACCATTAATAATATTATTCGGACTTTACTAGCCCATGCTTTATTACCACCTTCCATTTGGCATCATGCATTACAAATGTCTGCCATACTCCCTAGCAAAGGATTAGCATACCAATCTCCACTCAAAATTATTTATCATAAAGATCCTTCGTATTCTCATCTTAGGGTGTTTGGGTGTTTGTGCTATCCTCTCTTCCCGTCCACTACAATTAACAAACATCAAGCTCGTTCTACCGCTTGTGTATTTTTGGGTTATCCGTCTAATCATCGTGGTTATAAAGTTTTGATTTATCCTCTAATAAAATCATAATTAGTTGTCATGTCATTTTTTATGAAACCCAATTTTCGTTTGCTAAATTGTGTAATTTCGTGTCTAATTCTTATAATTTTTTGGATGATGGGCTCTCACCGTATGTGGTCCACCATTTAGTCTGATCCCCGCCTCGGGATCTGGACCAGCAGGCCCACTGCCTACTAGCCCAATCCCTTCATGTGACCACTTTCCGCCAGCAGGCCCACTACCTGCTGGCCCAATTATCCAGGGTCCATATTCTGTTTCTCAGCCAGCAGGCCCACTACATGCTGGCCCATATAATAACCCTCACGGTCTAATTTCTCGGCCAGCATGCCCATCCATGCCTCCTCCCGATCCAGTGTCTCGGCCAGCTGGCCGGCTACCCGACCCGAGTCCATACCTCCCAAATCGAGCCAGTTCTGATACCCATACACCAACTCATGTCCAACTAACGTCTATTCCGAGTCAAGGGCCCGTTACTCGTAGCCAACGGGACATTTTTAAACCAAAATGACATTTTAATCTAAATTCCAATGTCACTAAATCACCCCTACTACGTAACTAGTGGCTTCCCTTCATGACCGAATTGGAAAATGGTCATGGATGATGAATATAATGCTCTTACTGAAAATAAGACGTGGGAGTTGATGCCCTGTCCGCCTGGTGTCAATGATATTCATTTTATGTGGATTTTTACTCATAAGGAAAAACTGGATGGTTGTTTTGAGACGCATAAGGCCCGTCTTATAGGTGATGACAAAACTCAATATGTTGGCGTGGATTGTAGAGAAACATTTAGTTCGGTGGTCAAACCGACAACCATTCGCACTGTTCTCAATCTGGCTCTCTCGAAAGAATGGTCTATTCATCAGCTGGATGTGAAAAATGCTTTCTTACGTGGAGATCTTAAGAAAACAGTTTACATGCATCAGCACTTGGGTTTCAGGGACCCTGATCATCCTAACCATGTATGTTTGCTGAAGAAGTCCCTGTATGGGCTAAAACAAGCCCCTCGGGCTTGGTATAAAAGGTTTGCAAATTATGTGTCTACTATTGGATTTTCTCACAGCAGGTCTGATCTTCTATGTTCATCTATCATCGTGGTACTTCTCTGGCATACATTCTGTTATATGTGGATGATATTATATTGACTGCATCTTCTGATAAAACTGCGCAAGTCTATCATGTCTCTTCTCAGTTTCGAATTTGTTATGAACGACTTGGGGTCCTTGAGTTATTTTTTGGGTATAGTTCACTCATCATACAAGTGGTATTTTTCTATCCTAAAGAAAGTATGCAACTGAGATTATTGAACGGGCTGACATGTCATCATGTAAGTCCTCTCCTACTCCGGTTGACACAAAACCAAAGCTGAGTGTTAATTCTAGCACACCTTATGAGGATCATTCCCACTATCGTAGTCTTGTAGGAGCTCTTCATTATCTTATATTCACGAGGCCCGATATTACTTATGCATTGCAACATGTGTGTTTATTTATCCATGATCTGAGGGACGAGCACATGCATGCTCTCAAATGCATTGTGTGTTACATTCAGGGCACTTTTGATTATGGTTTGCACTTGTATCCATCATTTGTATCTACTCTTGTGTCTTATACAGATGCTGAATGGGGTGGATGTCCAGATACCAGACGTTCAACATCTGGTTATTGTATGTTTCTTAGTGATAACTTGGTCTCTTGGTCGGCTAAATGCCAGGCTACTTTATCGCGATCCAGTGCGGAGACCGAGTATCGAGGGGTAACCAATGTGGTGTATGAGTCCTGTGGGCTGCGTAATCTCCTATTAGAGCTTTACTTTCCTACTCAGAAAGCTATATTTGTCTACTGCAATAATGTTAATGATGTCTATCTCTCTGGAAATCCGATCCAACATCAGCGCACTAAACATATCGAGATGGATATTCACTTTGTTCGCGAAAAGGTAGCTCGTGAACAAGTACGTGTCTTGCATGTCCCTTCACGGTACCAAATTGCTGACATATTTACTAAGGGTCTTCCCTTGGTTCTATTTAAAGATTTTAGGGACAGTCTCAGCGTACGACAACCGCCCGCTATGACTGCAGGGGTGTGAAAGCAGGTCACGGTATACACAGTGAAAATCGTGTATATGGTGTGTATATTTCTTACCATAATTATTAGAGTTCTTGTACTATAATTATGGTAGTAGTCTTATATTAGGAAAAGGTAGATTTAATTTACATAATTAGATATTATATATTAGGTAGTATATATACATTTTCATTAATGAGAATAATGAAGGGATTTTTCTCTTTCAAGCACTTATAAATGTATTAAACCATAAATTTTGTGGCCAGCTCCTTAGCAAGCTGCATAAAAAAGACATTTTCTTTATATGATTAATTTTCTCTCTTTGTTTATATAGAGCAATGATGTGGTACATCCATTAGAGGTGTATATTTTAGTTAAAACATCAACAAGTTTTTTGATTTTGGTAATTGCAATAAAAAAAGAAAAAGATAGCCCGGTTCACAACATATTCCGCGCGCGTTAGCATGGTTCGGGAAGGGCCACACCTTCAAAGAGATGTGATATAGACAATCTAACTTAATGCATAACTTTATCGTTGTTCAAAGACTCCCGATAATTACCAATACAAAGTTAAATGTGTGTTACGAATTCGGATTATTTACATTCTGCGAAACCAGGAGAGGAAATGAAAAGAGGGACAAAGGCCTTGAATGAGAAAAGGAGAGAGGAAGGAATGTTGGAATAGGGATCATTAATTCATGTGCCGATGGATGGATAGATTTTGTCAAACATTAATGCACGTCTGCTTG
The DNA here is from genome assembly GCA_029783415.1 of Anisodus acutangulus. Lineage (NCBI taxonomy): Eukaryota > Viridiplantae > Streptophyta > Magnoliopsida > Solanales > Solanaceae > Anisodus > Anisodus acutangulus. Next base: position 62,077,758 of record CM056491.1, on the reverse strand, counting down.
TCTCCTCTTCGGACACCACTTATCGTCTTCACTTTAATTTAACTCCTTGCTCTATCTATGCCTTCTTTTCTTTTCTAATTGGACACCTAGAATTAGAAAACTCCTCATTGTGACCAAGGTTATGAGTATAAGTCGTGGAAACAATATAACATTCCGTACTTTTAGGTCACGGTTTAAATTGCTAGGCGTATGTAAATAGACCTGAACGTTGGGAAAATTTATATTATATTTACGTATGTTAATTAAGAAATTCGTATATAAAAGGATAAAACTCCGAAATAATTTTGGACGTAAAAAGTGGGACGACGGGGATCGGAAGTAAATTTGGTATGCGCATAGCGGGAACTTAGTGTACCAAACTGCAATTTTTTTATTCCTCAAGTCCTCGTTTCTACCCCTCAAATTTTAAATTCTTTCCTTCTTTATTTACTTTAGTTATAACTATTATACTAGTACTAATTAGTAAACAGTTCAACCAAAGTGCTAACCTTTCTCTTTTCTTCTCCATATTTTGTTATATTACTCCATAAACACCTAATGATACCATATTCCTTCCACCTGCTCAACTTTTATTGTGCCATAATCATTAATATTGCTTTGAACTTGTCATTATTTGTTATCTCCTCAAATGCCAGTGCCTAGATAACCCATCAATCCAACCTCTGCCACTTCTTTACAATTAAATACTTAACGTGCTAAGCATTCCTTTTTTCCCCTCCTCTTTATTTAAGATAAACAAACGCTTAACCTGGTAGCATTCATTATTAGAATAATTATTTTATTCATAACTACTAGTACTTACTACTTAGTTAGTAGTACTAGTCTAGTATCCATTTATTTAAAGTGAAGGACAAAGTGGTAATTGAAGGAGTATAAAAAGCAGAGACACGCATTGTGACTTTTTGTCTTTCTTGTCGAAATGGTATTGATCTACGAAACAGAGGACATGAAGTCTTGTGTATTTGCACCTTAGTCCCCATTCTCTTGAATTTAGGTTGAAAAGATGGTATGATTGATAATGATAGCGCGTGTGCTTGTGTTTGCAATGACTGTCACGGCCTTCATTTCAAATTGAAAAAAAAAACAGCATTGAAGCAGCTTTACTTTGTGGATTTGGAGAAGGAAAAATGGGCTTGAAGGTAGGAGGAAGCAGGTCACCACCGTACAAGGCTGGTGTCTCCACTAGATGGGTCTCTGTGCTTTGCATTGCCAGCTTCTGCTTAGGTGTTTTTGTTGTCAACAGGTACGCACTCCCCTCATTCTTCCTTAACCATTTTCCTCCTTGCTCATAAATACTTTCTATTTTCTGTAAAAAAGTTTCCCATCTTGGTGACAAGCTTCACCTAACGGATCTTGGAGAGAGTTAAAAGGGCAACCCGGTGCACTAAGCTCCTGTTATGCGCGTGTCCAAGGAAGGGCTGGACCAATTATATACAGCCTTACTTACATTTCTGCTAGAGTTTATTTTCACGGTCACATGACATTAACTTTATCAATTACTCCAAAGCTCCATTCATTTTGGAGAGAGTTGTTGCAAAATGCGTCTTTTTAGTATAATGTGATCAAGCTCGGATTTTTAGATTCAAGACCCTTTGAAACCATACATATATATATATATATATATATGTTATTCAACTTTTGGTTGAGACTTTTTGCTCAACTTTTGGTCCAGGTCAGAATTCAATGAATTGGACGGATGAAAAATATCCACATTAGTACGAGAGGTGCTCTAATTTTCAATAATAAGTTGCTGATATCTTTGCTCCAAGTTGTATTAAATGTTCAGCAACAGAATGAAATTCGATTGCACATGTCTCCTCGGTGATTTAAAGCTACCCACTTTATTACACAATGAGGTTTAAAACAAACAGAAATGTTGGTTCTTTGTTTCTACGTGGACCCTCTTGTTATTTAGGATAATGTAGACAATGTATTAGTATATAAAGGTTGGGCAACGACCTTAGCCTGTCTTCCTTGGATTAACTGAATTATCTTTATTCCGGAAAAGATAAAGCTACTTAAAAAGGTTCAGAAGTTTACTGCAAAGTTTGCCTTACACTGGTGAGCTCGTTAGCTTTGACTAATTTGGTTCAAGCCATTAGCATCTAGGGAGATCCTTGAAGTCATAAGTTTGCACATTCAGTATCTTTTGATTGTTAATGTGGTATATCAATGAATCACGGTGGTGCTATACTCGTTAGTGTTGTCTAGAAAATGCAACTTACTGGCTTCATGATAGTTTATTTATACATATTAGGTGATTTTTTAAACATAAATACAGGGTTCGAGCCAAAGCTGCTGAGTTCTATTGAACCCGTAGGCAAAGCTCTAGATCCGCCCCTGCAAATGAAAGCATGATGGATCATTAAAATGTTTTGGTTTCTACAGTAGAAATATTTCATATCTCTGGAATAGTCTCTGAATTGTAAACAATATAAGCATATAACTTAAGTGCACATGTCTATCAAGATTCCACTTGTTCTTTAATTCCATAAATTCGTACTTTTCCATGTATAGCAAATGCATATTTTTGTTCCATTTAGGAAGAGTGACTTCCTACATCATATCTGGTGTTGATAGTTAATAATGATAGAATATATGTAAATATATTTAGTGATGTGGTAAAGATTGTTAGTGATTTGTATTAGTTGGGTGTATAATTAGTTTCCATAATTGTAGCCTAGAATCACTATTGTATATTTTGTATATAAGCTAATTAGCTAATGAAAATAATCAAAGGATTATTCTCTTTCATGGTATCAGTAGTCTAGGACAAATCATCCTCTCCTACCTCCTACTCTAACTTCCACAGTGCCCCACCCTTAATCCCTTACCTCTGTCGCCCACCTCCTCTCCCGTCAGCCATGTCTTACTCAAAAAATATCTTCCGTCCTGCTCTTGCAGTCTCCAACATCAAGAACAACATTCCTATCGTCCTTGAAATAGAGAATGTCCAATATGCATTATGGGCGGAACTTTTTAAAATTCACGCAAGGTCTCATAGAGTCCTCCATCACATCGTCAAACCGGAGAAAGGCAAGGCAAATGTGTCGTCCATCGATGATGACATGGAGTTATGGGCAACCCTTGATGCTACAGTTCTCCAGTGGATTTATTCCACCATCTCTACGGACCTCTTGTATACAATTATCGAACCCGACGCAACGGCGATGGAAGCTTGGAATAGGTTGCGTGATATATTCCAAGATAACAAAAATTCTCATGCTGTAACCCTAAACCCTACTCGGATAACTCAAGAACGTCGGAGCACCGGTCACTAATGATCGTTTCGTTCTTCAAATGGTTGCGGGCCTCACCAAAGCATATAATGGGGTTGAAACTCTCCTTCGCCAAAGCAATCATATCTCATCCTTCTACCAAACACGTTCCATGATCACTCTAGAAGAGGTGGGGTTGGCAAAAAAGGCCGCAACCGGAGCACATTCTGCCATGGTGGCGGCCACGTCCCGAGAAATTGATAACGCTCAATCATTCTCTGAAAATTGTAGTCAAAACTGTAACAACGGTGTTGGAAAAAAGGGTCAAAACCACAATCACGACGAGAAAAACCGCCGCGGCGGTGGCGGCAAGAGTGGTGGTCGCGGTGGCGGTAGTGGCAGCGGCCAGCAGGCGTCCGAGCCACAATACCCCTGGCAGCAGCCTTAGGCCAGTGGGCAGTGGCCTTGGCCCATCCCGCCATGCCCATACCCAACAGCCGGCAGGAACATCTTGGCCACTTTGGGCCTCGACCGCAATAGTCTTGGCAGCAGCCTGCCCTTCTTGGGCCTCGGCCACAACAGGCCCAACAGCCTTCCCGACTTCCACGGATATCCCGGCAGCATACATACACTTGGGCTAAATTCTTCGGTTGCAGATTGGTACATGAATACCGATGCTACTTCTCATATGACTTCCGCGCAAGGTCATCTCTCGTCTTATTTCAATTGGAGCAAAAATTATGGCATAATTATTGGTAATGATCATTCAATTTCAATTCGTAGTTATGGTCGCACAAATTTGCCTCCTTCAAACCCACGTTTAGCCTTGAAAAATATCTTTCATGCTCTGTTAGGAAATTTACAACTGATAACTCGATTTCTGTTGAATTTGATTCATTTGGAATTTCTGGACGGGGATATATCTAATGAGATATGATAGTCGGGGAGAGCTCTATCCCATCACCACCACCATCATCACAAAACAAGCCACACCATCAACTTTTAACTTTAGCACCTTCCTTATGGCATGCAGGTTTGGGTCATCCGAGAGCGTATGTTTTTTACTCCGTTAAAAATAATAAATTTATTGAATGTAATAACACTCGTCGTGCTAATGTTTGTTCTTCTTGTCCGCTTGGAAAACATGTTAAATTGCCCGTTGTTGCCTCTAATTCTATTACTATGTTGCCTTTTGATATTATTCATAGTGATCTTTGGACGTCTACCGTTTTGAGCTCTTCGGGCCACTGTTATTATGTTTTGTTGTTAGATGATTACTCTAATTTTTTGTGGACTTTTCCGTTATCTAAAAAGTCTCAAGTTTATTCCACATTTCTATCATTTAGAGCATTCATCCGTACTCAATTTGAATGGGAGGTTAAGAACATTCAATGTGATAATGGAAGAAAATTTGATAATGGGCCATTTAGGGAATTTTGTAAGGTTAATGATGTATCTTTTCGATTCTCATGTCCACATACGTCATCACAAAATGGGAAAGCCGAGAGAAAAATCCGCACCATTAATAATATTGTTCGTACATTACTAGCCCATGCATCATTACCACATTCATTTTGGTATCATGCATTACAAATGACAACTTACCTTCTCAACACACTCTCTGGCAAAGGATTAGCCTACCAATCTCCACTCAAAATTCTTTATCAAAAAGACCATTTTTATTCTCATCTTAGGGTATTTGGGTGTTTATGTTATCCTCTATTCCCCTCCACTACCATAAACAAACTTCAAGCCCACTCTACCGTTTGTGTCTTTTTGGGTTACCCATCTAATCATCGTGGTTACAAATGTTATAATTTATCCTTTAATAAAATCATCATTAGTCGCCATGTCATTTTCGATGAAACTCAATTTTCGTTTGCTAAGTTGCATAGTTCAACGTCCCATTCATATGATTTTTTGGATGATGGGCTCTCACCATATGTGGTCTACTATTTGGCCCAGACAACACCGCGGCACATGGACCAGCTGGCACAGTCCGACCCACTGCCTGCTGGCCCAATTCCTTCCAACCAACAGGTTCTGCCAGCCGGTCCAACTCTTTCCAGCCAGCACTCGGCCAACCCAGAACCTCGGCCCACCTCGCCAGGCCCCGCGGTGGCAGCCCACTGGTTGATTGGTCCAACTCTTTCCAGCCAGCACTCGGCCAACCCAGAACCTCGGCCCACCTCGCCAGGCCCCGCGGTGGCAGCCCACTGCCCTATCAACCTGTTTCCACTCCATCGGAACTGGGCTAGCCCACGGCTCCCACCCAAATCCAGCCCACTTCGATTCCGGGACCAAGGTGCGAGTAATTCCGGGACCAAGGCCCGTTACTCGCAGCACATAGGTATTTTTCGACCTAAGCGACAATTTAATCTCAACTCTAATGATACTAAATCCCCTCTACCACGTAATCCCATGTCTGCCCTTCATGACCCGAATTGAAAAATGGCTATAGATGATGAATATAATGTTCTTATTGAAAATAAGACGTGGGAGTTGGTGCCCCGTCCACCTGGTGTTAATGTGATTCGTTCTATATGAATTTTTATTCATAAAGAAAAATCTGTTGGTTGTTTTGAGAGACATAATGCTCGTCTTGTAGGTGATGACAAAACTCAATAGGTTGGCGTGGATTGTGGAGAGACGTTTAGTCCTATGGTCAAACCGGCAACTATTCACACTATTCTCAGTCTAGCTCTCTCAAAAGCATGGCCCATTCGTCAACTGGACGTGAAAAATGCTTTCTTACACGGAGAACTCAAGGAAACAATATACATGCATCAACTCTTGAATTTCAGGGACCTTGCTCATCCTAATCATGTGTGCTTGCTGAAGAAATCTTTGTATAGGCTAAAGCAGGCTCCTCGGGCCTAGTACAAGAGATTTGCAGATTATGTGTCTGCTCTTGGGTTTTCTCACAGCAAGTCTGATCATTCTCTATTCATATGCCGTCACGATACTTCCATGACCTACATTCTGTTATATGTGGATGATATTATATTGACTGCTTCCTCTGATGCAATTCACAAGTCTATCATATCTCTTCTCAGCTCAGAATTTGCTATGAAAGACTTGGGGCCATTGAATTATTTTCTGGGTATAGTTGTCACTCGTCATGCAGGTGGTCTATTTCTATCTTAGAGGAAGTATGCAGCAGAAATCATTGAACATGCTTACATGTCTGCCTGTAAGCCATCTCTTACTTCAGTTGATACTAAACCGAAGCTGAGTGCTAATTCAAGCACACCATATGAGGATCCCTCACACTATCGTAGTCTTGCGGGGCTCTTCAATATCTCACCTTCGAGGCCCGACATTACTTGTGCGGTGCAACAAGTGTGTTTATTCATACATGATCCGAGGGAAGAACACATGTACGCTCTCAAGCGCATTGTGGGCTACATTCAGGATACTCTTGATCATGGCTCACACCTATATCCATCATCGGTATCTACTCTCATTTCTTATACGGATGTTGATTGGGGTGGATGTACAGATACCAGACGTTCAACATCTGGTTATTGTGTATTTCTCGGTGATAACTTGGTTTCCTGGTCAGCTAAACGTCATGTTACTTTGTCGCGCTCTAGCGCGGAGGCAGAATATCGAGGGGTCGCCAATGTGGTGTCTGAGTCCTGTTGGTTGCGAAACCTCCTCTTTGAGCTTCATTGTCCTATTCGAAAAGCTACATTGGTCTACTGCGATAATGTTAGTGCAATATCTCTCGGAAATCTTGTACAACATCAGCGCACTAAACATATCGAGATGGATATCCACTTTGTTCGCGAAAAGATTGCTCGTGGACAAGTACGTGTTTTACATGTCCTGTCACGTTATCAGATTGTGGATATCTTTACTAAGGATCTTCCCTTAGTTCTGTTTGAGGATTTTCGGGACAGTCTCAGCGTACGACAACCGCTCGCTATGACTGCGGGGGTGTGATAGAATATTGATAGAATATATGTAAATATATTTAGTGATGTGGTAAAGATTGTTAGTGATTTGTATTAGTTAGGTGTATAATTAGTTTCCATAATTGTAGCCTAGAATCACTATTGTATATCTTGTATATAAGCTAATTAGCTAATGAAAATAATCGAGGGATTATTCTCTTTCAAATAATGTGTTAATTAAATGTCAGTATTGGTAAGTAGCTGCAGACCCCACAGTTAATCACATCTTAATAGTTTTGGCATTACGAGTATTGAACTATTGATACGTAGTTATATTCCATATGTGCTGTTAAAATTCTATGTTAGTTTCTTGCAACATCTTGTATACCTTTGAAAACATGTTGAGTTGCTTTTCTTAGGTTATTGACAGTGCCTGGTCCTGTAAAAACCGTGGACAATGCTATATCTGGGGATCATATGTCACATGAACTTCATCCTGTTCTTAAGTGCGAGAAAAAGGTATGTCAGCAGGAAGGTGACGTTTTAGGCCTTCATAGTTTTATGAAATAAGTAGATAAAATGATTCCCAGTCTTGTTGATGCAGGATACTTCTCTGGTAGCAGGAGATATTCCCTCCCAAGTTCCAAAAACGCACGATGTAATCATGTAACTTTCTGTGCCCTCCCTTCAGTATATAGGTTCCAAGCTAGTGATTATATTCATTAAAAAGAAAATTAAGTTTTGAATCTCATCTTTAATTCTGCTTAATAATCCAATAGCATTGTGTGCCACAAAATTTAGGGGATTGGATAAAAGCATATCTTCTCTGGAAATGAAGCTTGCTGCCGCTAGAGCTACTAAAGCAGAAAATGAAGAAATATCTACTGCTGATAGGAAACCAGTAACTGAGCCTTTGAATAACTGTCCTAAGGTTTTCTTTGTTATGGGAATCATTACTGCTTTCAGCAGCAGAAAGCGCAGAGGTTCAATTAGGGAAACTTGGATGCCTCAAGGTTTAATTACCAACCTTGTATGAAAATTTTCTTAAACCAAGAAATATTGTTGATTAACATTGCTTTGATTAACTATAATATAGGGGAGGATCTAAGGAAGTTGGAAAAGGAGAAGGGCATCATCATACGGTTTGTGATAGGGCACAGGTAAATTGACACGAATGATTCTTAAAAAGGATTCTTGTTATGCAGTCACTGTTCTCTTTTCATATTAATAATGGACTGAAATGATGCCCAGTGCAACCCCAGGTGGAGTCTTGGATCGTGCTATAGATGCTGAGGATGCACAACATAATGATTTCTTCCGACTGGTAAGTTGGCTGTTTTTAGTGCATGTCATGTAGAAGCTCTTATCTTATTCCACCTCATGCTTTCGTGTTTGTCTAATAGCAAGTTACTTTGAATTATATTTTACTTTCCCTGAGATTCTCTTCTTCCCCTTCCAGAAGAAGCTAAGAGCGAACCTTTCAATTGTATAAATGTAAAAGTGGCAATCTTTCACCTTCCTCATCAAAAAAACATATGGCATCGGCATCTACTATTTATACATGGTGCTGATGCTTTTAATAGGTCATGCATTTATTAATGAATATACTTAAACACGTATGAGTGTGACTATAGATATGCCTGTAGAAAGAGAGATCCATTGATTTAGCATGTAGTTAATGTTTATAATATAGCGCCCTTCCCACCGATCCAAAAAAAAGGAAGAAAAACAGTGCACTTTTTTTCTTTATCTTCTGTCCTCCTGTGTCTTTTGCCCATTTGTATGATCTTCACTTTGAGTATGTCTTGCTATTTTCAAGTCTATCATCTACAATATGCCATGGTGGTTCTATCAACATGGAAGAGAGAACAATAGTTGTGTCATAACTCATAACTCTTAAAGCTTTAGTTGGGTTTTGTTGACTGCACATTTTACTATTTTACTACGTGATAAGACATCTTGTCTTGCAGAATCATGTGGAAGGATATCATGAGCTGTCCTCTAAGACTCAAATATACTTTTCAACTGCAGCGGCGAAGTGGGATGCTGACTTCTTTATTAAAGTTGATGATGATGTGCATGTCAATCTGGGTTAGTACAGGCTTATTCGAATTTTTTAAATCTGAATTCTGAGTAATAGTAGGTCCACACTACTTAGGAGAGTACTACAACTACGCAAAATCGACCTTGGGGTCTCCTATAAGATATATTCTATTATCCATGATGCTCCATTTAAACACGCCTCAATCCAAGATTTATAAATTTAGGCTATCTACATTTCTACTAGCTATAAATCTCTAATAAGATTTGAGTCTTAGCGAACAGTGGACCTAAGTAGACGTACAAATATGACTAGAACTTATTTCCAGCTATATTGGTATCGTCTGTGTAGGTTGCTCACTGTGCCAGTCCCTTACCTCGATAAAAGAGGAGGGTTATTGTAGGTTTATATTAAGCGTTAAGCTAGTCAATTAATGATGGATCCTCTATTTTGTCACAGGTGTTGTAGGTTCATTGTTAGACCGTCATCGATCTAAACCTCGTGTGTATGTTGGTTGCATGAAATCTGGACCTGTTCTCTCAAAGAAGTAAGATTGTAGATCCATAATGAGCTTCTATAGTTCTACTTCAAGATTCAAAATTATCAAGTATGACATACTTTTTGTGCAGAGTGAAGTACCATGAACCGGAATACTGGAAATTTGGTGAGGACGGAAATAAGTATTTTAGGCATGCAACTGGACAAATATATGCAATCTCCAAGGATTTGGCTACCTACATATCGATCAATGGGTATACCTCTTGCTTCATAAATTTGTCTCTAGGTTTCTGTTTATTGCATATCCATGTGCTTTACTGGTCACATGTACTATTTATTCATAAAGAATTTCTCGTCAGACACATTCTCCATAGATATGCAAATGAAGATGTTTCTCTTGGCTCTTGGTTTATTGGGCTTGATGTTGAACATATTGATGAAAGAAGTTTGTGCTGTGGAACACCTCCTGGTAAGACGTTAATGCCTATTTACTCGAATACTCTACGTGGTGCACTGGTATGTGGTCTTTTCCTTCTGCTACTAGAATTGATGATTGTTGACGTTGCTCGTCTATAACTCAAACAAGTTCTTCATAATTTACCGTAGCCAAGTAGTCCTTAGGTATATATTATCGCATGGAAATTTAACCGAAAACTCCAACGTAGAATTCCACTTCAATTTGCACCTTGGCATAAGGTGTAGCAGCCACTGAAGATACTAACTGCTAATTGTTACGCTGGTCAAGAGTCCTTAACTCTTTTTTGCTATACAGTGATGCTTCTGCCCGTCCTAGACCTCTTATTCTTCCCTACAAGGCTGGGTCCAAAAGTTCTTATCGAAAATTGCAAGCACCAATCTCCATTTACACTCGGAGGGCAACCCAACCCTACTCTTATCAATTGAATGATTATTACTTCTTTCTTGTGCATATATTGTCATCATAAACACTCCCAGAATCTTGGTCTCAATAATATCTGCAGACTGTACAGCTCTTTGGTGTCCTTACCTTAGGGAGTGTCAAGATAGTGCTTGCACTAAATACTCGGCTCAAATTTTTGGACTTGATTGAGTATCACTTAGCATAGATTTCAGACATCTTTTGGAGGCCATAAGCAAATGCTTCATTCGTTAGGCTTCTACATCATGTTCATATCTGGTTTGAATTGCTCAAGAATAGTTTGAGGTCCTTTCTTTGTGTAACTCCCCCTCCTAAGTTTATGCACCGTTGCCAACTTCTGACTGGATTATTTGCCCTCTTAACTGTACTGAAAGACTGCGAGTGGAAGGCCCAAGCTGGGAACACGTGTGCTGCATCATTCGATTGGAGCTGTAGTGGGATTTGTAAATCAGTGGAAAGAATGGAAGAGGTTCACCAGCGTTGCGGAGAGGGTGATGGAGCAATATGGCATACCAGTTTCTGAAAATTTATGATTATGCTTAATTCTTTTGGTTGTTACTCCAATTGTGTTGTAAATTTTGTGAGTAGTAACAAAAGGCATGTGGTGAGTACATGTGGTCGGCCTAATTTTTTCTTTATCAAAGCCATGTGACTTGAAATCTGTAATGTTCACTTACTTAATCATGCAAATTGAGAAGTTTATTAGTTAGGCAGAAAATTGATGTCATGAAGCAGTCTTGTTCATGGAATTTCAAGGCTGAAGGGTCAACAGTGGACATAGTAAGTTACTTAAAATAATGAGTGCGGGAGTTGGACGGAGTATGCATGTTCAACGTGTTGTTTTTGTTGAAAATGCATGTGGCTGTGAAAGGCTGCAACGGATGGAATCAAATTACAATAATATAAGGTTGCAGCCGCAAATTTTGGCAAAAGTTGATATGATGAAGTGAAAAAGGTCCTAAATGATGATGATGAGTTTTAAGAGACACGTTTATGGATCCAAACAGATAAACGCTCGATCCCACAGTCCCATTAATTCATATTGCTTCACTTTCCACGTTGATGTTATTGATTCTTGACTTTGATAATTAAGATAGGTTTTGGGCGGTACATTTTGCCCTCTGCCTTTGTTAAGGGGCCATCATGCATATTTGCTTTCAAGTCTCTATCATACTCCATATGACAGGGTGGCCAACGGGGCGGGTCAGCCCGGTTCCGTCCTGACCCCGCCCCAACCCCGCTATAACAAAAATTTGGTACTGGGATGGGATCTGGGCTCGTCCCGCTCGGGCTCGGCCCGCCATAGTCCCGCCAGCCCTGACCCGCCCCGACCCCTCCCCTTTGCACAAAATAATTGTTGCACCAACGGTCATTTTATATTTTGGCAGTTGTGCAACGGTCATTTTTTGCCTCCCTTCTCCCCCAACCCCTCTACCCCCTTAATATTTATTTTTAACTCCTAAGTTATTATATTTACACTTTAACCCAATTTTCAACTATAAATACCTCATTTTCTCTTCATCTTTCTCACAAATCTTTCTACAATTTCTCAATCTATATCTCTACAAGATTATATTGTCTACTAAATATTCAATTTTATTTATTCATTTGGGAGTGAAGTTGGCAACTAGCTTGAGAATCTTTCATCGAGTAAAGTTTCAATTTTCAACCTCTCGATTACATGTCGACATTACGTCGGCGTTTGGTACATTCGTTCATTCATTAAATTATTATTGTTTCTTTATTTTATTTAGCGCACTTAATTTCATTTACTTTAATTATTTATTTGTATAATTAAAATGAAAGGATTGAAACGTATGATTACGGGTAATGGTAAGGGTCAGACTTCTTCTAGTAGGGGTAACAAGGGCAATTGTACTTCTTCTAGTCATCATTTTTCTAGACAGGATGATTTGGTTGATACTGAATTTTTTCCTAAAATACCATTAGATTTAGACGATGAGATATTTTCTGAAACTCAACAAGACTTTAATTTAGAAGATGATCTAGATGATACACTCACTAGTGTACCTCCAACTGGAACGCCTCCTATTCCCCCTAGTATGAGACGAGGCCTAACAAAACGAAAATTAAAATCGGATGCATGGATTTTTTTTTATAGGGACGAAAAGAATCAAGTAGTTAGATGTTTAATTTGTAAAAATATTTTTAAATTTAAAATGGGAAAGGGTCAGGGTGGGACGGGAGGTTTATTAAGACACGTACAAAACTTTCACCGAGCTAGGTGGAACTAACACCTGGCTGAAAAATCGGGTGCGCCAATGCCCTCTCAGTCGGGACAAGGTTCACATACTGTCTTGGACCAAGTACATGGTCAAATTAACTGTATGACGGGGGAATTGTAGGCCCTAAATATTATAAACATAGAGATAGGGAAGCAATATCACAATTAGTTGATATGGAGGGTTTTTAACCAACCAGCTTCCATACCATCATCTTATTCTTCTTCTTCTTCAACACAACCTTAAAAAAAACATGTTGTTTCTGCAGCTAGTATTGAAAGCCTTAGAAATAGAATGTATAGTGGTAACACCACTAACCAAGTTAGCGAGTTTGATGTTTTTATTTTGCAGGGTGTTGTACCGTACCAAGCAGTTCTCAATGAAGAAGGACGTGAAGACTTGCTGAAATATTGAAGGGAGAATGAGAAGACATTTCCGACACTGTCAAAGATGGCCCGAGATGTGTTAAAGATTCAAGCGTCATCAACAGCGTCTGAAAGAGCTTTTTCGGCCGGCAGTTCAAATAGGAGAGCACAGACACTCATTAGCGGGAGACAGCTTGGAGATTACAGTATTATTCAAAGATTAGATACGAGCGGAGCGGAGAAGGTGCGGTCAACCGGAGATAAACGAAGAAGAAGACGAAAACTACAACGAAATCTTATCCGATAGAGGTGGAAGCGACGTCGAGCAATTTGACCAACAAATATCAATTCCAACCGAAGAACCACAAGAAATTATAAAAAAACTAGAAAAGGTGTTTTTAAATATGTAATTTTTTAATTGCAATTTTATTATGTTATTTGCAACTTTTAACACCACAAAGTTGCAATTTTGACAATTGTATTACAAAAAAATCATATTACTATTAAATAATATAAGAGGCATAAAAACAATCTTGGGATGTTTTTATTACACTATCTTGTTTATATGTTTTTTTAAAAAAAATTAAGTGCAAAAAAAAAATCAAAAAAAAACCGATCCCGACCTGCCCAGACCCGATAATATCGATCCCTTTTTCCGACGAGACCGGAACCGGGAGGACATCGAAAAAACCCGACAATCCCGCCGGATACCGATATGGTTGAATAATGGAAAAATGATCGCCCTACTCCCCATCCCGTTGGCCACCCTTATGCCAAAGTCAAGAAAGCGAAGCCAAGCCGGAAAGAAGGGAACAGAAGAAAATGGATCCATGTATGACAATAAAAAATTATTGACCTTCTGTAGAATGTAGTTACACGTGAAACTTCAACAGTGCTATTAATTGCAGCTGCTTTTACATACACATCGGACCTAATTGTCGTGCCCAAATTAATGGAATTAGTGGTCGAAATGTGAGTAACAAAGAAGAGATTTGGAAGAAGTAATACCACAAGTTGATCTAAGAATGAATGGTGCACCGACCACTCTTTGAAATCGACTTTCAAAGTTGTCATCAGAGTTAGGTTTGGTCGGAGCTGAACCATGTTAATTTCCTGCACATTTTAATGCTACTACCTCTTTTTTCCCTTTCCACTCTTAAGTTTAGGACGTTACCTCAAAGACTAAAGGCTGAAATAATAAACCAACTACAACAACATACTCAATGTAATTCTACATGTGGAGTCTGGGGAGGGTAGAGAGGCTTTTTCGAAAGACCCTCCGCATCTGAAATAATAGGTCAATCCTTTAATAATATCCTCTGTATGTATGAGTTAGATGTGTGCGAAGTTGAATCGAGTGGAAAATGGGTCTCTTTTTTGAATTTGGAATTTGACCCACAGAAATTGGCAATTTATAATCCCACGTTGTTACTTAAGCTGTTGTAATAGTTTAATAAGTTGCCAACTACTATCCGCGTCAAGGGTTTGATCCAAACTGTTTAATATGCTATATTCACCGGCTCATTTAATATTACTTCAGTTTAATATTCAAATCTTAAAGATTTTTTTACCTCTTAACTCTATCACGTACCAAAGTCCACAACTTGGAAATTCCAGAAATTTTACTAGTCAACTATTTTATGTTGCCTGTTCTAAATTTCTAGACATTATCAATCCGTGAAGCTTGTTGAAAAGCTTAGGTCTGCTCTCTGCTTATGAAATGTATACAGATCTTCGTCATGTATAAAAATAATAATTCAATTAAGGGTGTGTATGGCATGATGAATTTCATTTGCAAAAAGAATGCTTTTTCATGAAAAAGAATATTTTTGATGTTTGTTTGGTAAAATATTTTTCATTAATTCGGAAAAAAAATGACAACTTATAAATTCATTATCCCTACTCCAACCACCACTTAAATATTATTATCAATTTAAGTTAAATTTTTTATGAGAACACTAGGTAATTCTTTTTTATCAGCCTAAGCTTGACAGACATAATTAACTAGTACTAAATGATATTGTGTTAGGTGCACATAAATTTACACAAACATCATATTGTTAAAAAATAAGAGATAATGAGAACACTATTCCATTTGCTAATCTTTCTAGACTTTACTTATGAAGAAGAGGAGAGGAGATACCCACCATCACTAAGCATCGTAGTAGTTGATCCTTCCAGGAAATGGTATCAAATTGTGTAAAACGTGAAAGTCTTTTGGAGTTTTGGTAATATTATTTTTACTATTTTTATGATAAGAACCCTACCAACCTACCAAGCTAAGAGAGAAAAATAAAAACGAAGCGAACTAAATTGATATTATTGTATACACAGTTATAATTAACTAAGTCTGGTAATTGCAATAGTATACTACCTGATCTTAGTATTATACATTCATCCTTTTCTAATCTTTTTTGCAACACATTTTACGGATGGTTTACAATGCGTCGTATAAAGTTGAAGAAGTTATGTTATGTGGTCAAAACAGTAGTAATAAAAGAGAAAGCCCAAAGTCAAATGGTTTGAACAAGAAAGATGAAAACGCGGTGATATTAGTACTTACTAAGACTGACTCCTAAAGCAAAGTAGTATTTAACCACCCCCCTATGACAATCAAAAAAGCCAAAAACACTTTTTTTAATAAATTTATAACCTACCAAACCCACCACTTGTTTGTGTCAATTAAAAGCCAAAACTCTGTGTCTAAAACCTCTCCTTCCGAAGAACCCCTCTTAACCTACCAAACTAAATTCATTTTATATATATATATATATATATATATTGAAACCACAACCACCAGAACCAATTGTCTACTGTAACAACACATATATATTTATTCAGCTGGATTTTTGTTATTCCCTGGTGCTCAGGCTTCGAACTTAAAAGGAAATGAAAGAGGGCCTACCAGCAATCGAGTAACACGTTTATCTACCGCTACATCCTTATCCTTCTGTCCCTAATTCTATTCCTTCTTCATCTTCCATCCCTTTTTTTTTTTAATATAACTCTTCTTCTCTTTCTTGCAATCCCTTTGCCACTTGCTATCTTTAGGGTTGTTTTTCTCCTATCTTTTTTTTTTTGAAACCCTCGGCTCATCGCCGTGCTCAAAGGTTGTACCTTTTTAACGATTGAATCGGGGGTTGTTTCTTTTTCGGTTATGGCTTTGGTAGCAGCTTTGCTTGAGATTTTACAAAGACCAACTATTGGGGAGGTAATATTAGAGCTGGGTATGTTTATGGCACCCATCTGGGTTGCTGTTCTTGTTGGTGTCTTGGTTGGATGGGCATGGAAGCCCAAGTGGGCTAAAATTGGCCCGGATGTTGCTGCTTCCGGGATGCTCCTCCAAAACTTGTCCTCTGGGCTTGCTTCAATTTCAACTATCAATCCTCTCAAATTGCAAGTTCCCAGTTGCATTTCTTGGATCAAGGAAACTCAGTCCCCGCCCTCCATTTCATGTTCTAGCTCTAGGTTAGTTGGAAAGTTTATCTCTTTGTTCTTGCAGAAGATACAATTTCATTGCATGGGTCATATTCTGCCTTTCTCCTTTAGAGAGAGACAAATTTATATGTATTTGGTTTTGGAATAATAATAATTGAATCTGCTGTGATCAGTTCATTGCAGCTGGAAAGCGAAAAATCAGTAGTAAAAGATGCAGACCTCCTTTACTTAGATGGGTTGGTTGAAGAGACAGATGGAGGGCATACTTGGATTCAGATGATGGACCGTTCTACCCCGAATATGTCCTATCAAGCTTGGCGTAGAGATCCTGAGGTACATTTCTCTTGCCCTCGCCTTTTAGTATGTGTAATGATTAGAGGGATCTTTTATGTGGGTTAATTGGATTACAATTTAATGTCATGCTAGACTGGACCTCCGCAATATCGTAGCAGAACTGTATATGAAGATGCCACTCCAGAAATGTTGAGGGATTTCTTCTGGGATGATGAATTTCGATTGAAATGGGATGACATGCTTATAAGTGCTGAAACATTGGAAGAGTGTCCTACCACTGGAACCATGACGGTTCAGTGGGTGCGTAAGGTATGATGGTGATCTGTCGTCCTTTTGAATCGCCTAATTGAAGTATGACTTACCAAAATCATTTCTGGTCCAGTTTCCCTTCTTTTGCAGTGATAGAGAATACATTATAGGCCGTCGAATTTGGGAGTCAGGACGGACTTACTATTGTGTCACAAAGGTAATAGAATAAAACCTTGTTGTAAATGCACAAGTAGTATGTGTGAATTGTAGATGTTAAACAAGTGTATGCTTTTCACTGTCAGAATCGTTTGTGTTTGGTAATGGTAAATAGAATGCTTTTCAACATAGCATGCCGCTTGTTAACCTGACTTTGATATCTCTTATATGAGTGGAAGCCATGTAATCAGAGTTAGAAATTCGCGAATCAAATTTAAGGTTGTCCCTAAAAAGGATGTTTTTAGACATGGTAGACTAGTTGGGAACCAAAATCTGATGAGCAAATTTACATTTTTCATTATCTGAGTAGAAGTCATGGAAGTGGAGTTAGTTGTACTCAAACCAGCTTTAAGAGGGTCCAGTACTTTTAAATGTGTTCTTTTGCACTTGGTATACTACTAGTGTGAACTGAAGGTTGATAAGCAAATATATGTTTTCTGTAATCGAAGTAGAATACAGAGAAATTGGAGTAGAAGTGCGCAAGTCAAAGATGGCAGTGAACATGACTGCCACAAGTGGACTAAAGCTTCATTGCCCTAATAGCTTAGGGAGATACAGGGATGAACCTCAATGAAACTTCCTGCATCTAAGTCATGTCCCATAGTTGTCCTTGGGGGGGGGGGGGGCTGTGTGATAGGGACTGTCTGATGATGAAGAGGAATCGCTCATTACCTTGTATTGTATACATGCCGTATTCCTTCCTGCCTTTATCTCAACCAGCCATTTCATACTAACTTATGGTGACCATCTGAGTCGAGCCTCCGCTCTTATATACTTGCCATCTTCAAAGTCAAGCCTTCTCTTAGATACTTACTATTAGTTGACTAGAGTTGGATATTATTTTTTGTCAGATTTGCATTTGAATAGTGAAGATACTTCATAATTAACACCCAAAGGAAGAATATTTACCTGAGGGAGAGGGGAAGACCCAAGATTAAATTGCAGGTACCCTGGTGGGAGCACCTACCTCATGTTTTTCATTGTCTCTGTCCACGTGTGAGTAGTGTTACTTCAGGAGAATAGAATATTAAAACTGTTTAAAAGCTCCGAGTTTTGACCTGATATTGGTTGACGCTGCTCCCTATGTTACTTTTTGATTTTAGCTGCCCTCACTCACATTCATACTCTCCATTGTACATCATTTTGCTGAAATTTTGATAATTGGTTTCTACATATTTCAGGGCGTACCAAGCTCCTCTGTTCCCCGTCGCAACAAACCAAGACGTGTTGATCTATACTACTCAAGTTGGCGCATTCGCGCAGGTAATTTAAAGTGATCGCTTTCCTGATTGCTCAACATCCAATAAAATAGTGGAAGTTACTAGAGCAATTATGAATGATTAACCATCAAATGTAGTTGTCCTATGGGTCATGATAGGAAATATTAATACTCAGATTGAAATTTGAGAAGTTCCATTTCAATATCTGAGAAGAGTTACTTTAATGACTAGACCACTAAATTATTTTTTACTTTCTTTTGGATGAACAGCTGAATCCAAGAGAGATGGTCGGATGACTGCCTGTGAAGTGTTACTCTTTCATTATGAAGACATGGGTATACCTTGGGAAATTGCAAAACTCGGGGTTAGGCAAGGTATGTGGGGAGCTGTGAGGAAGATTGACCCTGGTTTGCGTGCATACCAGAAACATAGAGCGTCTGAAGTCCCAATTTCACGATGTGCATTCATGGCGCAAGTCAACACCAAAGTTGATATTGAGAATCTCAGATCAGTGGGGAGCAGAACCGATCTGTCTGAGATTGAGCCTGAGGATTCGCCTAAGAAGCCTGCGGGGAGGAACATACCGAGGTTCCTAGTTGTTGGTGGGGCAATTGCCCTTGCTTGTAGTCTTGATCGTGGACTGCTGACAAAGGCGGTTATATTTGGAGTTGCTAGAAGGTTTGGAGGGATTGGGAAAAGGTTGTGAAACTGCTCTAGTATGTCGAGGCATTTTATTTAACATCATTTGACCCGTAAGAAGAGAACATACTTTGGCAGCAAGGCAGCCACCGTGAAGAGTTAGGAGGAGCTAGATACTCTTCCACTGTGAAGAGCTGTGAGAGTTATATTCTGTTGTCTTCTGTCGAGCTGCAATGCAGCCACTGTTCAGGAGAATCCAGATATACATGTATTTTTTGAAATTTTGGTACCACTGAAAATCTCATTGCTTCAAATAAAAAGCAAAGCTGATTCTTTTATGGACCTTTTGTCTCTTTTTATTTTCATAATCATTTCTTGTTTTTCTTCTTCCATGGATTGCCAAAAAATTCCTTGACGACTGGAAAATAAGGTCTCGATAGTGCTTAGAGGGACTTTTTTTCTGTTTGATAAGTAGAAGGAAGCATTCTCTGAATCAGATATGTGGTGAGAAGAGTGGCTCAGAATTGGAATGGCCTTTCCGTTATATTATATTATTCACCTCCTTTAACAATCCCTCATCTCATACCATTTGCATAAGACCGTGTAGTCCTAGAGACAATTTATATCAGGATAAATGTATTTTATACACATTCGTATTATTATTAATGGAGATTAATATTTTGGCATTTACAATTATTGAATTATTAGTTGATTGTTTATAATATTCTATAATATGCATTTCTAGAGGTTACGTTGTTATTAATAATGTGAGTTACTAATTTTATAACGTAACTCTTAAAATAGCCTCGACTAATGATCATCGAGAATGGGATATCGATGATATGTGATAAGTCGACATGTGGTCTGCATCACATCCTTAGAAGATGTAGTATGTCTCACATGCTACGAGTAATGACTACTTGTGATGGACACATGGATACTTTGGAAGTATTGGTATACCTTGCTGATATACTGTTTGTTATACTTGTCTAAAGTATGATTAGCGTGTGAGAGATAGAAGTCCTTAGACTTGAGGTCAATCCGCACCTTGTCTACAAAGTAATATACTTTGATCATGTCCTAAGCTCAAATGCCTTATAGGTTGAGATACGTCTTGTATTGGGTACATTACGATGTGGATTAAAGGTGGTAGTTAGCTAAGATTAAGATTCATTCCTCGAATGTATATTCGAGAGAACACACAGCTTCTCAGTGATATTAGGTTGACTAAGTCGTTGGCCAACGCAATAGACATATTTAGAATATGGTCTAGTTGTCAACTAATATAGATGAGATATAATGATTAAGCCATTTGGATAGACACTTGACAAATCCTAAGCTTGATCGGGTGTGTCGTGAATGAAAGAATTTTATCTTACCATATAGATGTTAAGTTTACTGGATTCGTGTAAACATACATTCACATATTGAGTTCGTCTTGCGGCGCCGTCTAGGAGTTCCGCGTAGACCTTAATTTGATTAGTGTCTATATGTGAAGGCATGTAGGGTCACACTTAGGGATGGCAACGGATAGGATCTGGACCGGATCCTACTAGATCCATATCCAGATCCGTTTTTCATACCTGAATCCAGATCCGGATTCAGATCCATCGGGTTCATAAAAATCATATCCAAATCTGGATCCACCGGGTCCACGGATCTGATCTAGATCCACATGTAAAAAAATTTGCCTTACTAAGAATGTAAACTTATTAAGAATTTTTTTTGAATTGACAAATAATTTTTACTTAGCTAACAGTTTACTGTGTTTCAATTTTGAAATGCTCATATGAGATAGTTTGTTCGTTATCTCGTTTTGATTGTGAGCTATTAATTGAAAATATTGGACAATGACAATAGTTGTGGAAAATGCTGACTAGTATTTCCACAATGCAGAACTTGCATGTGCTTGTAATATTCACAAATGAAGTGAATATAATTTTAACTATTTGTCTATGAAGATGTTAGTCATTCACTAATATAACATGAGTTTTATTATCGAAGTTACCTCTTTATTTTTTGGTTTTTGAGTTAACGCGGGGATAAATTAAACTTGTTTTGAGAATTAAACTTGCAAGGATGTGCTTAGCAATTTTAAAAAAATACTTATAAAATTACATTCTAGGTTATGAATATATTTAATAAAAACGAATCCACAGGTCGGATCTGGACCGGATACGGATCTCAAATACAAGATCCAGATCCGATCTGTCATAAACGGATCCGGGTCCGATCCGGATCCGTCGGGTCCAAATTTTGAAGATCCATATCCTATAAAAACAGATCTGGATCCACCGGGTTCAAGATCCATTGCCATCTCTAGTCACACTATGTCGATTGTCTTTTCGATCTAAGGATGTATTGAGAGAGTATTAATTATTTGCTTTAGAATCGAGATATTTAAATGAATAATGATTGTTTTAATTAAGTCAAAATTGGATTTTGAATTTAATTAAGAATGTGCGAAAAATAAAATGAGACAGTTTAGGGTCACGTCAGCGCCGCTACGCCCACACCATAGGCCGCGACGCCATGACCTAATCTGTCTTGAATTTTGGGCCAGGCCCAAGGTCAAACTCTAATCCGATTTGACCTAATTTTCACCTATAAATACAGACCTACACTTCATTATTCATTACACTTGATTTTCATATCATTATTCTAAGCCTTAGAGACTCAGAATCAAAACACTCTCTCGAACATATGCCGGATTTCCTAGCTTTCCAAAGGAGGAATACATTGAAGCTTGGAGCTTGCAATCGAAAGGGCATTCGCGTGCGCACCCACAGTTGATAAAGATTCCAGATATTGTAAACATGTAAGTACCATTCAAGTCTTATGTTTACGGTTTTTAAATTACCTTATAGTCAAACAGTTCTACGTTTGTTGGGTTTGAAATAAGTTTTCAATATCCGCTGCGTACAACAACCCAACAAAATCTCTACAGTGGTATCAAAGCCAGGGCTGTTTTGTATGATTATAAGGTAATTATTTAATAATAATATGGGTTAGAATTTGTTTAAATCTAAAACTTATGTCGTTTAAAGCTTGAAAACCTAATATCTTAAAAACACATCATCCTTGTCTCCCAAACTATTAAACAATGATGTAATCGAGGAAGTCATTCCGATCTAACTCTTCTAAGTCAATGTGCGTAACCGGTTCATTGCGAACATGGTGCACTGAAGCGAAGAACGAGAAGGGATTGAATGATGGTCGATGAACGTGTTGTTTGATAGTGAAGGGTAACGAAGATGAATCTGCAAATCTAACCCTGGCTAGTTTTAGGATTTCAGAAATGCGGATTTTGTGCTTCTGAGACGGAGGCGCCGCAACTCTACGATGGAGCGTCGCGGCACGTGGCTCCAATTAAAATATATATATATTTGAACGATGAAACGATGCAGAACAACATTCGCCGTGAAGAGTGGCGGCGATCCTTTGTTAAAGCGGGGTAGTGGCGGTTTCTGAAATTGCAATTTAGCCCTTAAAGCAAATATGAAAATTTTAGAAATTTCTGGAATTGCAATTTGGTCCCTGGAAAAGTTTTTAAAATCATCAGAATTTCATAAAAGTATATTTGGTCCCTTGGGCCAAATCTGTAATTAATTTAAAATTCTGGAAATTACAGACAGGTCCCTGAAATCTGAAAATATTTTTTAAAAATTAAAATTGGATTTTCTGAATTTAAAGGGGTTCAAAATTGAAATTTTAAATTCTTGAGGGACTAAACTGTAAATTCTGAAAATCTGAAACTTATAGAAATATCCTGAAAATCAGTTTTTAAAATCAGAAAATGTTAAGGGACTGTTTGGATTAGACTTAAATTTTAGAGTTTAGACAAGTTAACTCATGATTATTATTAATTGTGAATAATATACGAATTATATGCTAAGTGTTTAAATGCTTTCATATAATAATTAGCATAGTGTCCGCTATAACTGTCTGGGCAGGCGGCGCTCAGTATTTGATTAAACCATCTTATATCATGCCTATTAGGTTGACGGTTCCCAACTATATGTGTCATTAATTTTGCATGATATTAAGATGACATATTGGATATGGCGTAAAAGAGTTGATCTTGGTTAAAACCCTGAATTAAAATGTTCCCCAAAATTTTAAATACAAGTCTAAATTAAAAAGCGTCGTCCATTATAATTGTTAGAGTGCAAAATTCTTTTCGGCGATACGAGTATTTATGCCAAATCATTTGCTCTAATTCTATGAGGACCCAGACTCTTTCATAGATGTGTTTTAAATGTAAAGGTAATCGATAAACTTTTGTGGGTATTTACACCAAAGTGTTTGCTCACAAAGGCCAAATTTACTTAAATACATAAACGCAGTCGTGTAATGAGGTTGACTTGCTTAGACAAATCTTGGCGTCAAAGTGTCGGACTAATCGAAGGATTAAATATAATATTTGATCAACCAAGAGTTGCAAATAAGTTTTGCAATTGGTTTAGAATCTACCAAGATGTGTTATTGAAGTTATCAGCCAAAGCAAACGCGGAGATAACATAGGTTTGGATCTTGACCCATTATGACCTCAATTAATATAGGTCCGTATTCTACCATGGGTCGTATGTACGTCATTGAAATAAATATGTCTATAAATAACTCTCATTCCTGGGTATTGGATATCGCTTGTGGCTCACACATTTGTACCAATGTGCAGGGGCTAACTGATAGCATGAAGGTTGGACCAAGAGAGGTGGACTTACGCGTTGGAAATGGAACACAAGTGGATGCTGAGCGCGTAGGAACTTATAGATTAAATTTGTCTTCTGGCTATTGTCTAGTGCTAAATGATTGTTACTATGTACCCTCGTTAACGAGGAATATTATTTATATCCATGTTTTGGACATGGAGGGTTTTTCCTCATATATTTATAATGACAGTCAAGTACTGTCTTTTGATAATGTTATATATGGAACTGCTCCTCTTGTGGATGGATTATATACACTAAACTGTAGTTGAGAAATATTCAATGTACAAAATAAACGAGATAAGATAAGTAATAGAAACTCTACCTACCTATGGCATTGCAGACTTGGTCATATCAACGAATAAAGGATAGCAAGGTTGAGGAAGTTAGACTACCTCGAACCATTTGACTTGGAGTCTTATGGTAACTGCGAATCTTGCTTGAGAGGAAAGATAACCAATAAGCCACTTTCTGAGAAAGGTGTGCGAGCCAAGGAGGTGTTTGAGTTGGTCCATACTGATGTATGTAGGCCATTTTCGACTCAAGCTAAATGAGGTTTCCCATACTTCATCACTTTTACTGACGACTTTACAAGGTATGGATATGTGTATCTTATGAGACATAAATTCAAGGCTTTTGAGAAGTTCAAAGAGTACAAGTCGGAAGTAGAGAAGCAACTTGCAACAAGTATCAAGACCCTTTGATCGGATCGAGGAGGTGAATACTTGAGCAAGGATTTTCTAGATTACTTAAAGCTACATGGAGTCCAATCAGAGTGGACACCTCCTGGAACACCACAGATGAATGGTGTTGCCGAAAGGAGAAACCGAACCTTATTGGATATAGTTTGATCCATGATGAGCTTCTCAGCTCTACCGACATACCTTTGGGGACATGCTATACAAACCTCAATATATGTTCTGAACAGAGTTTCTTCCAAGTCAGTAGAAAAGACACCCTATGAGATATGGTGTGGCAAGAAGCCAACTCTTAAACATATGAGACCCTGGGGGTTCCCTGTATATGTTAAGAAGATGCTCACTAACAAGTTGGAATCCAAAAGTGAGAAATGTTACTTCGTGGGGTATCCAAAGGAAACTAAGGGATACTACTTCTATCTTCCTGGAGAACGTAAGGTCATTGTTTCCAGGAATGCAACTTTCCTTGAAGAAGAATATGTCTACAAGGAACATAGTTGCACAGAGATAGAACTTGAAGAAATTCAAGAACCACAAGATAACATAGATGTTGAATCCTTGCCGAATGACCAAGGCAAGAATTCAGTGGGAGTATTTGGCGAAGATTGGGTACTTCAAGTACGTCATTCGGCCAGTAGGAGTGTTACGAGGAACAATGCAAAAATGCAAGATCCTCCTACACAGCCTTTCGGAGTAGATGCAATGGCTGCACCTCCTCCCATTCAGGAAATACATGAAAATGATATTCCTGAAAGCTCTCAAGTTAGTGGATTATCCAACACACAAGAACCCTCTCACAGTCAGAACATACCAAGCACTGAACTGCAAAACGATCAACTCCGTAGGTCCACTAGGACTCATCGTCCTCCTGAAAAACTAAATCTACTTGTGAAAACACACAGTGAGATAGATATTCCCGATAACGATGAGCCTACAACCTATAGCGAAGCAATGTTGGACATTGATTCGAAGAGATGGCAAGAAGCCATAAAATTCGAGATAGAATCTATGTACATCAATCAACTGTGGAACTTGGTTGATTTGTCAGCTGGGGTTAAACCCATAAGATGCAAATAGGTCTTCAAAAAGAAGATCGATGCATTTGAAAATGTACAGACTTATAAAGCAAGGTTGGTGGCTAAAGGTTATAATAAACGGCTTGGGGTCGATTATGATGAAACATTTTCACATGTTGCTAAGATTAAGTCCATTCGGATTTTGCTAGCAATAGCTGCATATTATGACTATGACATTTGGCAGATGGATGTCCAAACCGCTTTCCTCAATGGTAATCTAGTTGAGGAGGTGTATATGAAACAACCTGAGGGTTTTTCGCTTGAGTCCAAATCAAATATTGTATGCAAGCTACAAAAGTCCAATTATGGGTTTAAGCAAGCCTCAAGGAGTTGGAACATTTGCTTTGACAAGACTATCAAGTCATTTGATTTCATCATAAGCAAAAAGGATCCCTGTATTTATAGTAAACGCAAGGATGAGAGTATTGCCTTCATTATTATATATGTAGATGACATATTGATAATGAGAGACAATAAGACTCTCCTGCAGCCAGTCAATGAGTGGTTGTCCAGTACCTTCATGATGAAGGATTTAGGTGAAGCTTGCTACATTCTGGGAATTAGGATCTATAGAGATAGACCAATTAGATTGTTGGGGCTGTCACAGATAGTCTACATAGACAAAGTGCTTAGACGTTTTTCTATGGAAAATTCCAAGAAAGGCAGTCTACCTATGGGACAAGGCATCAAGTTATCTAAGAATGACAGTCCTTCTAATGCTATAGAACTTGAACGCATGAAGAGGATCCCATATGCTTCGACTATAGGATCGATCATGTATACCATGACCTGTACTAGGCCAAATGTGGCGTTTGCACTTAGTATGACTTGCAAATTCCAGCAGAATCCTGGGGAAGAACACTGGAAAGCAGTCAAAAGTATTCTTAAGAATCTTAGACGAACTAAAGATTACTTCTTAATCTGGGGAAGAAAAGCTAGTTGCTACTCGGTACACTGATGCTAGCTTCCAAACGGATCTTGATGACTTCAAATCTCAGTCTGGGTACACGTTCATTTTCAATGGTGGAGCAGTGAGCTGGAAAAGTTCCAAACAAGCTACAATTGTTGATTCGACAACAAAAGCTGAGTACATTGCTGGATCGGAAGCTGGTAAAGAAGTTGTCGCGATTTCTGAGTTCCTTAATGAACTAATGGTTGTTCCGAGTGCCAGTTGTCCAATAACTATTTATTGTGACAACACTGGTGCGATTGCACATGCTAAGGAACTAATATCAACAAATAGAAACAAGCATGTACCAAGGAAGTACCACATACTCAGGGAGATGGTGGAGACTGAAGAGATTAGATTAGACTATGATCCCACAGACGATACTCTAGCTGACCCATTCACTAAATCATTAAGCTTAGTCAAACATAATGGTCATTTTGAGAATATGGGCATTAGATATGTTGGAGATTGGCTCTAGGCCAAGTGGGAGATTGAAAGTATATGTATGTCCTAGAGACAATCTGTATTAGGACAAATGTACTTTATACACATTCGTATTATTATTAATGGAGATTAATATTTTGACATTTGTAATTATTGAATTATTAGTTGATTGTTTATAATATTCTATAATATGCATCCCTAGAGGTTACGTTGTTATTAATAATGTGAGATATTAATATTACAACGTAACTCTTAAAATAGCCTCGACTAATGTCATCGAGAATGGGATATCGATGATATGTGATAAGTCGACATGTGGTATGCATCACATCCTTAGAGGATGTAGTATGTCTCACCTGCTATGAGTAATGACTACTCGTGATGGACACATGGATACTTTGAAAGTATTAGTATACCCTGCTGATATACTGCTTGTTATACTTGTCTAAAGTATGATCATCGTGTGAGAGATAGAAGTCCTTAGTCTTGAGGTCAATGCGCACCTTGTTTACAAAGTAATATACTTTGATCCTGTCCTAAGCTCAAATGCCTTATAGGTTGAGATACGGCTTGTATTGGGTACATTACGATGTGGATTAAAGGTGGTAGTTGAGCCAAGATTAGGATTCATTCCTCGAATGTATATTTAAGAGAACACTCAGCTTCTCAGTGATATTAGGTTGACTAAGTCGTTGGCCAACACAATAGACATATTTAGAATATGGTCTAGTTGTTAACTAATATAGATGAGATACAATGATTAAGCCATTTGAATAGACACTTGACAAATTCTAAACTTGATCGGGTCTGTCGTGAATTAAAGGATTTTATCTTACCACATAGAAGTTAAGTTTACTGAATTTGTGTAAACGTACTTCACATATTGAGTTCGTCTTGTGGCGCCGTCTAGGAGTTTCGCGTAGACCTTAATTTGATTAATGTCGATATGTGAAGGCATGTAGGGTCACACTATGTCGATTGTCTTTTCGATCTAATGATGTATTGAGAGAGTATTAAATATTCTATTTAGAATCAAGATATTTAAATGAATAATGATTGTTTTAATTAAATTAAAATTGGATTTTGGATTTAATTAAGAATGTGCGGAAAATAAAACGAGACAGTTTAGGGCCACGTCAGCGCCGCTACGCCCACACCATAGGCCGCGGCGCCATGACCTAATCTATCTCAAATTTTGAGTCAGGCCCAAGGTCAAACCCTAATCGGTTTGACCTAATTTTTCACCTATAGATACAAACCTACACTTCATTATTCATTACACTTGATTTTCATATCATTATTCTAAGTCTTAGAGACTCAGAATCAAAAACTCTCTCTCTGACGGATTTCCTAACTTTCCAAATGAGGAATACATTGAAGCTTGGAACTTGCAATCCAAAAGGCATTCGCGTGCGCACCCACAGTTGATAAAGATTCTAGATATTGTAAACATATAAGTATCATTCAAGTCTTATATTTACGGTTTTAAATTACTCTATAGTCAAACAATTCTACGTTCTATAGTCAAACAATTCTACGTTTGTTGGATTCATATGTAGTTGTATCATGTCAATTGCAATAGTACTGCATCAATTGATAGGGGGGAAATGATATTCTTCTTTTCCCTTTTTTTGCTTCTGGATATTAGTCTGTCGCAAATACTTGTCCTGTTTTTCTCTCTAGGCCTTTCTGTTTACTTCCTAAAGTGGAAGCTTTAATAAATTTTAAACTTACCATAAATACGAGAATCACTTTACTCTTATTTTCTGGTTCTGTGACTAATAGAAGGTCAAAGGTTTTTAAAGATGAGAAAATAAGCTAAAATACGATAGGTGCTGATTCGAAAAGAAAAATATGAACTTTACTTTAGAAAATTCAAATTGAACTCTATGAAATATCTCACTAATTCTAACGGACGACATGAGAAATTAGAATCAAGGGGGATAAGAAAAACTAAAAGAGAAAGAAGAGAAGGCAACAGAGAAGAAGGGGACGATTATTTGATTGTATCGTACAAATTTAAAGAACAGAAATATTAGATAAACATTTACATAACAAGATTCACATGAATTACGGATAAAGCGAAAAGGGACTACATCAATTCATGAGCAAAGCCAACAGATGCTGTTGCAGCCTTGGGGGTTATTGGGTTGTTTTGTATTTGGTTGAGTAGCAGCCTTGGATATTTGTGTTGGCGGAGAACAATTCATGTGCTGCTCTTCTTCTAGTGGCAGGGAGAAGGGAGTAGTACAGGGCATGGAAGCCCTGACCTTATGGCCCAAGAATTCAGCACAAACTGCGTCGAATGAACTGAACAATGATGAATTCATGATGATTCCCACGACTGATCACTACTCGGAAGAGCTATATATATGGAATTAATAGTAACACACTGATCAAATTAAAATAGGTGGTACGTAGAGAAACAAGACTTGTTTCTACGTAGAGAAGGGCGTGAAAGCTAGACTAGAGCCACTATATATAGAAGGCAAGGAAGGAAAGCGGGATAGTGGTGGGCGCTGCGGTTGATCTTGATCAAGGTGACTAACAACAGCTTAGTACGTACGTAGGACAAATGTTGCCTCAGCTGGTTGCCCCCACAATTCACATGATAGGATTAACGATAGTCATCAACAAGCTTCATATCTATCTATAGCACTAGTAAAGCCGCATTATACAGCTGTTTTATGTTTGGCACTGTGCATCCTTGAGATTGCAAAACCCAAATCAACAAAAGATATATTTTTTTTCTTATAAAATAAGGTGTGTGGAGTTGGAACTCAAGGGGGAATTAAAGCTACAGGAGAGAATAGTATTAGCAATATTATAAAATATTCAGTATATATTTTGTAATATTTAGTATTGTATAATTATGGTAGATATATGATCTTTATTGTATTATGATTACACATTGTATACACTATATATATTTGTATTAATGAGAAAGGCTCCCCAATAGAGATTAATACAATTCTACATGGTATCAGAAGCCAACAATCCTTCCCAACCCAAAACCTAATTTCGGCCGCCCATTTCCTCCTTTTTCCGGCGCCGAACTGGCCGTCTACCACCGGTATACGCTTATATACAGCTGCCCAATCCCCCAATTCTGCTAACAACCCTGTATACCCCTGGTATACTGTTGATATACAACCCTCCCTCATTCCCTATCATTCCAACATGTCGTATACCCCTTGTATACAGTCTATACACACCGATATACACTATGTATACTGATGTTATACCTTCTCTGCCACTGTATACTATCCATATACAGCCTCCCTAAGCCGTTATACACCTCGTATACTGCTATTTCTGCCTCATATATGCTTCGTATACGTCCCAAACCCCCTCCCCCGTACTGTTTTCTCTCTCCAATCTGATCTCCGGCAGCCACCATGGTCGAAAAACCACCACGGATATAGTTGTGGACAGAGGCATAGGGGTCGAGCTGGGAACTGGGCTTCCAGCTGGGCCCCCAGACAGCCCAGTAGCTGTGGCCACCAGACACAACCCAGAAGTTGCGGCCCAAGTTCCAGCAACAATGCAACAGCCCCCAGACTAGATGTTGGGCCACGACCATCCGCCCCACCATCCTTCAGCCTAGCAACGACCCAGCAGTCTTGAATCACGTCCGACGGCCCATAGAAGTCAGGCCCAATTTTCTGGGGCCCACTTCTCTACTTCGGGCCTTCCTTAATCTAATTTGGGCACATTGACTCTTCGGAAGTCCGATAATGCGTGGTACATGGATACGTGCGCCACGTCTCACTTCACCAACAATTTTGGTAATCTTCCTCAAATGCGTATTTTAAATACTTCACAATCTATTCTGGTTGAAAACGGTCATCACATTCCAATTCAGGATTTTGGCCACACTCTAACCCCACCACCACATCCCCACTTCTCCCTAAATAACATCCTATATGCCCCACATATTATCAAGAATGTTACACCTCGTAATTTTAAGACTATAATTAGAGGACGTAATTAAGGAGGTAAGATTCGAATCTTGGATATAGAGTATATTTATATATGCTAATCCGGAAATTAGTATACAAGAGGATGTGATTCCGGAAAGATGTTGGTCACAATAAGGGTGACGTTGGATACTTATAGCAATAATTGTATATTCCCGTTATGGAATAGTATTGTATTATAAATTTTTGACATTGAGGATACGAGGCTTATGAAATTCTCGGGAATTAAAAGAAGTGGGTTTGAGATTTATTAATTGAAGAACTTGGGGGCCAAAGTGTAAAAGGAAAAATCAGAATTTTTTTATAAACCTACACTCTTCATCTTCATCTTCATTCTAAACTTAACCAAAAACCTCACCTCTCTTCTCCAAACCCACCCCCCTGCTGGCTGAAAATCACCCCCAACCCCATACCCAATTTAAGATTTTTATCTTCTCTTCCTAGACTACTTTTTTTCACCAAAAATTAGAAGCAAAACA
Source organism: Anisodus acutangulus (assembly GCA_029783415.1). Taxonomy (NCBI): domain Eukaryota; kingdom Viridiplantae; phylum Streptophyta; class Magnoliopsida; order Solanales; family Solanaceae; genus Anisodus; species Anisodus acutangulus. Next base: position 62,046,205 of record CM056491.1, on the reverse strand, counting down.
ACACCAAAACAGTGGCAAAAACAACCACTGCTGGCCGAAATTGTAGCCCAGAAATTTCGAATTTTTGGGATGAAATTTTGGAAGAAAAACGTGTAGGGATGATGGCCTAACATTGTAGAACACTTGCATGTCAATTGGAGTTGAAGAAGTGAACAAAAAAGGGAAAGAAATACGAAAACAGTGGGGATTTTCGGAAAAACAGTGGGCAGAAAATTGCGGACTGTTTTGGACGAATTTGAGGTATAAAATTTTTTCTTTCTATGATATAATTGGAATGCATGTTGTTAGAATTAAGGTAATGAATTTGTGTTAAGAAAGAATTGGAATTTAAGCATTGCATGTGACCATTTTGGGCTAGTTGCCACTTTGGGACAGATTTTGGTGTTGTTGGATTCGTTGATTATTGTTGTTATTATTATCACTAATTGCATGATGAAATTGAAAGGAAACGTGGAGATTTAGTTGGAATTAGTTATATGGAAGTATTAAAATCCGAAATTGGATTATAGGAATTAAGATAAGAGTTATGGAATTATGACATGTTGTGGCCAAGAACTTACATGAAATTATTGGACATGTTGTGATGTATATTGGCTGTTTTAGGGACTGTTTTGTGGTGTTATAATTCTGAAAATTTAGTCACCATTATGCATGTTTAAGTGTGGTAATTGCTAAGGTAAGTCCTAAAGGAATAATGGTGTGGAAAGGCATAGAAAGGCTTCACATTCTACCCTCGTTGTTGTTGGAACATGGGCTGTTTTGTGGGCTGTTTTTAAGGTGGATTAAGAGGCTAAATTTACATGAGAAGTCGGTGTGTAAATTCCCTTTATTGTTGTCTTGGTTGTGCCCTTAATTGGTGCTTGCTTATTGATGTTATTAGCCTCGTTTGGAAGTTGTGGAAACATGTATAAACAGGGGAAGTCTTTGCCTAATTTTTATAAAATAAGAAGTCGTTATTCGATATAAAGTATGCTAGCGATCATAGAATTGACGAACGTATTACCATTATTATAGGTTGAAGTTCTAAATCGAGACGTACTCTAATATAGAGTTGATTAGTTCGTCTAAGAGGTATGTGAAACTCTTACTTCTTTCTTTTTGGCATGATTTAATGAAAGTACGACGGACGTACTTAATTCTTATACAGTTTAATTCCTAATGAGGATTGTTATGAGAAGTGCCTATGATTTTTCAGCAAAGAGTTTATTATGACATTATTACAATGATTTTATTGAGAGTCAGATGATAATTTTTACTTGCATATGGTTACTCACGATATCAACTCGTGCTAAGTGTTACTACTTCACCTCACCGAGTCCCGGGCCGGGTTACGACTCGTGCATAGCCTTGCATTGTTCACCGAGACCCTCACTAGAGGGCCGGGTTACGTAGGATGGATCCATAGATGAGAGATGACTTTACCGAGTCCCAGCATGGGCCGGGTTATGATATGATTCCACCGAGTCCCGCATTAGTGGGCCGGGTTACGTCACAGGTATATATATGTATATGGACAGACATTCATGTTTTCTTGCCTTGACTCTCATTTTTATAAGGCACAGGTGACTTTTATGGTTTATGGCACAGTTGGATTTGGATCCCGATTTTTATCTTGATCTTACATTTACATTGGCTACTTATGATCTCTTTTACAGCTTCATGTTTTACATACTCAGTACATTATTTCGTACTGACCCCCTTTCCTCGGGGGGGGGGGGCTGCGTTTCATGCCCGCAGGTACATGCTCTCAGTTTGGTGAACCTCAGGCCTAGGTTCCTACTCAGCAGGTTGGAAAGCTCCTTTGATCCAGAGCTTTGTCATTTTGGTACCGAACCTCTTTTAGACTTCTGTTTGTATTTAGGGGCACGACGGGGCCCTGTCCCGTCATATGTCGTTATTCTTCTTATAGGTGCAGTAGGCGGTGGTGGGTTGTACGTATGTAAGGGTTATGACTCTGTTTTGGTCAGTCATGTTATTGTATTCTGTGCTGGGGTGTTCCCATGTATATACGTTACTATCTGGTGGCAGCCTTGTCGGCTTGCTTGTTATGTTATATTGGCTAGTTGTGACTCCTCGGGAGACAGGTACATTCTTGGGCAAAGGCAGCCTTGTCGGCTTGCCTACCCGGACATATGTTGTTATTGCAATGTTATGCTGCCGGATTTCAGACTCATTAAGGACTAGTTGGATTATGTGTGACATGTTAGTATAATGACGTCATTAGGACGGTTAGTCGCGGCCCGTCGGGTCGGGTCGTGACAAAGAACCTAATCTCCGTTAGAAAATTTGCCACAAATAATTTTGTATCAATTAACTTTGACCCGTTTGGGTTTTCTATAACGGACCTACGTACCGGGAAACTCCTTATCCGATGCAATAGTGAGGGGGACCTCTATTTTTTCCTATCCACGTCCGCTGCCAGTGTCACCCCTCCCACATCTCTAACTGCCCACGACTCTCCTCCTACCGCTTTAGCAACTATTTCTCCGTCAACCTGGCACAATGGACTTGGACACCCATGAGCATATGTTTTTAATTTTCTTAGAAACAAAAATTTAATTCGTTGTCATAATGGAAAATTTGCCAACAGTGTCTTTCATGTCCTTTAGGCAAACATGTTCGCCTTCCGTTTCAGTCTTCTTCGAGTGTTACATATTCTCTATTTGACATTGTTCATGCAGATTTATGGACATCTCTCATTACTAGCTCACTGGGTCATAAAATTTATCTCATCTTATTAGATGACTTTTCTTACTTTGTCTGGGTCTATCCGCTTAAATTCAAGTCTGAAATGTTTGCCAAGTTTCTTGCATTCCGTGTCTATGTCAAAACACAATTTGAAAAAGACATAAAATCGCTTCAATGTAATAACGGTCGTAAGTTCAATAATTTCGTGTTTCACAAATTTTGCTCTACTAATGGCATTATTTTCCGGTTCTCGTGTCCCAACATCTCCTCCCAAAATGGCAAGACCGAACGAATCATTCGCATTATCAATAACATAGTTCGTACAACCCTGTTGCATACCTCTCTCCCCCCTCTTATTGGATCTATGATGTTAAAATGAACGAATATATTCTAAATATTTTGCGCACCTAAACCCTTCACAATAAAACACCCACCGAAATTATATTCCGTAGGATCCCAACTTATGATCACCTATGAATTTTTGGCTGCCTATGCTACCTGAATCTTGCTTCTACAGCCCCGCATAAACTTGCACCCCGCACCACTCCTCGTGTGTTCTAAGGTTTTCCGCCTAATCATAGGAGTTATATGTGCTATGACGTGTCTTCCCGCAAAATTATTGTTTCTCGTCATGTCACGTTCAATGAAGCAATCTTCCCTTTTGTAAACATCCAAAAGTTTTGAAACACGGACTATACCTTTCTAGACGAGTCCGACACCTTACCCGCTATCCGAACTCTATCGAACAACCACCACCATCCCTGCATCCCCGTCGCTGCAAAAGACCACTGCCACCGCCATCACTATTTCCGACCACTCTCTGCCACCGCCGATTGCCACTGCCATCACTGGCAATCGGTTGGCTGTCCTCCAGAACAACCCCTCCCTGTCCCATTGACCAACCGGCCATCCCCTGTGTCATCACCACCCGCAGTTGCTCAAGTTACCCAAATTGACCTAGATACCGTTCCAACCCATCTGAACAGTCACCATCCCAGCAACCCGACACAAACCTACCCATGGGAACAGTCACACAGTTTACCCACATACTCACCCTCGCCAGACCCACCATCGACTTGCCCCCACCTACCGGCTCTGACCGGATAGTCCACAAATTCTGCATGCCAAGGACCTAATGGGGCGCGAATGTCAGCTAGTATGAATAAAATAAGCTTTTGTAATCACCTCACTTATATATCGAAACTGGCATAACAAAAAAAGGCACATGGAGTTTTAATTTGTTCTCTGGCTGGGACTAAGAGCATGTTTGGATGGACTTATGGCTTATAAGTAAAAAATTATAAATTATAAATTTTAGTTTATAAGCTCGTTTGGATGAGTTTATGATTTTTTGCTTTTATTTTTATTATTTTACTTAAAAAATAAGTGTTTAAAGATATTTTTTTAATTTATTCAAACACTATAAAATTACGTAAAAAATATTTTGACTTAAAAACACCTAAAATAAGCTCTAAGTTAGTTTGTGCAGGTAAGGCCACTTGAGCGAAACTTATGGTAGACGTAGTGGCACTGCAGGAAGATCACTCTTATCACTGAAGCGTTACTGCGCTACGTCCACTTGACATATGTCTCCTTAGTTGCCGATTTCTTTCTACCGATATGATAAATTTCACATGACATTTTCTAATTACACTTTTTGTTTTTGTTTATTGGGACAAGCATGTGCCATGTATCACATATTTGTATTAAAACAAGAGAGCGATTACAATGAGATTTGTTAATCCTCAACTTTGATGAATAGTTTATGTTAAAAAAATGTGTATTAACATATAGCCCAAATGGCGTCGAGAGGAAGCATATCTGCGACAGCAGATCCGACTTTCAAAATTAAAGTAAATGGCAGTTGAAAGATCCGCGTCACCTTTTGCTGTTCCCAATGCAACCAGTCACGGACACCACACTCTTAAATACGAGTAATGAGTATTTATTCTCCCAATAAATATAGCTCCTTCTTCGTGTCTTCCCATTTGCAGCAACACAAATTTTGCCTCTTTTTTTTAATTTCTTATTTTTTTTACAAATAAATAAGCAATTGAACTGACTCTAAAGTCTAAACTGGCGTTTGGATTGGAAAGATAGGTTTGTTCTGTTTGGCTTTGTTTAATTGTAAAAAAATGTGTTTGAATTTGGTCTCCAGACAATATATTTCAGATGTAATCGAATAGCTTACACACCTCCATTTTAGACTAAAATTTAAAATAATTATCATACCTCTCAGTCCTAAATAAATTGAATCAGTTATATAAATGTTCATTTAAACTCACAAAATATTATTATAATATTAAATAAAATTAAAATAGAAATTATTTAATAATAATAATAGAAGTTCTTTAACTGGTGTAAACCCATCTTTCACATCGCTTTCTTGACAAGGGAATCATCGTCATACATGTATTTTTACCTTAAGAATAATATTATTAATGTTAGACAATTTAATTACACTTAGCAACTTAATTTAGGACGTGAGGAAATATTTTTAACCTGATATATGCCACATGTGGGGAAGTTGATACGTCCACGGAATTACCAGAGGTTATTAAATTGAGTTGATAAATGAGGAAGTCTTATTAAGCTGAAACATAGTATTTACTATTTAGGTTGAAAAGACGCCCCCGCTAACCCCACAGGTTTTCGTCCTAGGAATCTGCATCTCCGGCGTACCTCATTTTCCGACGAAGAAATGAAGGGCTCCTGCACTCTCGTTGCTTCCGTGCTTGCCGCTTCACATCGTATGCGCCTCCCCCTCCTCTGATCCTGATGTAACCTTTCAGTTTCACTCGCCTTCTACCCAGGTAAATAAATTTCCTCTCAATTTTCTTTTTGTTAAATATAATGTATTATTTATGTTTATCGAATTTTTTTATTCTGAATCATATTTCAGCGGAATTAACAATTGAGCTCTTGTAATGTAAAATTATCTACATTGTTTGGACATCCACACTTTCTCAATCATTTCGAAACTTTGTGATCCTTCTTCAAGCATAAACCTGAAGTTTCTCCACTGCTAATCTTATTGTTAGATATATTACAGGATATGAATCTTGTTAGGAAGAAATGAGCCATAATCAAATTGCACGATAAATTAAATGCGGAAGAATACAAGTCAAAAACTTTTCACACTATTTGAACAAGAGAGCAAACTAATTTCAAACACAAACGTATATATGGACAGCAGCTATACCAACAATAAAATACCAAAGCAAGCAAAAATAAATCGAATGTAAAAGACACCAAATTTATTTGGAAAACCCCCTTCAACGTGAAGAGAAAACAATCACGGGACCTCCGCCCATGAAAGCTTCACTAAAATCAACAAGAGTTACAACAATGATCTTCAAATGGCTACAACATCAACGGCAAAAACGGAGCAACAATACATAAACGATAGCACCAAAACTAGTGAAGAAATGAGAGAAATCACCCCAAAAATGAGCTATTGTTCGTGCTCGAAAATTGGAGCTACATACAACAAAATTCAATCTCCACCGTTGAAATCGAAGAACCAGATGTTGAGAATCCCCAGTTCAAATTTGAGCACGATCCAACTGTTAACAAAATTTGAAACTCTATTTGAAGCGGACTGCTATAGCAGATTTTTAATTTGCGAAAATCAGTTTTTCTCTCTCAAGTTTTCTCTCTATATGTCTTGATATGATTCACTCTTGTGTATATGAAGTAAGACCTAAATTGATCCTATATATAGTGAGTTTTAGAGCAAAAATGAGCTGATCCAAATTGAATTGGGTATTATTAATCCAATTCCACATCGGAAGGAAAACCCAAAAACCCAACAAATCTATTGTTTTCGCTTTCTACTCAGCTGCATCTTCTCTGTGATATATCTTTATTAAAAATGCTGCTAGTTATTGCCCTATGATAAATTAAAGAGAAATAATTTGTATGGCAGGGACTTGGTTGTTCCTCATCGAGGGAGAAGTTGAGATCTGACTAGTCAAAGGAAATTGGCATTGACGTCAGAGAAGGAGAAATTCGCTCATGGGTTTGACGGCCTGAGGTTCATTGAGACTCTGGTTACGACTCACATGTGAAATCTATGTAATTGCAGGCTCACTTTTGAGGAACCGATGTAGCATTAGCCCTATTTGTTTATCGATTGAAATGGAAATGAACATTGGCATTGTTGTGCAATGTGATTGATTGAGTTGTCTTATTCTTCTCTCCACCCTTATTATTGAAACTCTCATTATCAATTCTTTCTATTAAGTAGAAATGCTTGGTGAATCGCCCCCAGGGGCACAGGCGAGTTGGTAAGTGGCAAGGTGATTGGGGTATAACCACTCCGACGTCGCGAGTTCGAATCCGTGTGGTGACAGTCTTTGCTGAAATATTGCAAGGGATGTTGCTGGGTTCGTGTCCCATTGGTCCTCTCCCTTGCAGGGCTGCCACTCGCGCATATCCCTCGATTTACATCCCACATGGCCAATGGGCCTCTGGTACAGGTGAGGGGTTTCGCTTTCGGGACTTTCCCCTTCACAAAGAAATGCTTGGTGAATCGTCTTTAGTTAGGAGCCTGGACGTATAGATGTTCCTGTTAAACAGTTTTACTGCACAGTTTGTTTGGCGTGTTGTTTCAAGTCATGGCCAAATGAGATTCATGTTGCTTCTACAATTTTACTAATTTACTAGCTCCTGATTTGATCGTTGATGGCAACGATACATTTGAATTGCCACCATTATGGTAATTCTAAAGAAATGAGGCAACGAGAAGAGGTAAAAGAGGAGAAAACAATAGCTAGGAAAAAAAGAGACCATTTGTGAGATTGAAATCAGGACGAAGCTATAAATCTTTTTCTTTACTATCATGTATGATTCAACTTTTTCTTGTACAAGTGAGTTGATGGTATTGACTATTATGCTCTACTAATTTGTGTATTCACTATTTGTCAATTTGGCTTAAGCTTTATGGAGACATAAGAAATTATATCAGCTCTAAAGATTGATCCGAGAAAACTATCAATCGCTGAACAAATCTTTGTTGCCATTTTTGTCGCAAGATAATACCTTTGTTCATAACATCAACAAATGCAACAGTTTATCTAGTGTAACTTTTTACCAAATCCTTTCAGTTTTCGCAAAGATAATACATTTGTTCATAACATCAATAAATGCAACAGATTGTCCTCCGGGCATAGCTGGATGATCAATGAAGGAAACTTAAAATCCAGCTGGAGGCCTGCAGCGTGGGTTCGAACCCTGGTGGGAGCAATTTACTCTCTTCTAGGGTAGGACCTTATAGGTGATATCAGTTGTTATGTTCTCAAACCATGGTCATTCATGTACATCCCGCCCGCGATTTACTATTAATAGTGCTGAGGGACCGGGACTACTATCTCCAAAATAATCGGGCGTATGCCGTTAGCTGGATATCAAAAATAATAATAATAATAATAAATGCAAACAGATTATCACTTCACCTAGCATCTTTTACCAAATCCTTTCAATCGCAGTGACTATCTAATATTTGAATTTTCTTGATTTATTTTGAAACTTGGCTATTTGTGTCTTGGAAAAAGTTCGCTATAGCTTTTGCCGATGACAGAGTGATAAGCTGGTAGTCAGAGTGAGATACGACTGGCCATGAGGCCAGGATGAATCTTTAAAAACCACAGGTATTAGTTGTGACTATTGACTGATCCCCAGATAAATTTTAGTCCACAAACATTATAGAGGCTCGTCCCTCCCCATTAAATTACAGAGAAGCCCATTGTTACGCGCCATTATCTGCAAAAGATTATGATGTATGGCATTCACAATTTATTCCTACATGGCCCTATATCTGTCATTCCTTTGGTTATTTTCTGCCAAGTGGAAGAGCATACAATACCTAAATAGGGATTGTCAGAAGGTGTATATACGTGTATTCGAGTTCAATTTTTAGTGTAAACTTACCATAGTTGAAGAATTCTTGTACAAGTGTAATTAAGATTTATTGTTATAATAGGAATAGGACTTTCCATTTACTGTTATAGTAGGAATATGATTTTTCAAAAATTAGGGATTGTATATTGTATATAAATACATCTTCATTAATGAGAATAATCAATGGGATTATTTCTTTCATGGTATTAGAAGTCTAGGGCTAAAATACCTTCTCACAAAAACACTTCCGCTGCCCTTTACGCCCATATCGAATTTCGTGATTAATCCTCGATTTCCGTGCAATTTCTTCCTCTCTTCTCAAATTTTCTTCAAAATCCCTAATTCTCATATTGTTCTTTCGTTATGTCTACATCAAAGAACATGTTTCATCCTGCCCTTACAGTCTTCAACATAAAAAACCACATCTCTATTATTCTTGAGATGGAAAATGTCAAATACGCAACGTGGGCGGAATTATTCAAAGTTCACGCACGCTCGCATCAAGTCCTCCATCACATCATCCCCTCAGTAATTAGCAAGGAGAAGGTGCCTACACCGAGGATGATCCTACATTATGGACGATCCTTGATGCTACCGTTCTCCAGTGGATTTATTCCACTATCTCTACAGGCCTCTTGCAGACGATTATTGAACACGATGCTACAGCGACGGAAACTTAGAATATGCTGCGTGATATATTCCATGTTAACAAAAATTCTCGTGCTGTCACGCTTGAGCAGGGATTTTCCCATGTCAAGATGGAAGATTTTCCGAACGTCTCATCTTATTGTAAAAGGATGAAGGAATTGACGGATCAATTCCGAAACGTTGGTGCGCCAGTTACCAATGATCGTCTTGTTCTTCAAATGGTTGCAGGCCTATAATGGAGTTGGGACACTACTTAATCCTCTACCGCCATTTTATCAGGCACGTTCAATGCTCATGTTGGAAGAAGCCGGTTTGGCTAAGAAGGCGGCTACTAGTGCAAATTCCGTCATGATGATGGCCACGTCAGACAACCCTCACTCATTCTCCAAAAATTCGGGCCAAAACCGTACCAACGGTGGCGAAAAGGGGGCCAAAATCGTAAATATAATGGCAAGAACCGAGATGGCAGTCGCAGTGGTAACGACGGCGGTGGTGGTGGCCAGAACAATGGACCGCATGCCAATTGGCCGCAGCCTTGGGCCATTGGCCATGTGGATGGGTCAGTGGTCATTGGCCCAATAACCCTTATTATCCACCAACGCCCTATCCTGGAAACTGGGCCCAATTCCAGTCGACCTTCAGGCCCAGTTTCCCGAACAGTGCATCACGATACAGTGCTGGGTCGGGGCAACATGCTATCCTGCTTGGGCCTCGGCATCAGCAGGCCCTCACTATTGCGGGCCCGACTCCAGTCCCGACACCTACGGATATTGAGGCCGCAATGCATACACTCGGATTAAATCCCCCAAACCTGAATTGGTACATTGACACCGAAGCCATTTCTCATATGACGTCCGCACAAGATAATCTCTCGTCTTATTTCAATTTGAGCAAAAAATGTGGCATTATTGTTGGTAATGGCAACTCAATTCCAATTCGCGATTATGGTCATACGAAATTGTCTCCCCCACATCCACCTCTTGTCTTAAAAAATGTTCTTCATGCCCCTTAATTAAAAATTTGGTGTCTGTCCAAAAATTCGCCACTCATGAACAACCATTTGATCTCCATCAAAATCGGCATTGAATCCCTTGCAAACTAATGGATGTAAACAAATACCGCGCCCTTCCACTAAAACGGGTTGGAATGCATGTATGCCTAATTGAGTTTCTGTTAATTTTGATCCTTTTGCATTTTCTGTGAAAGATTTCACGACGGGGATACTTCTAATGAGATGCAATAGTAGGGAGAGCTTTATTCACTCACCACCATTTTCACGAGTCAAGCCACATCTTCTACCATTGCCGCTCTTGCTCATTCCTTGTGGTATGCACATTTGGGACATCCGGGGTCATCTATTATTTCTTCTCTGCATAAAAACAATTTTATTACTTGTAAGGGTACGCGTAGTACGCCACTTTGTCTTTCTTGTCCATTAGGGAAACATGTTACATTACCGTTTGTAGCTTCTACTTTTCATGTTTTGATGCCTTTTGACATTATTCATAGTGATTTATGGATATCTCTCGTTTTAAGTTCTTTGAGCCATCGTTATTATGTCTTATTTTTGGATGATTATCCTAATTTTTATGGACCTTAATTTTATCCAAAAAAATCTCATGTTTTTTCCACCTTAAAAGTTAGAGCATTCATCCGTACCCAATTCGAACGGAAAATTAAAAATATTCAATGTGATAATGGCAGAGAATATGATCATGGGCCGTTTCGAGAGTTTTGTGACACCAATGGCATATCTTTTTGGTTTTCTTATCCACGCATGTCCTCACAAAATTGGAAGGCCGAGAGAAAAATTGGTTTCATAAATAATATTGTCCATACCTTACTCGCCCATGCTTCATTACCACATTCTTTTTGACATCATGCATTATAAATGGCTATATATCTACTTAACATCCTCCCTCATAAAGGCTTAGCATATCAATCCCCACTTAAAATTCTTTACAATAAAGATATTTCGTATTCTCATCTTAGGGTGTTTGGGTGTTTAAGCTATCCATTTTTTTCGTCTACTACAATTAACAAACTTCAAACCCGTTCTACCGCTTGCGTGTTTTTGGGTTATCCATCTAATCATTGTGGTTACAAATATTTTGATTTATCCTCTAACAAAATCATAATTAGTTTCCATGTTATCTTTTGATGAAATCCAATTTTCGTTTACTAAATTGTGTAGTTCCGTGTCTAGTTCATACACTTTTTTGGATGATGGAATCTCACCATATATTATTCATCATTTGTCTGAGATGTCCCGTGACACGAATTCGCCAGCAGACCCACTGTCTAATGGCCCACAAATTGCCGATCCATAGTCTCGGCCAGTCCCGGGAACGGTAGTATTCCAGCGACAGCCCACTACTCATTTCGATCAGATATCTCATCGCCACCGGTTGTTGGGCCAAGAGCCCACCGCTCACGCCGCCTACTACCAACCCGAGAAACGCCCAACTCCCGTCCAATTCTACCTCACGTCAAGGGCCCGTTACTCGTAGCCAAAGGAGTATTATTAAACGAAAACGACATTTTAATCTTAATTCTAATGTCACTAAATCTCCCCTACCACGTAACCCGGTGTCTGCCCTTTATGACCCGAATTGAAAATTGGCAATGTATGACGGATATAATGCTCTTATTGAAAATAAGACGTGGGAGTTGGTACCTCGTTCACCTGATGTTAATATTATTCGGTCTATGTGGATTTTTACTCATAAAGAAAATTCTGACGGTTCTTTTGAGAGGCATAAGGCTCGTCTTGTAGGTGATGATAAAACTCAACATGTTGGCGTGGATTGTGGAGAAACATTTAGTTCGGTGGTCAAACCGATAATCATTCGCACTATGCTCAATCTAGCTCTCTCGAATGCATGGCCCATTCACCAGCTGGATGTGAAAAATGCTTTCTTGCACGGTGATCTTAAGGAGACAGTTTACATGCATCAGTCCTTAGGTTTTACGGATCCCAATTATCCTCATCATGTCTGTTTGCTGAAAAAGTCCTTGTATGGGCTTAAGCAAGCCTCACGGGCTTGGTATAAAAGGTTTGCACATTATGTGTCTAGTATTGGGTTTTCTCACAGCAGGTCTGATCATTCACTGTTCATCTATCGGCGTGGTACTTTTCTGGCATACGTTTTGTTATATGTTGATATTATATTGACTGCCTCATCGGATATTCTACGCAAGTCTATCATGTCCCTTCTCAGTTCAGAATTCATTATGAAAGACTTGGAGCCCTTAAGCTATTTTTTGGGCATAACAATCACTCGTCATGCTAGTGGTCTATTTTTATCTCAGAAAAAGTATGCGGCAGAGATTATTGAGAGAGCTGACATGTCATCTTGTAAGTGTACTTCTACTCCGGTTGATACCAAACCGAAGCTGAGTGCTACGTCTGGCACCCCATACGAGGATCCCACCCTCTATTGTAGTCTTGCAGGGGCACTTCAGTAACTGACTTTCACGAGACCGGATATTGCTTATGTAGTGCAACATGTGTGTTTGTTTATGCATGATCTACAGATTGAGCACATGCATGCGCTCAAATGCATTATACGATACATACAGACATACTTGATTATGGATTGCACTTATATCCGTCTGTCGTTTCTACTCTCATGTCTTATACATATGTTGATTGGGGGTGGTTGTCCTGATACCAGATGTTGACCTCTGGTTATTGTATATTTCTGGGTGATAACTTGGTCTCTTGATCTGCAAAACGCCAGGCTACATTATCACGATCCAATGCAGAGGCCGAGTATCGAAAGGTAGCCAATGTGGTGTCTGAATCATGTTGGCTGCATAATCTTCTATTAGAACTTCACTTTCCTATTCAGAAAGCTACCTTGATCAACTGTGATAATGTTAGTGCAGTCTATCTTTCTGAAAATTCGGTCCAACATCAGCGCACTAAGCATATCGAGATGGATATTCACTTTGTTCGCGAAAAGGTAGCTCGTGGACAAGTACACGTCTTGCACTTCTCCTTCCAGGTACCAAATTGCTGACATTTTTACTAAGGGTCTTCCATCGGTTCTATTTGAAGATTTTAGGGACAGTCTCAGCGTACGACAACCGCCCGCTATGACTGCGGGGGCGTGACAGAGGAGTATACACATGATATACACGTGTATCCGAGTTCAAGTTTTAGTGTAAACTTACCATAGTTGAAGAATTTTTGTACAATTGTAATTATGATTTATTGTTATAATAGGAATAGGACTTTTCATTTATTGTTATAGTAGGAATAATATTTTTCATAATTAGGGATTGTATATAAATACATCTTCATTAATGAGAATAATGAAGTGGATTATTTCTTTCAGGGACGTATTACGTGTTACTGAGTCACGTGATTGTCGCACACCTCAATTTCATTCTTTAACGATCATTCCTTTGTAGCGATGTATCAATTTTGTATTAAATTCATTGGTGGTGAATAAAGACTTATCTCAATCATAAAAAAAATAGATTATGACTTGCCTTTTATTTTGATCATACATTCTTCTTCCTAGAACGGCTCAAATTAGTGCAAGTTATATTACGCTAAAACTAATTCAATCATTACAAACACCTATTTTACCAAACCAAGTAAAATGATCTATTCAACATGTAACTCTCAAGAATTGTCCATTCATAATTAGATCTTCTTTACCATAACAAAGGAAATATCGATCATTGTGTTAATATATGGATTTGCATAAATTGTCTTCAACAACATACAAAGCTAATGGGGAGTTGTGTTAGTCGCTCAAAATGTACGTGTGGGAAATGCGCAAGAAAATCGTGGATATAAAAATCTAGTGGACGGACCACTAGTTTTACTAACTAGGGAAAATTACGATTACAGTAGTACATAACTTGACATACATACGAATGCGATGGAAGATCTAAATTGGTGCATAAAGTGACACAAATACTAGGAGTTGTTTAGCTAATCACATGTTCAGATACTAGGAGACAGAAGACCCTATCACATCAACCATTCTAGCCGTGAATTGGAACCGTAACAAAGAGAAACAAACAAAATTAAGAGAGGCACCCTATCACATCAACCATTGCAAGGCCCAAGTTGAAGTCTAGCCGTGAATTGGAACCATAACAAAGAAAAATAAACAAAATTAAGAGAGGCACCCTATCACATCAACCATTGCAAGGCCCAAGTTGAAGTGTAGCCGTGAATTGGAAGTTGGAACCATAACAAAGAGAAACAAACAAAATTAAGAGAGGCCCTAACGGCGTCGTTAGCTCAACTCCAGAAAAGATGTTGATAGGTAAAAACCCAGCATATTCGCAGGAACGGTTGGTGAGAGTCCCTATAATACAGTGTGTCCACAACCATGTGCTGAGGAATAGCCACCCAGTATTATATTGACACGTGTCAACGTCCATCCACTACAAATAATGAAGTCTCTAAGTCCACAACACAGTTCATTCCCCGCGGTGCAAGTGAAGTGGTAAATTTTACTCTCTTCTTATTGATCACTATGATTTTTGTCTAGGTTTTATCAAGTACAACAAATAGTAATATTAATCACAATCTCGTTAATAAAATTTTGAAAGAAAAAAAATCCATTCTTGATTAAAGCTGTTTCTTTGCATATCGTTACTATTCTTTTTATTACGTTGGTAAGGTGATCATAGCTGATGTATTCTGATTCTCCTTAGTACATACCTTTACTGAAGTTGATTCTTTTGCCTAAAAAGCGCATGTTCTCTGCTTTGCATCTTTAGACAGAGCACTAAGTCCAGGCAATGACTGAAAATGATGGACCTAGAATTCAATTTGTCTCTGCTATGCCCCCATCACTTGATTTATTTATTGCATCAAGAATCGGTAATAAATGTGAAGGTTCTTATGTGTTTCTTTTTGTTGTCAAAAATCAAATTCTGGAGGGCAAAAATACTACAGAGTTTTGCAATGCTACATCTGTTTTTAAGTTGGTCTGATAACTTCTTATTCTAAACACTACTAATCCACCCCTTTTTGTAGACTCAAGTACCACAATGGCAAGCATCACAGCTTCACACTTTGTGTCAAGAAGCTCAAATGTCCGAAGTGGAGCAACTTCAGTAGACACCAAAGCAAACTTGTCACAGATAGGACTGAGGAACCATAGTGTGACTCACAATGGGTTAAGGGCTGTTAACAAGGTTGATATGCTGCAATCAAGAACTAAAACTAAGGTAACAGCCAAGAAATCCGACAAGCAATCCAGAATTGGGACGGAGAGGCCATCAGGTACCATTGTTTGTGGAAAGGGGATGAACTTGATCTTTGTGGGGACTGAGGTGGGTCCTTGGAGCAAAACCGGTGGACTAGGTGATGTTCTTGGTGGACTACCACCAGCCCTGGCTGTAAGTATCACTTTGGTTTTGTTATTATTACATTTGTTGTATTGATCACTAATTTGTTCAGTTTCTACTGCATTAGTTTGCGACTCTTAACTTGTCTTAACACATGATTATCATTTAGGCCCGTGGACATCGGGTAATGACAGTATCTCCCCGTTATGACCAATACAAAGATGCTTGGGATACTAGCGTGGCGGTTGAGGTACTCCTGTGTTAACTGCGTATTATACACTATATCTCTTCTATTCCCCGATTCAAGCATGTGACCCCTGCTTCATCTGCAGATCAAAGTTGGAGACAGCATTGAAATTGTCCGTTTCTTTCACTGCTATAAACGTGGGGTTGATCGTGTTTTTGTTGACCACCCAATGTTCTTGGAGAAAGTAAGCTTATTTTGAACCCTTAAAGAGGTCCTGAGCGGTGGCGGATCCAGGATTCAATGGTTCTGGTTGCTCACCTTAAAATCAACAAAAAATAAATATCACTTTGAGTGGGTTTCGAACTCAACTCCTCTGTGGCTTAGCATAAATCCTACCACCTTTTAACCAGAGTAGCTAAATCTTTTATTGCTTCATGGGTGCTATTTATTGTTTTATACCAAAATTTTAATATTTTATATATGCTACGGTTAATGGGTGCTCGAGCACCAAAAAATAGTGCATGGGTCCGCCCCTGGTCCTGAGGGATACTACAATGTGAATACACAGAACACATCATTTTGAATTTCATTTGACTCTACTGGTGCTTTTACCCTTTAAGGTTTGGGGCAAAACTGCTTCAAAAATTTATGGCCCCAAAGCTGGACAAGATTATATGGACAATGAACTTAGGTTCAGCTTGTTGTGTCAAGTAAGTTACGTGCTGTACTGTTGTCTCAACTTATGTGGCATTTTAATCATTTTTTAACCTTGTTTTCTTGTCACTCTCAGGCAGCACTAGAGGCACCTAGAGTTCTGAATTTGAACTGCAGCAAATACTTCTCAGGACCATATGGTAACACCTCCCAGTTTCAGAAAGCACCTTAGCAGTCACAGTTATATCCTTGAAGGTAATCATCTTTATTTTGCCTATTTCTGCAGGAGAGGATGTTCTCTTCATTGCCAATGATTGGCACACAGCTCTCATTCCCTGCTACCTGAAGTCAATGTACCAGTCAAGAGGACTCTATATGAATGCTAAGGTAAAATCTCTTTGTATCCACTTGACTGCACTTTACCCTGCAAATCAAGAAGGTTGTATTAATATATGATAAATTTCACATGGCCTCCAGGTCGCTTTCTGCCTCCATAACATTGCCTACCAAGGCCGATTTGCTTTCTCCGACTTCTCTCTTCTCAATCTGCCTGATGAATACAGGAGTTCTTTTGATTTCATTGATGGGTATGAGTTTTATGCTTGGAATAAGACACCAAATTTAGAATTTCTTTTGATTCTAGTAAATTTAGTCTTTCAAATTTTGCAGATATGAAAAGCCTATTAAGGGTAGGAAAATCAACTGGATGAAGGCTGGGATATTAGAATCACATAGGGTGGTTACAGTGAGCCCATACTATGCCCAAGAACTTGTTTCCGGTGTTGACAAGGGAGTTGAATTGGATAATGTCCTTCGTAAGACTTGCATAACTGGGATTGTGAATGGCATGGATACACAAGAGTGGAACCCAGCAACTGACAAATACACCGATGTCAAATATGATATAACCACTGTAAGACAGGATCTTTCTGACTGCAGTATTTGCAAAAATATTTTGTAGGTTTATGAAAAAAGGAGTTCTTGCTAATCAAAATCTCTATACAGGTCAAGGATGCAAAGCCTTTACTGAAGGAGGCTCTTCAAGCAGCAGTTGGCTTGCCTGTTGACAGAAAGATCCCTTTGATTGGGTTCATCGGCAGACTTGAAGAGCAGAAAGGTTCAGACATTCTTGTTGCTGCAATTCACGAGTTCATAGGATTGGATGTTCAAATAATAGTCCTTGTAAGTACCGAAATGACTTATTTTCTTGCTTTGCTTGGGCTTATGCTTTGTCTTGAGCCGAGCGTCTCTCGGAAACAGCCGCTCTACCTATCAAGGTAGAGGTAAGGTCTGTGTACACTCTACCCTCCCCAGACCCCACGTTGTGGGACTCTACTGGGTATGTTGTTGTAAGTACCGAATAAACTCATGGTGTCCGCGTTGTCGTGTTTACTTGTGCCCAAATTGAAATTGACCCGCAACTCGTTCAATCCATCAGGGAACTGGCAAAAAGAAGTTCGAGCTGGAGATTGAACAACTCGAAGTGTTGTATCCTGACAAAGCTAAAGGAGTGGCAAAATTCAATGTCCCTTTGGCTCACATGATCACCGCTGGGGCTGATTTTATGTTGATTCCAAGCAGATTCGAACCTTGTGGTCTCATTCAGTTACATGCTATGCGATATGGAACAGTAAGAACCATAAGACCTTGTTAAACTAAGTAAAATACCCAAAAAATGTTGCTCCAGCAAGCTTTCAATTTCTGAAAATTGGTTACTGGTTTTAACATAATCATATATGAGTCAGGTGCCAATCTGTGCCTCGACTGGTGGACTTGTTGACACTGTGAGAGAAGGCTTTACTGGATTCCATATGGGAGCCTTCAACGTTGAAGTATGTGATTTACATCAACTGTGTACTAGTACATTGTCCATTCTCATCTTGGAGATTTACCCCTTTATTGCACAAACATTAACTTATTGCTTCTTGAATTTGGTCAGTGCGATGTTGTTGACCCAGCTGATGTGCTTAACATAGTAACAACAGTTTCTAGAGCTCTTGCAGTCTATGGCACCCTCGTGTTTGCTGAGATGATTAATAACTGCATGTCACAGGAGCTCTCCTGGAAGGTAGGCATCAGTCTGATAATATGTGTAGGTACTGCAGTTTGTTGTTCTAGTCAATCACTGATCAATACCAACTGGTGCGTTCATGCAGGAACCTGCCAAGAAATGGGAGACATTGCTATTGGGCTTAGGAGCTGCTGGCAGTGAACCCGGTGTTGAAGGGGAAGAAATCGCCCCACTTGCCAAGGAAAATGTGGCCACTCCCTAAATGAGCTCAGGTCTATCCTTGTTTCAACAATAAAGGCGTTAAGCTAACGTCTATTTAAGGTGGAGTTGAGGTGGTGCGGTGGATCAAAGACAATAGGAAATAGTTACTACTAACCATTGCAACTAAATAGTGATGTAGCATAAAACAAAAGTAACTAGTATGTGTGAGTTCGTTGTACCTTTTCTTGCATAATTGTTTGCAGTACATATTGAAAATTACCGAAACCACTCTCGATCCCTCCCTCTTTTCTCCTTTAGTGAATGAGGCTTCCATTTTATGCTCATAGTGAAGTTGATATCTAAAATTTCCGCTTCATTGTATGGTTCTCCAAAGAATCTTTCAAGCACATATTTTGAGAGTAATATCGAGTGAAGACACATGTATAGCTAATGGAAAGAAGAATATAGTTATAGACTTTGGGCCACATGGGGATGGACCATTATCGCATTCTTGGGAACTAGCTCTTCCAGGAGGCGACGTGGCTTTTAGTGTCATCCATCCAAGATGACTCTTTTTTAATTAAATAGAGCTAGTATAAGTATAAGATACGAAATTCTGCCAAAAAATTGTTGAAAAGAGAATGGAAAGAATCAATTAAAAAAAGGTAGTAAACGATCTCCATGTTAGTCCATTTCCAATCCACACTTTAGGTATCACCGAAAGAATTTTTGACATTTTACAACCCCCATCTTTTTCTGTCTGCTACACATTCATAAAGTAAGGTAGTATGATTGACTAGGGCTCCATCAAAGCATCTCCTTTTCATAAATCACATAACGGCACCTGTCTATTACTCTATTATTTTTTTCCACATATCACCAACTAGTAGAGTTGTCTCTAAAGGCATGTAACTAATGCTTACCGGTGGCCAAATTAACCCAAACCTAAATGATCCGCTCAACTCGCTCAAGATTTTATAGGTTTGGATAAGAGTGATTTTTATGATGTGTTTTGGCTAGTCCAAGTTGACCCATCATAAATCAGCAGCCCAAATGAATCCATGATTATGCCCAAACTTGACCCATAAAAATGTTCAATCTTAACGATTAGAGCTCTACTCTACATTAAGATTTTTGTTTATAAATAATTATTTAAAAATATCTTTTATTATTTTAGAACAATAAAAATACACCAACGCACCCCAACCACCCACCACACTATCCATCCACCCTACCCCTCCCCTACACCAACCCCCACCCAAGCACTGAACCACCCTGACATCTCTGCCCTCTACCTTGCCTACTCCACCCCACCCCTTACCTCCCTTCCACCCCTACCCCCCTCTACCCCATCTACCATCACCTCCCGCCCTACCCCCACCCCCACTTGCCCTATCCCATTCTCAAATTTCTATTTAATTTTTTTTTACTTTTATAAAAAATATGAATTTTTTTCTTACCTCTCCCCCCTACCTACCCTGCTCCACCCCCACTCCATCCTCAAATTTCAATTTCATATTTTTTGTTACTTTTATAAAACATTTAAAAATATAAAAAAAATTCTTACCTCCCCCTACCCCCTCCACCCCCACCCATGCCCTACCCCTATCCTCAAATTTCTATTTCATATTCTTTTTACTTATATATAAAATTTTATTAAAAAATTAGAAATTTTTCGTACCCCAGCACCCAACCCCCGCCCTCCCACCCCACCCTCAAATTTTCTATTTTGTATATTTATTTTACTTCTATAAACTTTTTATAAAAATTGAGAAAAATTTGCTTACCCATCCTCACTCCCACCGAAGTTTTTACTTTATATATTTATTTTACTTATACAACTTTTTATAAAAAATGAGAAATTTTTCTTACCCCACTACCCAGTCGCCCCCTCTCAACTCCTCACCACCCCACCATCACAACCTCACCCTCATGTCCTCATCAACCCCATCCCCTCCCACCCATTATTTTATATATTTATTTTGCTTTTATAAAAAATAAAAAAATAAAAAATATTATTCTTATTTTAAAAATAAAGATATTGAAAAATCAAATATCATACAAAATAAAATAAAATCACAGAAGGTAAGTTTGAAATTTGTAAAAGTAATGAGTCAAGTTGGGTTATGAACCATCATTTAGTCCGTCTTAATCCGCTCATCTTAGCCCATGTAAGCTTTGGACAGATTAGACATTGACTCATTTATTTATTCAGTCCATCTTGACCTGTCCAACTTCAGCTCAAACAGTTCATCCTACACCCTACTAATGCTACTGCCCAAACTTTTCAATTCATCAAGATGCTCCATAACTCCTTTATAATACAACTTAATTAATCTATTTAAAGTGTTGTTAGTTTTATTCTTATCGTCAGTCTAAAGCAACAAATTTTAATAACGTTAAGCTTAAATGCTTTTAGGACCAAGATCTTTATGTCTCCGTGTTATATTTCCATTTTAAAGAGCCGCCGTCAATAATCTTTAACGACGTTACTTATAACACACACACTCTCTCTCTCTCTCCTAGCTCCATTTGCTGCTCCGATGATGGAATTCCTCCGTTCTTCTCCGGCATTGCTTCTTGCATGCCTTTTTCTTGTGTTTTTAAGCGTGTCTTCTCTCGGCATCAACTACGGTCAAATCGCCGACAATATTCCGTCACCGGAAAACGTGGTACCTTTAGTCAAATCCATCGGAGCTAGCAGAATCAAGCTCTACGACGCAGACCCAAAGGTCCTCAAAGCTTTCGCCAAGACCGGTGTTGAGTTCATTGTTAGTCTTGGCAACGAGTACCTTGCTAAGATGAAAGATCCTTCCAATGCTCAATCTTGGGTTAAAAAGAATGTTCAAGTTTACTTACCAGCTACCAAAATCACCTGCATAGCTGTTGGTAATGAAGTGCTCACTCTTAACGATACAACCCTCACCGACAACCTCCTTCCTGCTATGCAAAGTGTTCACACTGCACTTGTGAATCTCAAATTAGATAAGCAAGTTACTGTCACCACCGCACATTCTCTTGCTATTCTACAAACTTCGTATCCCCCTTCCGCTGGAGCTTTCCGTAAGGATCTTGTGGACTGTGTTACTCAGATCGTGGACTTCCATTGCAAAACTGCTTCACCTTTTCTCATCAATGCTTATCCTTACTTTGCTTACAAGGGAAATCCAAAGCAGGTCTCGCTTGATTTCGTGCTATTTCAGCCTAATTCAGGTATTGTTGATCCAGAGTCCAATCTCCACTACGACAATATGCTTTTCGCTCAGATCGATGCAGTTCACTCTGCTTTAGCTTCAGTTGGGTACAAAAACGTGTGCGTACAGATCTCGGAGACGGGGTGGCCGTCGAAAGGAGATGCTGACGAGGCCGGAGCTACACCGGAGAATGCTAGGAAATACAACTGTAATCTGATGAAACTTATTGGTCAGAAGAAGGGAACACCTATGAGGCCTAACTCAGATTTGAACATATTTGTGTTTGCCTTGTTTAATGAGAACCAGAAGCCTGGTCCTGGATCGGAGCGAAACTATGGCCTCTTCAAACCAGATGGGTCTCAGGCTTACCCCTTAGGAGTTCCGGCAGTCACACTGAGTAGTAATAGCAGCTCCTCCAGTGGTTCTGGATCTGGCACCGACGCTACGCCATCAGCGTCTTTGCCGCCAGCAAGCTCCTCCTCCGGCTATCTAGCCATTACTTCTGATTCGGTGAGCATTTTAGCAGCTTCTTTAGATTTTACGCTTTTTTTTATTATTTCCAAGCATTATGCTTTAATACTGGGCTTAGTTTATAAATTTGTTCTCTAAATACTATTTTTAAAGGTCGAGCTTTAATAAACGAATTGACACAATTTGAGTTTTAGATGTCGAAATTTGAATAAAGCTATAATAGAGTTTGGAACTGAAAGGTGAATGCATCTGCTTTAGGGATGCAC
Organism: Anisodus acutangulus; assembly: GCA_029783415.1. Classification (NCBI taxonomy): domain Eukaryota; kingdom Viridiplantae; phylum Streptophyta; class Magnoliopsida; order Solanales; family Solanaceae; genus Anisodus; species Anisodus acutangulus. Next base: position 62,023,660 of record CM056491.1, on the reverse strand, counting down.
TTGGAAATATAGTACTAGTAAGAGTGTAGTACTATGAACTATGAAGACTCCTCTAAATGATATTTGTCATACAGCTAATATTCTTTCTATCTCAGGGGAGAAGTCTTTCTCGCTGCAAGTCCTTGCTTCTCTCTACCTTGTGGCTTTTATTTCACTGTTACTCCATCATCTTCAATGTTGAGCGCATGGAGACGAGTGCAACTTTGTAATCACAGCCAGTAGTCTTTGATTATTTTTTACACCTTCAATCAGATAGTAGCCGCCACTTGGGGGTTATGTCATTAGATTTATAAGATGATTTCATGGAACGGGAATTTGTTCTAGTTTAAGGTTGCCATTGATATTTCAGTTAAATGAGTTGTGTGCCATCATGGATATCACATCTTCCCAACTTTAAACAGCAGAAAAAGACTTGACCCTTAACCATTCAATGATGTACGTTCTATCTACAAGAATTCAGTTGTTGCCATCAAGGCAATGGTAATCACAATAAATTAGAAAACATTGTTAACTGTTCTACTAAAATCAGCTGATATATCACTAGATTGAAAGGTTTGGCCCTGAAATACAAGTTCTTTGTGAAAAAATGACAATAGTACTACTATACAAGAATAAAATGCCTCTTACGAATAACTCGGATACCAGTAGATACCCAAGACGTACAAAAAATTTCTAAAAAAAAGTTAAGGCTTTCAATATTACAAACACTAGCTAGAGCCTCACCCAGTTTCTATTTTTACTTTCGGTGCCGCTATTTACCTGTACAGCACCTACTTCTAATCGCCTAGGATGAGATAAGCCCCAACCACGTTAGCTGACTCATGAACTAGCCCTGCTTGTAAGCCAAGAATTCAGCAGTATTGCCACAAAAAGGTGAGCATCCAGACCTTATCAACGGGGATAAGAGCAAACAGTCTATGGTCTTCAAGAGTGCCTATGGCACTGGGATGACCCTCCCACAACTCCATTTTGTTGAGCTTTAACTCTTCGATAGAACAACACATAGGCAGCTGATGTTTTGATATCAGATTCAGCGACGGGTGAAACATGGGAATCATCAAAATGATACCATCTGTCGTCATCAATCAACTGCAAATTAAAAGAACCCATCAGTTGTTTGCAAGTATACAATGAACCTACAGTCGACCAAGACCATGGGAGCCCCTTGGACGAGACTCAGGTCAATATTTCCAAACTACCCCCTGTTCACTTTTACTTCTCCAATATACTAGAAATAAATTCACTTGTACTTGTCCATTTAGCATATCAAGAGAGAATCTTTTTTCTGTTTTACCCTTAACATTAACTACTAATTCCCCAAATCATTTCCCAAGACTTTTTGAAATGCTAATGGTCATGGGTATTAAAGTAAAATATGCATTTCATTTATTATTTTTCTAAAGTAGGTGCTGCACAGGTAAATGCTCCCGATTTATTGCTAGCTCGAGAGGAATATATTCTAGGTGGCAACATAGCTGACGAGCACATTACTCTTCTGAAGATATTCAATAAAAGGACAAGACAAATTAAAAAGTACCTTGCAGTAAGCAGTGTAATGCCCGCCGCCTAGTCCACCATAATGGTTGCTTATTGCGTATAGCTCATACACATGGGAGTCAGATGTATCCTTACTTTTCACATACTTGCTTAAATCCAGATTATGTATGGGAAAATTCACAAACGTATCAAGCTTGTTCTTCAGCCATCGGCTATAAGAGAACCGCTTTAAGTGGAAAACAAGTATGTCCGGTAATCTCCATAAATCTAACTTCTTGGAGGCTTGTCTATGCTCCTTGCAGCGAGGACAGTACCTGCATTAAAATTATAAACAGACTTAGATCAACACTAAAGCGGAGAACAAACTTCTTAAAAGAAAACATTCAATAACATACCACATATCATCTGGTCCTAAAGGCTCCTCCTTCAGGAAGGCCTCCAAGCACGAAAATAAGGATATAGCTTCTTGCTTGGTTTTCTTCACTGTAAGTCCACTTTTGTGAACCTCCGGAAGATCTTTGAGGTAGCTCGCATCATATAGCTCGTATTCCTTCTCAGTCCAATCCAACATCACCTTTAGCATTCTAACTGGTTGTATCACCGTATCTTTTGCAACTGGCCTGCAGGTGGTACCCCGTTCATCAGTTAGACAAAAATGAAATGCCAGCTCCACGCTGGAATTCCCCGCTGGTTCTATGCCCTCTATTGATTGACCTTCACAACCAAATTGGATAGTACAGCTGTTCATTGGTTCTTCAATTGTTTCAGAGGGAGAACCATTTTCTGCACCATCCTTAAGACCAGGTGCTGATGAGATGAATGCTTTTCTTCTTAATGGAGCAAGCACCTTATGGACAGCAAAATCAATATCAGCTCCATTACGTGGGTCTTCCAAGAAAGTAACAAGTGGTGTCAAGAACAACTTCCTCTCGCTAGCCTTTGAACTGTCTCTGACACACCTGGAGAAAATGCATGATGGTCAATGGCAGGTGAAGAATAAGCTATAACGAGTATAGTCAAGACACCAGTCAGAAGAGCTACTTTTTATTAACCTCAATAATGAATCTAACACTATTGAATATGACCCCCCCCCCCACCCCCACCCCAAATCAAGAGTATTCACAAATCCACATTTTCACTCAAGTAGCTAAAAGCAATAACAGCAGAAGACTAGTAAATTATCAACGACGTACCCAGTGTAATCCCACAAGTGGGGTTTGGGGAGGGTAGAGTGTACGCAGACCTTACCTCTACCTTGGGAGGTAGAGAGGTTGTGTCCGAAAGACCCTCGGCTCAAGAGAAAGCACAATAAAGGATGTTAGACAAAATCAACAAGGTAAAGAAATCAAGGAAGACTAGTAAATTATCAAATACATGAAAAATGGGATCATGAGGAATGGGGCAGCTACTGGGCAAAAAATAACAGCATTTTTCATTTTAACAGCTTATATATTATTCAAGGAATTTTTTTAACAAGTATCACAGAATTCAGGGATTTAAACTTACTTTTCCTGGTACCTGTGACAAATCTCCAGTCTTGTCAGTTGAGCCACCCTTTTCAGGAGTCTGTATGCAACAATATGTTCATCATCCTTAACTGAATTCAAAATCTCTGTAGGGTTCTCAAAGTACCGAAATATCCGATGATCATAGACCTGTTCAGGGGACATTATATGAAACAAACACAAAATTTACATGTATGCAGATACGATTCTAGTACATACATGTGCATAGGCATGCATATATCGGTATCGATGCATAACGTGAACAAATGGCAAAACAAATTACCTCTGCAAGTAGCAAGTATTCATCAATCCTTAAGCAGCATGCACTTTCTAAAGCCTGTGTAAGATCTTTAATATAACCATGTTTCAAGACGTTAACAGTATATGGCATTGGAAGGCCACTGCCATCACTATAAAACACTGTTACTATCATTGTCCTTGTGACTGTTGAAGGAAGAGGTAAAGACAAATACATGAAGGGATCAAATGTTATCGAGACTTTGTTGCAGTCGGGACAAACCAGAGTAGACTTATACTGGCCCTGCAATAAATAGCTTCAGTATGAGTAAACTTGATGGTCATATCCACTAAAACAAGCTAATGCCCTCTAACAAGCAAATAAACATCTATTTCAGATATTTTATATGCCAACAGAGTCCTATCCAAACATTACTGGAAGTGAAATAGCCGTAGTTACCAGAAAGAAAAAAGAAGTGATTATTTTTCCTCATCTCTTGTATATTCGTCTCTCCGGCTTATTCCGTTCACTTTTCCGGCGAGATCTCCTATCAGGTTCAACTTTCTCAAGAGGTCACCACCTTCTCTCTCTCCCCCCTCTCTAACCTACTCCCCCAACGGTAACATCACCAATCCCCATCCCCACCCCCCTGCCGCTCCGACCACTCACCGACGGAGACAGTAAGAGCACTGTTCCGATCACCCACCGGCGGCGACGGAAAAATATATTTTTTTTCTTTCTTTTGGTCATTTTTACAAAATTTTATTTGTTTTTTGTTCTTTTGTTGCTTTTTTTGTTCTCGTGTTCTTTTTCTTCTAGATCTACACAGGTTTTGGGTGAACAGCAACCCGGCACCGTGAACAGTGCACAACAGTACCGTGAACAGTCAGCGGCGACGGACAAACAGTACTTCCGGGCCAGTGAACAGGGATTTTCGTCGTCAAACAGGTTCGATTCAACTGGAGTTGGTACCTCTGGTTGCCCATATTCATTCTTTGTCCTTAACCTTGTTAAATTTTACCGCTTCTTGTCTTTAGTTATAACATTTTTAGCGTAGTGGTTTTACTTGTTTTTAGATTTTTGTTAACTTGTGCTTGCACTTTGATCCCTCCATGTTTTAGGGTAAACGTTTGAGTAGTTTATTATTTTATATTTGCTTTAGTGGCTTTGGTAAATGATGGTAGGCTAGGGTCATGTTCTCGGTCGGGGACGGGGGCGAGGATTAGGGTGGGTAAGTGGGGTAAGGGAGAGACTAGGCTGAAAATAGGGTCTTGGAACATTGGGACTTTAACGGGGAAGTCCATAGAGCTAGTTAAGATTTTTAAGAAGAGGATTAATATAGCATGTGTCCCGGAGACCAAATGGGTAGGACCTAAGGCTAAGGATGTAGACGGGTATAAACTATGGTTCTCGGGTAGGTCGAAGTATAGGAACGGGGTAGGCATTTTGGTAGACAGCGAGCTAAGGGATCAGGTGGTAGAGGTGACTAGTGTCAATGACAGGATGATGCGATTAAGTTGGTAGTTGGAGGGTACACTACGCACATTATTAGTGCTTATGCGCCGCAGGCGGGCTTGGAGATTTGGACGGAGTGTTGGGAGGTATACCACCCACTGACAAGTTATTTGTAGGAGGGGATTTCAATGGACATATCGGGTCACTTTAGGGGGGTAATGACGACGTGCATGGAGGCTTTGGATTCGGGGACAGGAACGGGGAAGGCGTCTCACTTTTGGAGTTCGCTAGAGCTAGTGAGATGGTGATAGCCAATTCGAGGTTCCTGAAGGAGGAACACTTGGTGACTTTCCGTAGTTCGGTGGCTAAAACTCAGATAGACTTTTTGATCCACATGAAGGTTGACAAAGGTCTTTGTAAAGATTGCAAGGTTATTCTGAAGGAGGGTCTTACAACCCGACATAAGCTTTTAGTGATGAATTTGGAGATCAAGTTGGAGAAGAAGAATAGGGTTGTAGATGGCAAGTTAAAAATCAAATGGGGGAGTTTGACTATGGCTAGTGCAAAGGAAATGGGGGAGATGTTGATGGCCAATGGGGCTTGGAGGAGTAGTGGGGATGCAACCGGTATGTGGGACAGGACGGCCAGTTGCATTCGGGAGGTAGCTAGAGAAGTGCTAGGGGCCTCGTGGGGTAACCACGGTGGGCTTCGAGGGGACTGGTGGTGGAATGGTAAAGTTCAAGAGAAGTGGAAGCGAAAAAAGTGGCGAATGTGAAATTAGTAGAAAGCATGGAGGAGGTAGAGAAGTGCACGAATAGAGAACTGTATAAGATGGCGAGTGAAGAGGCAAAACTAGCGGTTACAGCGGCGAAAACGGCGACTTTTGAACGCCTGTATGTGAAATTAGAGGACAAAGGCGGGGATAAAAAGTTGTACAAACTAGCCAAGGCAAGAGAGAGGAGGGCCCGTGACGTAGACCATGTGAGGTGCATCAAGGACGAGGACGACAAAGTACTGGTGGAGGAAACGCATATTAGGCGGGGCTGACAGTCTTACTTCCATAAACTCTTGAACGAAAAAGGAGACAAAGACATTGTGCTGGGAGATCTGGAGCATTCTGGTAGGTACCGGGATTTTGGGTATTGTAGAAGCATTAAGGTTGAGGAGGTTAAGGGTGTTGTTCGCAGGATGCGCAAGGGACGAGCGATCGAGCCTGATGAAATCCCAGTTGAATTTTGGAAGAAAGCAGGCAGGGAAGGTTTGGAGTGGCTAACTGAGTTGTTTAACATCATTTTTAAGATGGCAAGAATGCCCGAAGAATGGAGGTGGAGTACAATGATTCTCTTGTACAAAAACAAAGGTGATATTCAGAGTTACAACAACTATAGGGGTATTAAGTTGTTGAGCCACACTATGAAAGTTTGGAAAAAGGTTGTGGAGATAAGGGTGAGGAGAGACGTGTCGATTTTCGAAAACCAATTTGGATTTATGTCGGGGCGTTCGACTACTAAAGCCATTCATCTTATTAGGAGGTTGGTGGAGCAGTATCGGGAGAGGAAGAAAGATTTACATATGGTTTTCATCGACCTCGAGAAGGCATACGACAAAGTCCTTAAGGAGATTCTATGGAGATGTTTGGAGGTTAGAGGTGTACCTGTGGCGTATACTAGGGCGATCAAGGATATGTATGATGGAGCCAAGACTAGGGTACGGACAGTAGGAGGAGACTCGGAGCATTTTTCAGTGACGATGGGGCTGCACTAGGGTTCAACTCTTAGCCCATTCCTATTTGACTTGGTGATGGACGGACTGACGCGACAAATCCAAGAGGAGGTACCATGGTGTATGTTATTCGCAGACGACATAATCCTGATTGATGAGACTCGCAGCGGAGTGAACGTCAGGCTGGAGGTTTGGAGAAAGAATCTGGAGTCTAAAGGGTTCAACTTGAGTAGGACCAAGACAGAATATTTGGAGTGCAAGTTCAGCAACGGGAGCGACCTTGAGACAGACGTGGAGGTGAAGCTTGGTACTCAAGTCATTCCAAAAAAAGAAAGTTTCAAGTACCTAGGGTCTATTATCCAAGGGAATAAGAGAGATTGATGACGATGTCACACATTTTATTGGGGCAGGGTGGATGAAATGGAGGCTCGCATCTGGGGTCTTGTGCGACAAAAAGGTGCCACCAAAATTTAAAGGCAAGTTTTATAGGGTGGTGGTTACACCGACTATGTTGTATGGGCCAGAGTGTTGGCCAGTCAAGACTTCGCACATATAAAAGATGAAAGTTGCGGAGATGAGGATGCTGAGATAGATGTGTAGGCATACAAGGAGAGATGAGATTAGAAATGATGATATCCGGTGGGAGTGGCCTCGGGGGAGGATAAAATGCAGGAAGCGAGGTTGAGATGGTTCGGGCATGTGCAGGGGAGAGACATGAATGCCCCAGTGCGAAGGTGTGAGAGGCTGGCTATGGACGGGTTCAAGAAGGGTAGAGGTAGGTTGAAGAAGTATTGGGGAGAGGTGATTAGACAGGATATGGCGCAGATGCAACTTACTAAGAACATGACCTTAGATAGGAGGTTGTGGAGGACACGGATTAGGGTAGAAGGGTATTAGGCAGTCGAGCGTAGTTCTCCCCAAACCCCACGGTGTGGGATTTCACTGGGTATGTTGTTGTATTTTAATTGGATGGCACTGTATAACTCAAGCTGACAGAGGGAATAGAAAAGGATTAGAAAATAACAATTCCCAGGACTAGGAATATAAAACCACTTCATAAAAGGTCAATTATGCAGGTCCTAGTCAATTTTAGAAATTTAGTACAGGAAGAAATAGCAAAATAAATCAGACAAAAAATGACGAAAAACTGAAAAACCTGGCAAATGTCAACTATAACGGAGTCATTTCTGGCTCTGTGGTATCTCCAAAGCTCGTTAGCAACTTCTTCATCTGCACGACCATCCGAGTCCTTTGTCTCAAAATACGGCTTTTGCTTAACGCGATTTAAATCTTCATGTAATCCGTCCAAAAGGAAGGCAAGTAGTTCCTAGAAAGAGAAGCATATCAATATTTGAAATAACTAGCAACATTTTAAGAGAGATGTGTTTTGGAACATAGAAGCATAGGAAACATCTGAACTTCAGCCCATGGTGGGAAGAACTACCAGCAAAATTATAGGCAACGGAAAAAAAGCTTATACAGGGTACATTTATCTAAGTGTTCCAGTATCCACTTATGGAGGCAATAGAAAACGATACTTTAGGACAAAAGCCCTACTATATTTAAAATAAAGATACATATATGATATGCAACCAATCATCAGATGATTCAGAAGCACTCCCAGAGACCAAAATTAGCATTGAGCAAACCCTATGGAAAATATGATATTCTCAGCCAAGACTACCAATACCAACCTGAGAATCATGCTGGTTATATCCACTAAACTGGGGAGCAAATCGACCAAGTTTTCCTTTGAATGCACGAGGTGCAACAGGTGCTCGGCCAGAGGACCACAGTTTCCTCAATAGTTCACCAAATGCAAGTGCAAGCTCACCCTGTAAAACTACAACAGATATTAGAAACTTAAATACAGATCCCTCCCTAACAAAAGGTTCACAACATAGACCAAAGAAGCAACATTACATGCATCCCCAAAGGATTCTGTCGGTTAATCTCTTCAGTGTAATCTTGCAAGAAGTATTCGGCGAGGGGAGGTGTATGAACCAGACACTGAAGTGCACTATTCATGAAGCATGTGTTGCCCAGATTTGATAATCCTGCCAACCCTCCCCTTTCACCTTTACTTGTAGGTCTCAGACTATCACATCCATCATCCATGTCACCATATGTGGAGTTCAAAGAACTCCCTTGATATGCAATGGAGCTATATCCAGCAGAGAAACCATTAGACAAAGTTGGACCACCAGCAATTGTGACGGATGACCTCGGAGGTTCAACTGGAACCAATGCCAAGTCGTTTCCAGTTGAATCAATGCCAAAACCAGAAGGCAGTGACCCTTCAGCATGCACCTCCAGGAGAATCTGGCAGGAGATCATTCCGTCAGTAAAAAATTAACTAGAAAGCATGTAATTAAAACATTAGACATTTTTGTTTTTCAGTCTTCTATAGTTTTCTTTGCATTAATAATGTGATATGGTGTATCATAAGGTTCCTCCACACTCTATTCTCCATCATAAAATCTCTGAATCCTAGCAGATACAATCCCCCGATGCTTCAACAGGAAGTAGTCATCCCTCACTCATTTCATGTTTAATTTGCAGGGAATATGGGTTCCAGTTGAGGAAGACAATGCGCAATTCAATAATTATGGTCAAGTCTCGAAGCTATTTAAGGAAGAAACCAAGAATAAATAGGTAAAGGAAAAGAGACAGAGAGAGCAACTCTTTGAAAACTGAAAACAAGGATATTAAGTAAACTACTGGTCAGCTCTTACATTTTTTTGACAGTTCAAACTTCCGTATTTCCTTTTTATCCAAACCTCTTTAAGTAAGCCATGTAACGAAGAGGATCAGCATATTCATCTCTCCAACTAAAATGTCCCAATAGAAACCATTAACACCAAATAAAAGAACAAACACAAATATTAGCAACATTACTCGTAGAAGCAAATTTTACAATGAAGTTTTATTTTAGTGACTTCCACACCCTCATCAATGGCGGAGCCAGAAATTCTGATTAGGGGATTCAGAAAAGGCAATAATTGCACTCTTGGATTTGAACTACTTTGAGCCACTTTTGTTGATACACTAAATACTTCTATTATATCAAGATTCAAGGGGTTTCAACAATTTTAAAAAGGGGCATCCCGGTGCACAAAACATTCCACGTTAGCAGGGTTCGGGGTAGGTTTCAACAATTTATACATACACCAAAAAAATCCATATAATTTTCCAACGAACGTAGCTCCACCCGACCCTCATTTTCCTTTCAAACAATGCTTGTCAAATATATGAACATAAATCAACTACTAAATAAACATATACTCCCTCTATTTCAATTTGTATGTCGTAATTTGACCAGGGACGAAATTTAAAAAAGAGAGGACTTCTGAGACTTTTGATCTTAAATATGTCATAACATTTATGTAGCAATAGGATCTTTGAAATTTGTGGTCTTAAGTATGTCATAACATTTCTGTTGCTTCAAAAACTTGTTAATAAGCTCAAAAAGAGAAATCTAAATTAAATATTCAAGTTTCCACTTAACTTATGCAGGTATTAGCAATGCGGAGTTTAATAACTGAACGTTGTATTAATTTATTCAGCAATTATTTTTTCTTGTACAACAGACCAAACAGTGTATTACTAATGCGAAAATTTATGCTCGGATTAATTTAGTTATTGTGGAAAACCAAACGACCCCTCTTGCTAATGCATATCACTATAAGCCAGTATTTCTCATTTTCCATAGGAGAAACTAGTAATGTACTGAGTGCATATTGTATGAGAAACTCACATCTTGATCCATCTGCAAGTTGGAGTTCTCCAGTGTTTGGTTTGAAGCAACTAACTCTGTCTGTTTCTTTTTATCAAAATAATCCCATATGCGTGCCTGTGTAATCCATGAAATGCTAGAAGGGTAAGGATTTTGTCTCATTCTTAAAAAAATCTGCTTAATGACATGAAATAGAACTAGATAATGTCCTAATTTTAAAAGAAACAAACCTTTTCTGCCGCTATTCCTTTGAGTCTACACACTATGCTATAGAGTTCATGTAGAGATGCCTGAAACATATCACACCATTTTAAAGACACTTGATAGCTGAAAAAACATACTTAAACAGCAGAGGAAAATAGCAAAAAAGCAATCAGAAGATACAGCTAGTACAGCCACATTGATGAATATCCCAGACAACAATGAAATGGAAGTGCCATAATATAACCTTATTGATCTGCCTCCACTTATAGCTAACAGTTCCACACACTCACTAAGTTAAAGAGGGTACAAAAGTACATAAAAAGACCACCACTGTTCAACTAGCAAGTTCATATATGCTTCCACTAGCAGATCAGACATCATTCTATGTGCCCCCCGCCGCCACTAAATTTTTATCACATTTTCTAATTGATAATGATAAGGACAACAATGACAATAATGATGACGATGAACAGATCTATATTCCACAGCTATTTATTTAAACTAGAACCAAGTGCCAAGATGACTGATATTGTTACAGCAAAAGCAATCATCAGAATGTGCATTCACCAATGTTATTCTTAAATAGTCCAGACACGACCAGCTGAATGGAGAAGCGGATGTACACTATGTATGATTAGAAATAAAAAGCAAAAGATGATGCAACAAGAGCGCTCCTCGACATTAAGTGATTTTTTGTTTTGAGGCGGCAAAAAATGACTTTGTATCCTCTATATAAATTAGTGAGACCAAATAGAGAGGCAAGGCCATAACATACCTTTTTACTTAACCTTATAACCTTGTGGCTTTTATCTCTAGTATCAAATAAATTGAGACATAACGGGAACATCTCCACGCTAAGTTGATTGGCATCTCCCACAGAAATCATTTTCCGAGGTAATGCTGGTCCTCCTTCGTACCTATAGGCAGTGAGTGGGGTTAAAAAAAAATTAGGAAATGAAAGCAAGTGAAAAACCCTGATACTTCACTCACAATATTAGCAGATCCTAGGGAAAAGTCAATGTGTTGTACAATCAGCTCTAAAAGAGCTTCTTGAGCCCCTAGCATAGACACAGTTATTTGCGAGAAAGAGAACTAGTGCTCCAATTCATCTCTCCTTCCAGCTCTAAAAGGGTTTTTTGAGACCATAACTACCACAGACTATCGGAAACAGCCTCTCTACCAAGGTAGAGGTAAGTTCTGTGTACACTCTACCCTCCCAGACTCCACTTGTGGGACTACACTGGGTATGTTGTTGTTGTTGTTGTAACTAGCACAGACACAGTTATTTGCGAGGAGAGCTACTGCTCCAATTCAGCTCCCCTTCCATTGAAAATAAAAGTTACTCTCTTTGTTTCAATTTAAGTATCTTAGTTTGACTAGGCACGTATTTTAAGAAAAGGAGGGAGACTTTTCAATCTTGTGGTCTTAAATTGAAGATGTGTGTAATTTACCAAATTCCCTTTGAATCTTATGGTAAAAAACAAGCCACGTAGAATGTTGGAATTAAAGAGTTATCAAATATAGAAAGAGGCGTTCTTTTCAAAACAGACTTGAAAGAAAAGCCAGGTACTTAAATTGAAATTGAGGGAGTATTGAGGAACAAAAAATACTTCTAATCTTAACAGTCAACCAAAACCATCCACAACAACTCTTTCCTACCAGTGAAGTTCCCAAAAGAAAACCATAGGGAATTTTGCATAGCTGTTATTAAACAGAAAACGCCCTAAAAAATTGGGAGAATTTTCCAGAACAGTATTTTGTGGAACGCCATAAGCGGTGCTGCCAAGATAAGTTCCACTGCACTGTCTGATAATGGAAGGCTGAAAGAGAAATATGCAAGAAAAACTTACCACTCGGAGAGCTTCTCCCATACTTGTTGTGGGACCAATACATAATCACGCCCTTCTTCCAAAGTTCTGAGAAGTTGTAGATCATCACTTCCATTGTCAACTATTATATCACTATTATCGATCGGTCCAGGTCTAGTAGCTGAATTTGGCAAAAGTGAAGGCTGAGCATGCTCGTTAAACGGATAAGCATGGAGAGGCTTCCCAATGTACCTCTGCCAATCCATGAACCACCTAAACATACAGACAAAACTAAATGAGTAGGCCTTTTCATGTTTTTTTCCTTTTTGACATGTTTTATTTTCTTCTTTTAGCAATTAGAAAACCTAAACACCAAAAAGAAGTAAGAAATAACTATAACATGAAGTTGTCGCCAAATCAATGAGCACCAATGTTTAAGTTAAAATGAAATTGCAAAATGGATTCAATAGATCCAATGAATGGTAGTCTCAAACTTCCCTCTACCAATGACTTAACAGGTTAAACTGCGTACCTGTTAGAAATGACATAATAATGATTTCCTTCTCTCAAATTGGATTCCGCTTTGGTGGTAAGCTCCTCAATCATCCTTGCCTCTTCTTCAGGAACTGGATCATCATTCTCCATCAACCCTAGATTAGATTACCCTGATTTGATTATACACGATCCACCAACCTTTTATATAGGATATGCCCAATCACACCCTCTACTTTTTTCCTTTAATATTTTTCTTTCTATTAGTCTTTCCATCTTTTATTAAATGCTCCAAATATTATCTGAATAGGCAATCAAGACAATTCCGACTCTTCTTTTCTTCTGTTTTTTTTTTTAATATTCAGATTATTACTACTACCACTAAATTGCGGAATGCGACTAAATGAAAGAGACCAAATTGCTCCCAACAGAATTCGAACCATGCTGTAAGCCTCAAACTGAATTTTAAGTTCCCCTCTTTTGTCATTCAGCTATGCATGGGACTCCTTTTCTTCTGTTTTCTTGTTTGATTAAAATCAGCATCGTCTCACAAAACATTCCGTTTTTGTAAAATTTTCGACATCAAATAATAAAAGCATTATCAGTTTCAAAATTTAAGCATGTAACTTGATGTAGAGTCAAAGCACATAATTTTGGTTGTGAATCAGAATATAATTTTCTTATAATACTTGTAATAAAAATTGCATATTAAAAGCATATAAAAGGTATTCTAAATTACAAATTGTTCTCGACCCCAATTCCGCTATCAGCCGTTGTATCGGCTGATGAAATTGGAAGACAAATTGATTCATTAACTTAAGCGATTTGGGCTGGAAACGGAAATCTAATCTCCAGTGTTAGGAGTAAACTAAGAAGTAAGAAACATGAATACAACCGAGTGAAATAAAGGATAAAAGTAAAGATAGATAAGATTTGATTTGTTTTATTGATTGTGTCTGTATATACAAAGAATAATCATATTTATAGTACAAAAAAGGAAAGAAACTGTACAACGTGCCCCCATGTCAGCCATCAAGTAACCCACTAAGTTAAATGGCCGACTATGGGGGAGGTGGTGCCGATTTTCTCGCCCTCTACTCCTCTTGCTGGGATAATGGCCCTTTCTTTTAGCTGTTGTTGGCCGTTATCGCTTACAGGGGTCTGAAAACCTTTTTGATGTGGTCGTTGAGGCGTCTGCATCTGAGTGGGTCTCAGTCGTACCTCTACCTGAAAACTCGGCTAAGATGCCTTAGTAGCCGACGAAGTTCTTGTAATCGAGGGCTAGGAGTAAATTCGGCTCTGGAATAGTTCGGTTGTCACTGAATTCGGTTAATCACTTAAATTATTTTTGAGTGTTAACAATTGTCCCCCTGCATTAACTCGAGTGTGACCGTTGAGTTGATGTATCCGGAAGTAGCCGTCGTTTTAGTCTGACAGCCGCATATGTCACTTCAATCGTCTCGCCTCCAGTGCATGCAATGATGATTACTTCTTGAGATGTGTTTCCCCTTTAACCGATGTGTCTTCATTACCACGAATTGGCTCTGATGATTTTCGACCGTGCTTTTGAAAATAATAAATTAACCTCAGCCGCGCCTTTGAAGGTTATTTAAGGAAATATATCTCTCCCCATAGGTTTCTCACCTAACCTTTGGCCCTTTTTTTAGTCGGAAACCATGGCTTCACCTTTTTTATCTCGAAGGTCAAGAAAAATCATTCTAGCTGATAGTGACCTGACCCCTGCCTTGGCCTTTGTTGATGAACAAATGGCTTTGACTCCGTACGGTGGACCGGAACAAGGTGACTCTTTCTTGTTTCAGTACCTCAGCCTGATAAACCATCACTTTCTTTCTACTTGTGACTGGTTCACCGGCGATCGTTGTTCGACTAACCTTCGTACTTGGCCGACTAAGTTCACTCATTATTCAGGTTGGTTGGACCTAGTGAAGTTGGTTACTAGGTCATTATCTTTGACCACTTGGGATGGCTTTTCTTCGCCTGAGCGGTGCGACCAATCTTACGACACAAACATGTGAAAGAAATGGCTTTCTATGTATTTTGTGACCAGGCAGCCGGTCTGTGGCTGTCGTTTATTCATGCATGCCCCAAATCGAATGATAGTACTTTTGTAGATACTTGTCGTTTACATTCCTATCCATTTCTTCGTCATGCATGTTTATTAGTCGATATGCGTTGTCAGCGATCCATTGGCTTACTACGAAAGGTCCTTCCCGATTTGGTGACCATTTGCCGAATTTACGGTATTTCATCCCAATCGGCAAAACGGTTTTCCAAACTAAGTCTCCTTCGGCAAACCTCTTAGGCTTAACATGTTTGTTGTATGCTTTAGCCATTTTACGTTTACTGACTTCGATTTTCTCTAGGGCCATCAGTCGATCTTCATCTAGCTGGTCTAACTCCATTAGCATGGCCTGTTGATACTCCTATAAACTTAGAGAGTTCTGTTTGGCCGCCCGTAAGGATTTGACATTAATTTCCAACGGCAACACTGCATCTTGGCCATAGGTTAGCCGATAAGGTGTCGTCCCGATAGCTGTTGATTTAGAATTCCTGATCGCCCAAACGACTTCATCCAGAGTGAGATGCCACATTCCTGGTTTATCCTCCACGTTCTTACTAATTGTGTCCACAATAAGTTTGTTGGCTGCCTCGGCTTGCCCATTCGCCTGTGCGTAATAAGGTGAAGATGTGATCATTTTGATCCCAAATTCCTCAGCAAAGGCTGCCACTTTAGAACTAGTGAACACTGTCCCTTGATCAGTTGTAATCGTCTCAGGGATACCATATCTATATATGATCTGGTGTTAGATAAACTGAATGACATATGTCTGATGAACCCTCTTCATCGGTTGAGCTTCCACCCATTTAGTGAAGTAATCGGCAACCACGATAATGAAATTACGGCCTTTAGCCGATTGTAGGTGAATCTTTCCGGTGAGGTCCATAGCCCATCCTCTGAAGGGCAAGGTTTTACGACTGGGTGCAACAACTCGGCTGGTACCCATTGGATTGGTCCATGTTTCCAACATTCTTCGCATCCTTTTGCATACTAGAAGCAGTCAGTTGTGATAGTAGGCCAATAATAGCCGTAATGGTAAATCAACCACTTCATCGCTGGCCCCGCTCTGTGTGATCCACATACTCCTTCATGGACCTCTCCCATGACCCTCAAGGCCTCTGCTTTGGAAATGCACTTGAGTAGTACCCCATTCACGCTCATTTTATAGAGGTCATCATCAATGAACACATATTTCAAGGCTCTTCTTTTAACCTTGAGGTCCTTGCAACTTGAGGGATCTTTTAGGTAGTCAATTAGTAACTGCCTCCATGAGTCGATTTGGTCAACGTCTAACACTTTGGCTGGCAGTTCGTCATACTCTAAAGTGAGTAGAGACTTTCTAAAGCTAGAAGCTTCTTGCGCTAAGTCGTTAGCCTCAACATTCTTGCCTCTGGAAACATGACTTAATGTAGATGATGTGAACCTACTTAATAACGTGCTAGCAGTTTCATAACGGGCCAACAAATTCGGATCATTGCAGTCATATTCCCCGGCCAGCTGCTTGATAACCAACTGAGAGTCTCCGCGAATTTTGATGTATTTTGCTTTCATAGAGACTAGGAGTTTGAGTCATATGATGAGAGCATCATATTCGGCTTGGTTATTTGTCAAGTCTGAGTCTAACCGATAAGAGAACTTCCATGTTTCATCTCTAGGATCGGTTATCGTTATCCCAGCTCCGACTCCTTTCTGGGTTCTTGACCCATCAAAGGTCAGCGTCCAAGGGACGACGTCCATATATGCGATAGAGGGGGCGCATGGGTCCTCCGCATCTACACAGGGGTGGTCTGCCAAAAAATTGGCTACCGTCTAGCCTTTGACGGCCCTGAGTGGCTTATACTCGAGAGAAAATGCAGTGAGCTTGATTGTCCACTTCATTAATCGTCCTTGCAAAACAGGTTTGTTCAATAAGTATCGGACAATATTAATTTTGCACACAACGTATATAACGTGAGGCATTAGATAATACTCGAGTTTTGAGCAAGCATAAAACAAAGACAGACAAAGATTCTCCAAAGAAGTATATCTAGTTTCAGCATCGTTGAGCATTCGGCTAAGATAATAAACCGCTATTTCAGTTCCATCATCGGCCTCCTGTGATAGCAAGCGGCCGATAAATAATTCTGCAGCCGAATTATAGAATTTCAACGGCTTCCCTGGCACGGGATGCATCAGTACGGGGGGAGTAACTAAGGCCTTTTTAATTTGATAAAATGCCTCTTGCTATCCCGGACCCCATACTAGCTCTTCTGACTCTCTAAGTCTGAGCAAAGGTGAGAAAGCCTTCATCTTGCCAGCCGAGTTAGCTATGAACATCCTTAAAAAATTGATCTTTCCCAACAAGCTTTGTAACTCCTTCTTTGTCTTGGGTGGTGCAGATCCCATTACTGCATTGGATTTGTTACGATCTATCTCGATGCCTTTCTTATGTACCAAAAAGCCAAGGAAGTTGCTAGCCGATACTCCGAACATGCACTTGACTGGATTCATTTTGAGATTATGAATCCTCATTCTTTTTAATGCTTGTTCAAGATCAGCTAAATGATCCTTGAAGCCTTTAGACTTCACTACTACATCATCGATGTAGACGTCCATAGTCTTGCCGATCAAGTCATGAAAGATGGTGTTCACTGACCTTTGATAAGTGGCACCAACGTTTTTCAGGCCAAACGACATAATTACCCACTCATAAATGCCCAACGCTCATGGACATTTGAAGGCGGTTTTGTGAATGTGATATTCAACTACCGATGTCTAATTATAGCAGAGTATCCATCCATGAAGGTCAATACACCATTAGCGACTGTTGAGTTAACTAGCATGTCGGCTATCGGCATGACGTACTCATCTTTAGGAGTGGCTAGATTTAGGTTCTTGTAATCAATACAACCCGAACCTTGACATTCTTCTTCTTGACTGGTACGACATTGGCCAACCATTCCACATATTTAGTCGTTCTGATAAACCCGGCTTTCAACAGTCGTTCGATCTCAGCTTTGATTTGAGGCATCAGCTGAGGGTGATACCTTCTGGGCGGCTATTTTTGGGGTTTGAAACTCTCCTTAATTGGCAGTATGTGTTCTACCAAAGTACGTGCCAGCCCAGGCATCTCATGATAATCCCATGCGAATCAGTCTTTATACTGCAGTAGAAGGGCCATTATGCCTTATTTGTCTTCTTCCTTCAGCAAACCACTAATATGTGTTAGCTAAGGGTTTCTTCAGTTTCCAAGTTGATATCTTCCAAAGTACCCTGAGACTCAAAACTAGGCATAGTTCTTCTTATGGGCGATTCAAGTTCCATCGGCAGCTCAAATTCATCGGTTGCAAGCGTTAGTTCGATGTCTTGGTCCTCCATCTGCCATGCCTCGGCTATCCTTGCCTTAGAACTTAGGGCGGTCAGCCGATGCCACATGTCACGTATGATTTGGGTTTTCTCAACCATTTAAATCCTCCAAGGTAAGTCGTAGTTCGGCTAATTGTTTTATTTCAAACCCTCGCGAGGTAAGATTACAGGATTCCGAAGATCCTTCTTCATACTGCTCCGTAACGGCTATGGGAGCCACATAGGGTGAATAGATGATAGCCTTTACATTATGAACCGTTGGTTGGAACGGGTTATCATCCGCTGGGACAATTTCTATCTTGTCTCCTTCTCAAAAGATGAGCTTTTGATGCATGGTAGAAGGAAGGCATCAGCTTCTATTACAAAGAAGGCAGACCTGACCGTCTTAGGGACCTACAGTGATTTCTGCTACTAGAATCCCCAATGCTTCGGAAGCCTCTCCCATAAAGCTAGTCATTTTCATGTTAGTTGAGATGAGATCTTCTCTGGTTTTGCTGAGGCTTTTCAAAGTAAGCAGTGGCATCACATTCAGCACAACCCCATTGTCGACGAACACTCGGGTAATGGTTTTGTCGTTGATGTAAGTCTTCACATAGAGGGGCTTGATATGTTTAACCATATCTTCTGTAGGTGCACCAAATACAGTGCTCAAAGTGTCCCTAGATGGGGTATCGACTATTGTTGCCAATTCTGTGTCTTCTATGCAAACATCACCTTCTAGGCTATCTGGCGTGGAGCGGCTGGCCCAGAACTCACATGTAATTAGGATGACCATCTCAATGTCTGCCCACATCTCATCAACCAGGTCCTGGCTAAATAAATTGAGGATGAAGTCTCTTCCTTTATTCAATTCGGCTGACCAGGAGCTCATATCTCCCATTTCTTGGAGACAAATGGGGATCGACTGGGGATCATCTAACTGAATCCTCTACACGATCTGTGGGATTGCCTCAGTTAGAGGTCCATCCAGGGCCGCATTCTCTTGCAAAAGTTTATTTGTCGGGTTGTCGGTAGGTTGTTCATCTAGCTCTGGTTGACCTGACATCTCTCCTTCAGGCGACATTGCCCCTGAAGCGACTGAGCTGAATGCCCGCTCGATAGCCTCGGCTACAGCAGACTCAGGAATCTCCTGAATTTCGGCTGCCTTGGTGTTGGAAATTAGATGAAATGTATGTTGCATCTCACGCAAGGCCTTGGCACGTTGCATTTTTTTTCTGAGTCCTGGATACGACTCTCGGTGGTGCCTCTGTCTTTCTGGGAGCCAGATTGATACACCAATTCCCCTCTTCTGTGTTGGCGGTTGGTTTAATCATTCTCCGGGGTCTCGTCTGGTCCTCATTTCTCACCATGATACGTAAGGACGAAACACCCTCGTTTATATTAAACTCGACCACCCTCTGTTTGGTTTTAGGGAGTGGTTCTTCATCTATTCGAGGCATGCTCAACTGCCGATTGGTTGGCATCCATACTTGCCCCCAAGCCTATGCCTGACGTCGATAAGGACCCTTCTGAACCTCATGGTTTGTTCCTGAAGTTCTCGTTCAAAGTCCCTGGGGTATCTAGGGCGGCCATGAAAACTGCTCCTAGCTGGCTGTCTGTCATCACGAATGTCATGTAGGCTGCCTAACCGGTTGAACACAGAGGTCCTTGTGGCCTTCTCCCCTTCAGTAGGTTTTTTTGGGACTCACACCCTTTTCATCGACTGTTTCCCTTTGTTGTCCATTGACTCATCTGGCTTAGCAAGAGATACCATAGATATTGGTACCGCGGGAAAGGGGTTGGTATCAATGGACATTTCAGTCATACTCTTATCGGCTAGCTTGAACCTCTCTTCTTTGATGCCCTTTTGGATCCCCTTTCTGAAGATCACACAATTAGAAGTAGAGTGACTATATGAATTATGCCACTTACAGTACTTCTTATCTTTGAGTTCCTCGGCATGCGGAATCTTATGACCATCAAGAAGCCGAATTTGCTTATCTTTAAGCAGATGATCGAAGATTTGATCTGCCTTCGTGATGTCAAACGAATAACCGACCCTGTTATCAGATGGACTCGTCTCCTTGCCTTTTACGACTTTTAAGGCTGGGCAAGAGTAAACCTTACCCCTAACAATCTCGGCCACCATTGCGTCTGCCGTGCAATCGGTTGACTCTGAGTCGGACTCATCCGCTTCAATGATGAATACCAAGTGAGAGCCTCGATTTCGGCTGGCTCTTCTCCGCTCCTTCTCCTGGACATACTACTCTATTTGGATAGCCTTTTCGGTTAAATGGCTCAGGTCATAGCAGGATTGTCCTACCAACTTATCCTTTAACTGAGGGTACATGTTATTGATTATCATGTGGGCGCACTCAGACTCGGGGAAGTGTACAGTTCATTTTCCAACCTTCTTTCAGAATTTCTCGATAAAATCGACAGCCGATTCATCGACCTACTGCTTGAGATTCGTTAGATTAGTCACTGTAATATGAGGTTGGGGCCAATAGAACCTATTGTGGAAGCAACCCTCCATGTCAGCCCAGCTCTGTACAGAATCATGAGCCAAAGAGGAGTACCATGCAAAAGTTGTTCCCGTTAAAGAGAGAGGGAATAACTGCAACTTGTGATACTCATTCTGGTCAGCCTTGCCGCATTGGGTAGTAAATCTACCAATGTGCTCGATGGTGGATTTGCCGTCATCGCCAGAAAAGATGGCAAACTGTGGTGTTTTGAAGCCCCTCGGCAAAGGTGTTATCCGATCTACCCAACTGGGATAGGGCTTCTTATAAACAGGCATGTCCAAAGATTTCAGTTGAATGCCGAAGTACCTCCGTATGGTATTAGCAATAATCTCCGGGTTTATTAGTTGTGACGCCCCTTGTCGATTCTCGACTGGATTCGGCAAGTAGGCGTTCTGCACTGGCGGCCTCCATTCTGCACTTTGTTGGACATGGTTTTAAAGGTTGTAGGTGATCTGTTGGCCATTACCAATAGGTGGGGTAATGCCCCATGGCTGCTGTTGGGTATGGCTAGAGATGGCAGTGGATCCTGGACCCGATCCGAATTCGATGGATCCAGATCCGTTTTATAGGATATGTATCTTCAAAATTTGGACCCGACGGATGCGGATCGGACCCGGATCCATTTCTGACGGATCGGATCTGGATCTGAATCTTGTATTTGAGATCCGTATCCGGTCCAGATCCGACCCGTGGATCCATTTTTTATTAAATACATTCATAACTTTAGAATGTAATTTTATAAGTATTTTCTTAAAATTGCTAAACACATTCTTGCAAGTTTAATTCTCAAAACAAGTTTAATTTATCCCCGCGTTAACTCAAAAACCAAAAAATAAAGAGGTAGCTTCGATAATAAAATTAATGTTATATTACTGAATGACTAACATCTCCACAGACAAGAAGTTAAAATTATATTCACTTCATTTGTGAAGATTCCAAGCACATGCAAATTTTGCATTGTGGAAATACTAGTTAGCATTTTCCACAACTATTGTCATTGTCCAACATTTTCAATTAATAGCTCACAATCAAAACGAGACAACGAACAAAATATCTCATATGAACATTTCAAAATTGAAACACAGTAAACTGTTAGCTAAGTAAAAATCGTTTGTCAGTTTAAAAAAAAATTCTTAGCAAGGCAAATTTTTTTACATGTGGATCCAGATCCGATCCTTGGACCTGGTGGATCCGATGGATCCGGATTTTGATCTGATTTTTATGGACCCGATGAATCTGGATTCAGGTATGAAAAATGGATCTGGATCTGAATCTAGTAGGATCCGGTCCAGATCCGATCTGTTGCCATCCCTAGGTATGGCCACCAAAGGCTGCAACCTGAGCTCATAGAATGGCTAACGGAGTCTGAGGATAAGGTGGAACGGTATTCCATGACTGCTCTCCTCAAACGTCGACCGTTTTTAAAAAAATTTACGCTTCCTAGAAGGTATGGATTGGGTACTAGCAATGACTGCTGGAATGGTATTCCGATGTAAACAGCGTCACCAGATAGTCGAGCTAAGTCATAGCCAGGGGCCATCGGCTGCCAATTCGACTGGCTAACATTGTTTGCCTGCATCGTAGGGTCGTTCGTAGAAACGTACGGCATAACGGGCGGCAATCCAAAGTGTCCTAGAGCCTGAACTGGTCTCCGAGCCATGTTGATTTGCCCATACTGCAGACTCGCTTGGTCAAGTGGCACGTTTTCCCCCCAAGGTCCGGCGGCGACCATGCAGTGTGTTGGTTGCCAGGTGATTGAGCTTGTGTTCCTAGGTGTGATATCGGTTGCGCCTGAGTGGGCACTAGATGATGCACATGCGGCTGAGGAACACACCGGGAGTCACGGTCTCATGCTGAACAACACCGCTCGTCAAAGGAATGACAGAACTAGCCGAACATTCTCATTGGTGCATTCGGTTGGTTTTCATCTTCCTCGTTTGCTGAACCTCATTATGTATCATCGACTTCACAATGTCAGCCAATTGTTTAGAAACTTGGTACATAATGTCGTGGATGGCCAAGTTGATCTGTTGTCTAATAAAAGATGTGGTCATTATGGTTGGACCTTCAGATTGGCTAGATTCTTCCACGGCTTGGGTTGATGGAGGAAGTAGAGGGGTATCCACCGATGTAGGCATACCCGAGGAGGATGCTGGTTCGTTGTTCCTTCTGAGAGGATTTTATTTAGGATGTGGACTGGACTCGAGGTTCATTTTCTTACCGGACCTTAGACGCATACGCCAAGAATGATCCTGACCCAGAGAATCAAACTTTGCGATTAATTCACCTATGGTCCCACTGGGCGTGCCAAATTTGTTCTCGGCCCCAATTCCGCTATCTGTCGTTGTATCGGCTGATGAAATTGGGAGACAAATTCACTCCTTAACTTAAGCGATTTGAGCTGAAAACAGAACTCTATCTCCATCAATGGGTTCCCCAACTACTCCAGAAAGCGTTAGGACGGTGTTATGAGTAAACTAAGAGGTAAGAAACATGAATACAGCTGAGTGAAGTAAAGGAAAGTAAAGGATAAAAGTAAAGATAGATACGATTTGATTTGTTTGATTGATTGTGTCTGTATATACAAAGAATAATCATATTTATAGTACAAAAAGGGAAAAGAAACTATACAACGTGCTCCCCCAATGTCAGCCATCAAGTAACCCACTAACTTCAATGGCCGACTATGGGGGAGGTGGTGCCGATTTTCTCGCCCTCTACTCCTCTTGCTCGGATAATGGCCCTTTCTTTTAGCTGTTATTGCTTACAGGGGTCCGAAAATCCTTTTGACTTGGTCGTTGATGCGTCTGCATCTGAGTGGGTCTCAGTCGTACCACTACCTTTCAACTCGGCTAAGATGCCTTAGTAGCCGACGAAGTTCTTGTAATCGAGGGCTAGGAGTAAATTCGGCTCTGGAATAGTTCGGCTGTCACTGAATTCGACTAAACACTTAAATTATTTTTGAGTGTTAACACAAATTTATATAATTACAAATACTTCATAATTGTTTACAAGATTATGGTCAAAGAAAGAGTTATTCATTCTCTAAAAAGTAATAAATAAACAATAGGAACTCAAAATTAGTCTCATTTCTTAATGTCTTAAGTAATTCATTTTCGGTTTACTTTACTATCAATTGCAGCCGACTATAAGATCCCTTATTCGAAATGCTAATATGTATTATGCATGTAATTTTCTTGGTTAAAATGACGTTTAGATGTTGAATATGTGTTTGTGCATGTAATGTTTCTCGAAATGACACTGGTGTATTTAAAAACCGGACTACCAGTAAAAACTCAGTTACAAGAACCTACTCGTATCAAAATGACAACCAAAAAGCAACAAATGGAGCTTAAACTTGGAGCAAGCATCAAATAGAGAGGGCTTCAAAAGCACTTTGCGAACGCTGTAAACTCTTCCGAATCCGCTGCCCCAAATACTGATGAAGAAAGTACTCAAAGCATCTTTCCGAAAGCATATCAAAATTGCTGAAATGTAACCCCCAAAGGGCTTAAACAACATAAAACCATTCAGCATTGACTAACCAACTTTCCTAGTCAAGTGATAACTCAGAACCAGGCCAACTGAAAACCATCTTCGCTGTTACACTGTAAACTTCTGCTCTAGATATTGGTTCTTCTAGAGGGAGAGGGGGAGAGGGTTACAAATGTACTAACCACCTCAATACCATGAAACTCAAAAATCAACTAAAGCAAGGAATACCATCAATGTCAAATTTCCTCCACAGAAGCTAAAAGACAATCTTGAGTGCAAACAAAACATCTGCAGTTGAACATCTAAACTATTTACAGCAGCTTACAACTTCCACTCAGGACTTTCATCTACAATTCAGTGCATGAATCTTGTTAACAAAATCATAGGGCATCAACTGGCAGCTGATGAGATACCCAGGCTATGTAAGGATACAAACCTACAAACATGCCAATAGGAGTGACACGACATGGCCAAAGCTACAAATCATGACACATCCTATAAACAATGACTTTAGTGTCATAACCTCATGTACGCAAGATTCTGCAGAGGCATAAAAAAGTTATCGCCACTGAACAAGATCTGTGAGTCAGTTTTTTAATGGTACATGTCAAGCACTTAACACCCCAAGAAACAAAAAAGCACCTAACGCAAATTATGACATAGCAGCTCTCTCATCAGAGCTAGCAGAGGCCTCATTTCCAGCAGAAGTTTCACCACCTTGAACCTCATCTTCGCTGAACATGCTGTCCCCACCAGATTCAGAGGATGAGCCAATCTCCTCATCACTGGAAACCTCAGCTCTATGTCGCCTTCTCACATCCTTTATGCCTCTTCCTTGAAGAGCCAATCGCCTGCGCTTTCTTGCCTTCCTCTTGCCTTTGGGAAACTCTTCCTGCTTTGATTCAAAAGTCCTGTTCCTGACATCTTTTGCAGCTCTATCCATGCAATCTTCATTATCCTCCGACTCAGTAAATTGAGAGTCAACATCAAGCTTCCGTCGCTTCCTACTTGTAGTGGTCTATAAAGAAAAAGAATAAATTAAAAGGATATAAGACAAATATGAATCCAAATAGTAAATTGAATATACACACCATTCCTTAACAAGCATTAATCAACATAGTTCCATTTCTGCTCATGGATGGTTTTCTTCCTTATTTCGGTAGTCAGGCAGGGAGGGCAGGGTTATAAGGAGATCAGCTTGTTAAGACAACAAACCTCAATCGTCGCCATTTGGGAAAGAAATCGAGGTGAAGCATAAATCAGTTGAAGCCCTTCAAAACTAACTATTTTCACAAAATTTTTTGAAGTCCTCGCCCTTGATCGTTCGCAATGACCTCACTCTAGGACAAGAAACACTACCTAACATTGAACCTTGCCTCCCTCAAAGTTAAATATGGCCACGGTAATAAATTAACGAAATCTCATCAGCTTAACCATCGATGTGACAAGTTTGTTCAATTGCAATTGCCATCCAGATTTACTGCAAGAGTTTATCAAAGATAAAAAGGAAACTTAGCACAGTTGTCTCTTTCCTTCGCAGAGTATCCTCAGGGGAACCAGCCAAATCACACTTGGGCTGCATACTAGTAGAAACCTTTTATTAATAAGTAATATGGGATTACACTGGTATGTTGTTGTTGATATAGGAAATGTAAATGTTGCCCTCAATTTCACATGATCCTGTGCAATTTAGCCAGTCCCAAGCCCGAGTAGAGGAGGAGGAGGGTTTACACAGACATCTAGCATAAAAATGACCTATTGTTATGCATCTTGAAGAGCTGAATGGGTACAGATAATTCGGATAGCACCTGACCACTTTCGGTTATTATTTGACTGAATATGAAGCTTGAATAAATGCTTAAACTCATTAGGCACTTTTCAGATGCCAACCCAGTACCACATCAAGCCATAAATTGTCACAGAATTGTTAAAGCATACCTTGGGACCTCGATCAACCAGGCGAGACCATTCACTTCGATTCCGCAAGCAATCAAGGACGGCCTGTGAGTGACTTGAATATGCGTAACGTTCTCCGTTGTGCTTCCTCAAGTTGGGCCAGTGCTACAAAAAAAGCAGGAAGATAAAAGACAAATTAAATTTTGTTAACACCAGAAAGAGAATAATGTATCCCATCTCATTAAAGCATCTGTACCGGAAGAACTGCATTGCAGAGCTCTTCATAAGTCATTCTTTGACCTTTGCTCATAATCTCAGCAATCAAGCCTACAAATGAAGAAAAATAGGCAGCAACTATAAGGAGGAAACTCATGGTAACATTCATAAGATAAAAAATAAAGGAAAATTCATTTTATAGAATATCCAACATATACAACTCTTGTTAAGGCAAAAACCTGGTAATGTCTGATGTGAAGGATGTCCAACGACTTTTGCATCATCAGCAGCAGCTGTACTTGGTGAATTGTGCTTTGAGGACAGGTTCTGCTCATTTGCTTCATTTGGGGAACATAAACTACTACTTGCAGAAGTATTGGAGGCAAGTGTGTTACTCTTCTTCAGAGACTGCACACTTTTTGCTGATCCAGCGTCTCCTCTCTTAATAATAGAATCTTCTTCTCTCCTACAACCAGGAGAAGTTGATCTATCAGATTTCTTGGTTTCCTGAACCACCTCCTGAGAACAGTTTGAACCATCTTTGCCTATGTCCTTTGACTTTCTCCTAAATGACTATGGCAAAATATAAACACATGTCAGAATAAAATCAAAATAGGCAGATAATTGCCTATTAGGTACAAAAATCATGTAGCTTACCGAACCATGATCTTTTCCTCCACTAAATGTTCGCTTCATTAGCATACTTGTAGATGTTGGAGAGGTTAATTGAGGTAAGCTACCAGCATGACGCATCCGTGGCACTCTCGGAACTCTAGGAGAACTATTAAGTTCTTGATGAAGCAGTAGAGCAAGCTACATAAAAAATGGATAAGTGTAAGCTAAGAGGGAAATAGTGAACTTTAAACATTCACCAATTCAACTTTTACCTCTTCATCACTTAGTGCTGCAGGAGATGATGACGATGGAGGATGCATCAGGTGTGTATTCACTTTAGAAGATGGTTGGCAACTTGGCTGGTTTATCTTTTCACCTTTTTGTGTCAAATGTGTACCTGTAGCTTTATTCTGTATATGTGCCGCACTCTCACTTTGCAGTGAAGTAGAAGACTCTGCAGAGCGTGAACTAGCAGGGTTACTACGCACGATTGATGTTTTAACAGAAGAATTAGGGACCGAATCCTTTGCTTCTGATACTGTGTTCTTCACCGGAGTATGAGAGAGCTTGGTCGACTGCAATGTCTTTGATGCTGAACCAACTGATGACTTTGGGAGCTCTTTCAACATTTTCTTCGGCCTTTCACGCCTCTCCTCATCCCTACCAGCATACATTGACAAACTCTCTCTTTTATTACTAAGATTGCTCCCAGACATTCCCCTCAGTCTACCATTAGAATCATTATTATGAGCTTTCGAGGATGTTCGAATCTCCGGAGCAGAAGACTTGGTTGTACCTGAAGATGATTTTCCCATGGATAGAACTACTTTACGGTGGTTCGGAGCTGATAATGTTGCGACTGCTGAGCTGGATCTAGGTGCATCTTCAGCAGGTTTTGAACTTTGTTTGTGTCCTGAATTTTTCCTTGCTCCTACTGCAACTTCAGAAATCTTAGGTTCTTGATTAGATTGGCAGAGAGCACTAGGTGATTCATCAGTATTAGTTGTATTATTACCACCAATCATTGCCTTTCTATTGCCTTCCTCTAAGTTACAGTCACTACATTCCGAATTGACTATAGTGGTAATATTTACTTCAGCTTTTTCAGACAAGCATCCTGAAGATGTCCCTGCGGGTTTTGCCAAGGATTTTGTTATATCCAACTTACTCTCGCTTGGAAGTGAACGTTGAACTTCAAGGTCTGCAGGATCAGCATGGACTTTGTCTGCCAATTGAACCTCGAGTTCAGAAGAGCAAATAACCTTATCATCACTTGAGCTCTCAACATTTGGGTGCCTTTTAATGTTAGGACTAAGACGTGTAACATTTTCTACCACGGGCTCTGCCATTTGTGATTCTGTTCCAAGACTTAGCACCGCAACCTCTTCCTTATTGTTGGTAGCATTAGTAACAACCTAATTTCGCAATCAGCATTATTTTACAAATATTCCTTAACCAGAAAAGAAAAACCCAAGAACAAATAATTAAAATTTTCTCTGTAATGTAGAAAATGAAAGCATCTCTCATCTCTTCTTTCACTCTGTGATAGCTGCCCAAATATGGAGTAAAATTCTGCAGTGGCAAGGCATAAGGAGAATGTGTATGAACTGGCAAAGTGAAAAGCAATGGGCAATCAAGTATGCAAGAAGGAAAAGTGCCTGAGGTTTTTAGAATGTCTTCGGCTGCTACTGTATATTATACATGGCAAGAAAGAAATGGCAGTGTTCAAGAACAAGCAGAGAAGCCCTGGAACCATAGTCAAGCAGATTATTCAGGAGGTCCACGGTAGAGGGATTATGAAGCCTAAAAGAGCATGGAAGTTCTGGACTTTGAAATTCTATCCCTAGACGAGTAATAGTATGATATCAGTAGGTAGGGAAATGTAGTTATGCTGTGCTGATGTTGGGACTTGTTTGTCTAATAGTTAGCTGCTTTTCCTTGCACCTAAATCCCGTTTGGTAATATAATATAATAAAGTTTTTTACCATAAACATTAGCATGACATAGAGCTCCCTTTTCTCCACAACTCTATAAAAGGTAAGGCTCCTTAGACATTTTAGATCCAAAAGGCATTTAAACCAGACTCATAACCAGGAAGACATAGTCGATCCACTTGCATTTGTCAAGGAAATAAATAGCACTAAGCTTGCCCTGCATAAAACTCTAGTGCCGCTTATACCTGGGAGTAATATGCAATGACAGTAAATCATGAAAGAAATGCATATTCTACTTAAAGGAGATCCGGCAACTGACAATAGCTTTGACAGAAACTTGGTCCGTAAGGAGAGCTAGATGTGTGTAATATGCAATGACAATTGACAATAGATAATGAAGAAACACATTCCACCCTATCCCCTCCCGTTCATCCTCAGATGAAAGCCAATAAATATATACCGTTTTCTCCTTTTTTAATCAAATCCAACCAGCAGACCTACTAGAACGGTTGATTCAGCCCACATCAGATCCATGAGCTCACCATAATAGCTAGATTTAAATCACTTTCAATCATTTAGCAAATGCTATAAGCTCCAGTTCAAACATGTTTCAACATGTGCATAAATGTTCTCGTATG
Organism: Anisodus acutangulus; assembly: GCA_029783415.1. Classification (NCBI taxonomy): domain Eukaryota; kingdom Viridiplantae; phylum Streptophyta; class Magnoliopsida; order Solanales; family Solanaceae; genus Anisodus; species Anisodus acutangulus. Next base: position 61,994,280 of record CM056491.1, on the reverse strand, counting down.
TTTTATAGGATCTAAATACGGTAAACCATACAGCAGCAATAACATGAATTATGTAACTATAAGGTTCAACTTCGATCTCATCTCAAATTGGGGAAGGAAATGAGTTATGGCAATCTGGACTTCCCAAATTGCATGGTTACCCTCATGGCACTTCCTCACTAAGTGCAAATGTTTTCCCAATCAGAAGGGACTGATGCAAAAATAACAGTGCCTAGAATAGATAGAGCGCCAGAGAAGGTTCGTTAGCTTAGAATATGTCAGGAATGTTGGTGCTATTGGCTAAAACCAAAACAAGAGAGATTTGTTTTTTATCGTTCATAATAGAGAGATTTTATAAGCTTAGAATATCTCCTTCATTTTCTAATAGGATATCTCGCAAATGAGGTCAAAGCACCTTGCTTCTATTCCTAATATGCCCATCCTTTTTACCTCTCTAACAAAGGGGAGGGAATGAGATGTTTCATGCATTTTTTAAACTGGTAATTGTATTATGTTCCCTTGCCCTTTGATTGATTTCTGCTGCTGTATGCTCTTTCGTGTACTTTGTTTATCTTATTTACATGTGTTAGTTACTGCTTCTTTTTTCAGAATGCTTTATCAGGGCTTATTCACTTTTGTTACTCATTTTCATATTGCTTTAAATTTCTTGTCTGAGTCTGACCGTTTCTCTTGCTTTGCTTGTGCTTGCTTTGTCTTGAGCCGAGGGTCTTTCGAAAACAACCTCTCTACTTAACAAGGTAGAGGTAAGGTCTGCGTACACTCTACCCTCCCCAGACCCCACGTTGTGGGACTTCACTGAGTATGTTGTTGTTGTAACTGTATTATGTATCATATGAGCAAAACAGTACATAGATTTTTGTTTTGAAAATCAGAAATCTCTGACCGCCCCCCTTTCCACCTCTAAGTATTGGTGTGTCTCGTTGCAATCATTCTGGTCAATCCCTTTCCAGAGATATAGGTAAGGGATGACAGGAGATGGCCCCTATAGCAAAATAAACCAGCCCCTCGTTTGAGAGAGTAAATAGAATAGTGTCGGGCTTATAAAGCTAGAAGCCTACTTCGACCTTCCTACAATGTTTTGTTCTTCCAGCCCTAATAATTTACAAAGTTAAAAGTACAAATATGATCATAGGAAAAAAAATTACTCTACCACTTGAAACATGCAGTACTTGGCTTTGTGTGAGAAATGAAACAAAGAGAAGTCACCACAAAATCGCAGGAAACTGTAGCATGAGAACCGATCACATACCGTGTCTGTCATAGGTAAACTAGCAGAACCACTCCGCTCTAAATTTGTTGCTGCTCCATCATTATCCATACGAGAGTCCTCAACCCTAGCAGGAACGTGGTTTCTAATCTTGTCTTCCCGGGGATGTGCTTCACGTGTTGAGCAGCGTTTAGATACATCATAAGATGCAATTTTTGAAAAGCGCTCATTTGAAGTTGGAATGTCAGAATAGCTTGTAGTGGCATGGTCCAGCACAAGAGGTCCATTGTCAACAGCAGCCAAAACTTCCCGGGAATTTCCAAATTTTGTTCTCTGAATATCTGTCTTGACAGCCATGGGGCCTCTGTCTTTAAAAAAAAAATGCAATTGTTTTGAGTCAATTCCTTCATAACTTGAAAAGGAATATTAAGTACCATTTTCAAAAATTATAGTAGTACTAGTAGCAATTCAAATAGTAGATAAAGCAGCAGTAACACAAACCAAAATATGAAAGTGAAGAAAGTATTAGACATGCCAAAGAAAGTTATATCATATAGATGCGTGTATATAAACCAAATACTTAATAAAGTATCAAAAAAATCTTTTTTTAACAAAAGGGTATTAGCTTACCTGGTCTAGAAGCATGTGCATCTTTCTTAAGATAACCCTCCTTTTCAACGATCTTAGACTTCTTCTTACCACTTTGGTCCTTGGACACCCCAAACTCTTCTTTCTTGCGATTGTTGCCTTGTATCATGCTGGGACCCAATGAACCTGTGCCCCTCTTCACATCATTGGTTGAGCGAGTAGTAGCATCTGAATCCATAACACCGTTGGACTCAATAACAGGTTTCTCAGAAACAGGGTTAACTACTGGTGCAAACAAGCAGTTTTCCCTTGACAAGGAGAATAAAGCGCCAGCACCATTACAAGTAGTCATCTCATTGCTTTTGTCACTGGTATTATCATGGGCCTCCCTTGTTTCATTATCCCAACAAGGAAATTCCGTATATTGAAAATTAAACTTTTTGGGAACATAACCACTGCATTTCCACAATTGACGACCAAATACAGATGATAACCCAGAAAATAAAGCTGGATCACCACCGGGAACACCTTGCACGTGAACCCTTTCCTCCATTGGCAAATCAGTCCAAAGCCTAAAGGGCTTTCGGATAGGCACAGTATTAGGATATGGAGGATTCATCCTCAAAGTCTTGGTGGGCAACTCCACAAGCAGCTGAGCCACCTCAGTTTCTTCGCTATCATTCCTCCTAGCTTTATTCTTACACTTATCACATGCAAATAGCTTTTCCGTCTTGACGTACCGCACGCAACGCGTATGTACCCACACACCGCACTCATCGCAATTCACCATCTCCTCCCCATCATCAAAATTCACACCACACACACAATCCACTGTCCATGAACCATCCACCCAATCATCCTGTGGATTTGCAACGGGAAGCCGGTGAGACCGGCTCTTCATGGCTGCCTCTCTGCTAATTCCAACCCTAAAACTGCAACAAATAGAAAAACCTAAAATCCCCAAAAATAAACCCCTTTTAGGCAATACCTACTTATATACCACCTCAATTATCAATTGAAACGTCCAATCACTCCACTGTCAAACCCTATCCCAGTCCGATAGAATTCATATCATCCAACGAACATACAAAAACCAAGCGTATAATTGAATTACACACAAAAAAAAGGAAAGGAACGAACCTAACATACCCAAAAGTAATCCCTTTTTAAGCTACTATTGCCTACCTCAATCATCATAGCTCGATGCCAAATGAAGGGCGAAAAAACTCCATTCTCAAACCTTTTCCCTAAAGCTGGAAAGCAATTGATGGAAGCGTTGAGAAATAAATGGTGTCAGCTGCATAGGGGTTGGGGAGCTGGCCTTTGCTTACATTACGAGTGGATGGGCCGTTAACTCAAACAAGGTACTTACGGGGGTCAATTGTCAATGAACAATTCTTTGGAGCTTAATAGGAATAGTGTGGATTTGTAGCTATCAACTCTAGGTTCTATTAATTTAATTTTAATTTTAAATGGAAAATTTGATATTGAAAAAATAAAAATAAAATGAAAAGCTTGTTCAAGGAATATATCTGGTAAAATAATAATTTCCATTCACGAACTTTTAACTTTTATTTTACTTGAAATTTGAATTCATGTCCAAAATAATTTCTAACTTTTGAATACTCTTTGAGTTTCAACTCCAAATACGAATATCTTACTTTAATAATATTATGAGATACTAAATGCAAATGGTTCCTTTCTCCCTCTTTTGAGCAGGACACGTGCTTAATGCTGATGCATCATTATCACTTATGACTTTTTTATAAGGATTACTGTCAGTTGAGACAAATAAAAACAAATTATCTATAACTTTATCGTCATTTTGTGTACAGTAAAATTTAGACTGATAAGAACAAATTATCCATAACTTAATTGTGATTTTGTGTTCACCAAAATTTAGGCAGATAAGAATAAATTATCTATAACTTAGTTGTCATTTTTGTGTGTTAACTATCTCTTTATTTCAGTTTATGTGAATTTATTTGATTGAGTACAAAATTTAACAAAGAAATAAAAAAATTAAAATTTGTGTTTAAATATATCATAATATTTGTGAGTTATAGTACTTTAAAACTTATAATTTTAAACATGTATAATCTTTGTATAGATATAAAAACCAATCATTAAATGGAAGAAATGATGAATATTATCCAAAATGGAGGGATAGTTTATTAGAAAAAGTATGCCGCATCCAGTAAATCCAACGACGAAAAATTGTATTCAACAAACGCGGCTAACCAATTGCAGCCAAAATGTGACTTGTAAATTGAAATCATTAAATGTGATTTATAAATATATTCAGTAAATGTGACTTATAAATCGTATTCATCAAACACGAGTAATAAATAATTATAACTTTCATTTATCAAGTGTAATTTATAACTCGTTTTTGCGGGGAGTAATTTACAATCCTTTTTGCTAAATATAATATATAACAGGTCCATCAAATGAGCTTTGTAAATTATATTTGATGAATGTGTTTTATTACTAACATCATCTTCCCTCACTTATCAATTTTTTTCTTTATAGCTTGTAAGACGCATTCTACGTATTGAATTCTCACTAAAATAACACGTTAGGGACTTTTTTGGCCAAAAGTGCACAAAATTTGGGCAAAAAATGTTAATTCATTGCTTCTCGTCACTTCGCCCCTATGACCTAAAATATATCCAGATTTGTTTGTTAAAAGAATGAAACTTGAGCTTAATTCAACATCCAAAAAATAGCTCATGACATAAGAATTGTTCATGACTATATAAGAAGCCCCAACAACCTTTTCATGTGGATCAATGAGTAACAGTTGTATCTATGATTTAGTCTGTACTGTGAAGCATATGATAAATAACCATCTCACTAGGTGAAGTTCACCTTCTACCCATCGATGGTATATAAGTTCCAACATGTGGTCACTCGACTCACATTATTTTTTCATGTTAACGAATTATAGTCACATTCAATTGGCTTTTAGAGTTGCCAACTCATACTCAATTCAAATGATTTTTCTGCCATTAACTTATATAAGTAATCAAACTATGCAAATATATGTCACGCCATTGGTACATAAAAGATTTACTCAATCTCTATTATATTCAACGATAATGACATGCATAAGTTTACAAATACAAAATATCTTAAAGCACACACAAGTTGACTTTTCCCAAACATTTTGCACAAACCTACACTCGAAATCTCAGATATATCATACATTACATATGCTATTTGTACCGCGAAAAATTCAAAGATGAAGAAGGCATCTCAAGGATTTTCCATCTACAAGCAATTGAAAACCTTCGTTGATCTTTTCAAAGGGCAATTCATGAGTAATAAACTCGTCCAATTTCACCACCTGATTTTAGTTCATGCACATTAGTCAGTAACTTTACAATAAGAAAAAGAGGAATATCATATATAAAAAAGAATATAGTATATAATTACCCCAGCCAGGCACTGTTTGGCAAAAAACGGGAGTTGGGATTTTCCTTTGAAGTCACCAAAGACAGAAGCCACAATCCTTCGGCCATCGAACAATTCCATAGGATGCAGTGGCAGCAATCTTGGTGTCGGATGGATTCCTAGAACTATTGCCATGCCCCATCCCTGCAATAATTTTTTTTTTTTAAAAAAAAACTATCATCAGTCAGTCTATATAAAAAAAAATATGTGCAAACAATTAATAAAACTAAAATCTTACATCATGTGTGGACAAAAAAGCCTCTCGAAGAACATCCAAATTTCCAGCACACTCAAAGCTATAGTGCACGCCCCCTTCAGTCATTTCCCTTATTTTCTGCGCCACAATTCAACACACCATGTGATTACAAATAAAATACATAAAACGAAGACTGGTATTAAAAAAATACTTGTCTTATTTGTCTCCTTATATTAAGAACTGACCTCGTGGACGGGCACATCGATCTCTTTGGGGTTGATGAAGTCGGTAATTCCAATTGCTTGACCTTAATTAGGAGCACAAAGCGTACCATTAGGCGCCAAATCATTTGTCTAATTGTCAACTTAATTAATTCAGAGCAGCTGCCTAATAAAACTTTGACCAGAAATTAGATACGTTTCTCTTAATTTTAATAGCAGCTACCAAAATTAATTAGTGATTACTTTTTCTTGATGTTTTTCTTTTCAGTAGAAGTTTACCTTTGACGCGTTTTTCAGGGTTAATATCCACTCCTATGATTTTCGATGCACCTCTAGTTCGTGCCCCTTCCACAACCTGCAGCCACATTGAAAACTTGAATTAATTGTTCTGCTACTCCTATTTTTTGCTATGATTAGAGAAGGAGTAATAGAAGTTATGTTGTTGACTTTAGAACAACGGGTAAGTTACAAAATGATACATCAAAAAAAGGCAGCCCGGTGCACTAAGTTCCTTATATGCGCGAGATCCAGGGAAGAGTCAGACTATAAAGGTTTATTGTACGCAACATTTCTGCAAGAGATTATTTTCGCGGCTTAAACCTGTGACCTCCTGGTCATATGTCAACAACTTTATTAATTAATCCATGGCTCACCTTCATAAAATGATACATAAATTTCCTCAATTTAATAAAAACTATGGCGAAGATAAGCCTAGTACGAGTCAACGTGGGCAACTCTTCAAGAATACTCTAATAAACTAACTAGACTACTAGAAACTCCAAAGTCAATGCAAGAGGTCCGATTGGCACATTACTAATTAAAATGATCCACTTGCTTTTCTATTTTGGACCCCCGATCCCTATGTACCTTCTAGTGTAGGAGCAGGGCGAATACCATATATGTTATGAATTTGTCCTAATTCAGTAGTTTTGGCTCTACTAATCGGCTAAGAAATAAATTTATTAATTAGACGAACCTATTAATTGGATAAGAAAGAAGTTTATTAATTATAACCTGCCGACCAAGAAATAATTTCAAAAACGATACTTTCTTTTCACTTGCCGAGCAAGTTTTTTTACTTAACATTGGAAGCTTACAAAATTTGTTAATTAAACAAGAGGTTTAGCGTTGAAAACGGTATCAATTGTTGGTTACAATGATGCAGGAAACGAAAATATATAACTGTTAAGTATTACAAGCAACTCAATTGTTGGTTACAATGATGCAGGAAACAGAAATATATAACTGTTAAGTATTACAAGCAACTGAAATTACAATTAACTTGAACAATAAACTGAAATTACAATAAACTTGAACAATAAACTGGAACAGTTTTTGGTATGCTGAGTCGAGTGTTTGCACTCTGTCTTTAAGACAATATTGCCCCGTATGTATCCTTTCTACGTCCTGGACAATTGTCTCCCAAGATAAAACATCAAATGAACAATTGAGCAAAAGAAACTCAAGTGCTACCGTGAAGAATTTTGAGTAGTGAAATGATGCTGAAAGGTAATAGGCACCATGTGAGTGCGCCAAAATCTCTTTCAAGAGGGGATTGTTGGAAATTTGCCTTTGGCGGGAGTTGCGTCCGACCAACTTTAACGGCTTAAACACTAGTGTTCCGCATGTTGGACAATTCGGTTCTTCACACGTGCATAATCTACTAAGTAAGTAGATGATCGTAGGGCCAAGGATCGTCAAATTCCGTTGAGAAATGAAAGAGATATTGGTCCACGAAGTGAGGTGTTTAAAGCATGGGAAAATGTGGTATTGGGATCAATTCTCCCTCATCGGTGGGGGAAGAAAGAATTGTTTTGTTTATAAGTCTCAAGGTTGGCTTGGGGTTTGGGACCCCAAGGGGTATCCCATGTGTTTAAAGGAGGGAAGACCTACATGTGCTTCGGTTCGAGGAAAGCCCACACGCGCGCCGTCCGTCCGGTCTGGGTCCTGGGCTGTGCTTCTTCTGATATTATCTTTTTGGACCAGAATTGTTTCATATATACAGTTTGGTTCTTGAAGTTTCAAGAAAGTCAAATTCGGCAGAGAACTTTGTGATTTTTGGAATGTCAACCAGTACTCAATTCAGCAATTTATTTTGGCTGAATTAATCTTCCTAAATGTCAATCTGTTGCACATCTTCACCATTTATTTTGGTGAATTACTACCTCCATAATTGCCATTACTTGGCCAGTAATGGCACTTATGTGGGCAGTTGGTAAGCCTCTTCTTCAACTATATAAAGGACCCTTTGGCCAGATTGTTGAGACACACATAACATAAAAACATAAACGAAATCAGTTCTTCCTATTACCTTCCAGCATCATTTCACTACTCAAAATTCTTCACGGTAGCACTTGAGTTTCCTTTGCTCAATTGTTCATTTGCTGTTTTATCTTGGGAGACAATTGTCCAGGACGTAGAAATGATACATACGGGGCAATATTGTCTTAAAGACAGAGTGCAAACACTCGTCTCAGAGTTTTATTAGATCAGGTATAATAAAAAGATATTAGATCAGGTATAATAACGATAAGGGGAAGAAAAAGGAAAGGAAGACAAGAAAGCAAGTAACGATATTAACTAATCATGTGTCATGTTGAAGTGAAGGTGTCCAAGCTACCCTGTTAGGCCATTTAATTGATGGAGCCAGATACTTGATAATTGATATACTAATTAGTTAGATGGGCTTGGGCTTGGGCTTGGGCTTGGGCATGGGCACGGGAACGGTACCCATATTATGAAGGTATCTAACATCAACCTGATGCATCTTATGATTTTGTTGACAATCACAATTATAATAAAAGAAATAGAGAGCTAGAAAACAAGCTAGACATAAGAGCTTCAGGCCCACTTATTAATAATTAAATAATTACAAATTAATTGATGGTTGGAGGAAGATAGAAGACTTATCAGCCAAATAACTCGTGTATAATGTAGAGAAACATATAGCCTAATGACAGCAAAAGTGATTAATTAGGAACTTACGGCCAAACCAACAGCTCCTAATCCAAAGACTGCCACCGTTTCCCCTGTTTGAACGTCAGCTGTGTTCCACGCAGCTCCTAGACCTGCATCATCAATCATCCCATTTTATTTCTATACCCAACTTGCCTAATTATGAAACAGCAGCCACCATAGTAGGGCCAAAAATCTTAAGGGGTCGTCGTTTACCGGCTAGAAAGAAAATTATTATTAAAATTAGGGGCAACTCGGTGATTAAGCTCCCGCCATGTGCGGAGTCCGAAAAAGGATCAGACCACAAGAGTATATTGTACGCAGTTTTACTTTGCATTTGTCCAAGAGGTTGTTTACACACTTGAACTCATGAGCTCCACATCACATGACAACAACTTACGAACTACTGTATCAAAATTAGCTTAACTAATCACCCTTGGTAACTTTTTAGTTGCTTTATATATGATTTAGCACACCAAATACGATGTTTGGTTACCAATTTACAATTATGCATAACTAATATATGTTTAAGTTATGAAAAGATAGAATAATTAATATATGTATTAGTAATAAATAAAGAACTAATCTTTACATTACTAATACATGTATAACTCTAATTATACCAAACGACCCTAAGTACAAAAACAAGTAAAAAATGTCTCCGTACCAAAATAAATTAGGGATTTTCACTAATTATATGTCCTTCAAACATAAATTTGGGGTGTTATTACCAGTGGAAACGCCGCAGCTAAGCAAGGTCATCTTGTCAAGTGGGGCATTAGAGTCAATCTTGACTAAACAGGCAGAATCAACAACAGTATACTCGCTAAATGTGGATGTGTTTAGAAAATGATAAATGGGGTTGCCATCCATGTTCCTGAACCTGCACTTTCCGTCACTAGCCATCACGCTTTTGAACGGATTCACGCGGAACTTGCCACACAGGTTCGTTTTCTTTGACGATTTGCAGTAAACGCAGTCTCCGCATTCTCCATTGAATATTGGTACTACGTGATCTCCCTCTTTCATATCGGTCACACCTTCTCCCACGCTCTCCACCACTCTGAACATGTTTATTTCATTATCATCATTTTAATTACTGTTTCATCAAAACAAAAAACAAAAAAGACTTATGATGTTCAACTTACCCGGAGGCTTCATGTCCTAGAATTCGAGGGTAAACTCGTTGAGCTTCGCTCTATGGACCAACAAATTAAATCATCATAATTCATAATTTGGAACAAATAAATCAACAACATATATAGATATGAATGGTAATTTCATTGTTATTACCAAAAAAATACTCACTCGTCCCGATTTATGTGATACTTTTCGTGAGTGTCAATTTAACTAAACTTTAAAGCTAAATTGGATTAGATTAACGTAATATTTTAAGATCAAAATTTTTATAACTTATCTCATGAAAAAAATTAGATGTTAACATGTTGATAAAAATTTATGTAGTTTGAATCTCGGGAATCGAAAAGTGACATATAAATTGGGACGAAGGGAGTATATATATATATAGACATAAAAAGAGTTTGAGATCTGTATATATGTATACCTCGCCTTTCCAAGCACTGAGATCCGTATGGCAGATGGAAGTAAAGAGGATTTTGATTCGGACCTCCATTTTCTGAGGTGGATCCACCTGCACTTGTTCTACAACCAGGGGTTGCCCCGGACCATAAGCTACAGCAGCTGCGCAACAACAGCAACATCAGAACGAAACGCTTTCTCTAGTGAAGCAGAACAAAATCAAATGTGTTGAGAACAAATTTATTAAACTGACCTCTGCAAGTGATGACCTTTGCAAGGGTACCATTATCATGGGAAATGCCGTTGGTAGCCATGTCTTGCTGTTACAATTTTGTCTGTTTTGCGGGCTTTCCTAGTCAATTTGTCAATAAAAGAGTACTATGGAAGTGAGGAAGAAAGTCACAGGTGCAGGGCGTTTTTATAGTGCTAGCAAAAAGCCTTGTGGTCAAATAGAGCAGGTAAGTAATTAATAGGGGTGGCCAGTGGGCCGGGCTCGGGTTTGGCGGGCCGGGTCTGGCGGGGTCGGGGTCGGGGCGGGACGATCCGGGGGGTCGGGATCGGGACTAGCGGGCCTAGCGGGGTCGAATGCAGGCGGGATCTGCTCGATCCGATCCGATCCCGATCCGTCGATATCGAGCGAGGCGGGCTCGAGGTCGGGCTCGGGTCGAGGCGAGGCGAGTCGGGTTTTCCTTTTTTTTTTTTTTAAATAACATATGTATAAAAAAAACTCAATAAATAAAACAAGATAGTGTAATAAAAACATCCCAAGGTCAATTTTTGTGCCTCTTATATTATTTAATAGACATATGATTTTTTTGTAATACAAATACAATTGTCTAAAATCTAAATTGCAACTTTATGGTGTTGTCCAAAAGTTGCAAATTACATAATAAAATTGCAATTAAAAATTACATTTTCAAAAAATCATTCTAATTGCTTGATGATTTCATGTGGTTCTTCGGTTGGAATAGGTATTTGTTGGTCAAATTGATCCACGCCGCTTCCACTACCTTCGGTTAAGATTTCGTTGTAGTTTTCATCATCTTCTTCGTTGATCTCCTGTTGACCGCACCTTCTCCGCCTCCGCTCGTATCCAATCTCAATAATACCGCAATTTCCAAGTCGTCTCCCGGCCAATGAGTGTCTGTGGTCTCCTATTTGATATCCGTCATAGAAAGCGCTTTCGACGCAGCTTGATGACGCTTGAATGTTCAAAACATCTCGAGTCATCAATGAAAGTGTCGGAAAGGTCTTCTCATTCCCTCCAAGATTTCAAAGAAGTCTTCTTGTCCATCTTCATTGATAACTTCTTGATACTGATGCAACCCTGCAAAACAAAAATATCCAACTCGCTAATTTGGTTAGTAGAGGTACGGTCAAGACATTCTATTTCGAGGCTTTCAATACTAGCCGCAGAAACAACATGTCTTTTGTGAGGTTGTGTTGAAGATGAAGAAGATGGTATGGTAGCCAAGACAAGCGTTACTAGCATTTTCTTGTTGATAAAATCTATATATATTTTTGCAGTGGTGTTCTACGCTATTCAACACTTCTTCTTTAGTTTGTTCAATAGGTGGTGGGTGATTTAGATTTTTGGGACTTGGAGGTGGTAGTACTTCTATACAATCGTAAATAGTTTCAATTAGTGATTTAGTACCGTCTATTTTAATAGTAGGATTTAATACAGAACCAATAATATAAATAGAAGGAATAGGAATAAAATATTTTTTTATTTTGACAAACATTTTTTTAATAGCTGCCTTATAAGCTGGTTTTTCCATATATTCACTAAGTAATAAAAATATTAGAGTTATATAAAATAACATAGTTGAAATAGTAGGATAATATATACCGGAAAATTCTTTTGTTGCTTGAAAAATTTCTCTAAAAATACAATAAGTTCGGAAATTTTTTCCCAATCACTATCTAAAATCATATCACCGGCTTTTTATTATGAGAGTTAAAAATAAAGTTATAGGTAATTTATAGTCATAAGCAACAAGGAGTTGCTCGTATAAAGAATTCCACCTAGTGGATACTTCTTGTGGAATTCTTCTAAAAGGTAGTCCACAATCATGACAAATTTTTTATATTCTTTTCTACGTTGTACTTTATTACTTTTAAAAATAAAGTTTATAGCAAATTGTATTTTACTAAGAATGTCTTCAAAAAGTGATAGACCATCCTTTACAATTAAGTTATATATATGGCACGCATTTTATATGAAAATGGTCTGAAAAGATGGAGCTAAACTATTTTTTAACATTGTAATTGCGTAATTGTTATTAGAAGCGTTATCTAATGTAATAGTCATAATTTTATCGGTAATTCGTAATAATCGCACACTTGATAAATATTTTCTGCAATAAAAGTACCGGTGTGCCTATCATCTATATATCTATACGCTAAAATACGTTTTTGCATAGACCATTTATAATCTATCCAATGACAAGTTACGCTTAAATAATCATGGCCGTTAGTACTACGACCTATATCAGACGTGATAGATACTTTGCCATTAAAATGATATAATGAAAACGTAAATATTGTTGATATTCATGCGCAAATTTAAATACATCTCTCTTAACAATTGACCTAGGAAAACTGTTAAAAGCGAGATTATATATATCTCTAATGTAATGAATAAAACCGGAGATGAAGGAAATGAAAAAGGCAAACCCTCCACAAAGAACTAATTTTGATATTGCTTCCTATCTCTATGTTTGTTGTATTTAGAGCCTACAATTCCCCGTCATAGGGTTAATTTGACCACAAGACTTGGTCCGGACGAAGTCGGTATGTGAACCTTGTCCCGATGGAGCGCCGCTTATGCACCGGTTTTGAAGCCTGGTATTGGGCATACCTAGCTGGATGAGCACTTACTACGTGTCTAATTAAACCCCGTCCCACCGTGACCTTTTCCAGTTTTAAATTTTAAAACATTTTTACAAATTTTACATATGGCTACTTGATTCTCTACGTCCCTATCAAAAATGTCCATGCATATGATTTTAATGGTCGTTTCTTTGGACCTCGTCTCATACTAGGGGAATAGGAGGTATTTCAGTTGAAGGTGCACTAGTGGGCGTGTTGTCATCAATATTAGTGGGTGTATCGTCTAGATCATCGTCTAAATTAAAGTCTTCTTGAGTTCCGTAAAATAACTCCTCGTCTAAATCTAATGGTATTGTAGGAAAATGTTGAGTATCAACAAAATCATCCTGTGTAGGAATAAGATGACTAGAAGAAGTACCTTGCCCTGGTTGCCTCTACTAGAAGAAGCACCCTTACCCTTACCCTTAAACATACCTTTTAATCATTCCATTTTAATTATGATAATAAATAATTAAAGACAATAAAATTAAGTGCGCTAAATAAAATAAGCAGGACAATAATAATTTAATGAAGGAACGAATGTACCAAACGCCGACGTAACGTCGACGTAATCGAGAGGTTGAAAATTGAAACTTTGCTCGATGGAAGATCCTCAAGCTAGTTGCCAACTTCACTCCCAATTCCCAAATGAATTAATAAAATTGAATATTTAGCAAACAATGTAGAGATATATTGAGAAATTAGAGAGATTGTAGGAAGATTTGTGAGAAAGATGAAGAGAAAATGAGTTATTTATAGTTGAAAAATTGGGTTAAAGTGTAAATATAATAACTTATGGGTTAAAAATAAATATTAAGGGTAGGGGTTGGGGAGGGGGTTTAAATGGCTGGCAACGGCCATAATCTAAAATGGCCCGTTGGTGCAGCGGTTATTTTTGCAAAGGGGTTTAAGGGTCGGGGTCGGCCTGGCCTGGACGGGCTCGGGCGGGCTCGGTCCGGGCTCTGGGCGGGCTCGTGCAGCGGGACGAGACATCGTCCCGTCCCGAGTTCGAGTCCCGCCCCCGTTAAATTTTTTTTTTTTTTAGAGCGGGGTCGGGTCGGGACCGGGCCGGGGTCGGGACAGGGTCGGGTCGTCCCGGCCCACTGGCCAGCCTTAGTAATTAATAACAACCCATTTACATATCCATAAAAGGAGAATCTAATTGAATTCATTCTCATCTCATCCCTATATGATTTTTTTTAACCTGTAGTAACACTTGTCATTGCAAATAAAAACTGCTTTTGGATTTTCTTATTAATTAGTAGTAATAGTTAGATGTTTGGTTACGTATTATTTATTATGTTGTACTAATTATCCCCTTTCATATGACATAATTTTCATAGTTCTTACTCCTAATACACCGTAAAATGAAACTCTATGTATTAGTGAAATGAAAAAATTCTGGTAGAAAATTTGTCTTTCTTTAATCGCTTTATGGTGTGTGAATCCAAATTAGTTATCGGAACACGGATAATAAATGTAATAAATAAATAAAAATAGTTAACACAAAATTGAAGCAAATATTTAATTTAAATAAATCTTCGATCCCATCGGTCCAAAAGAGGTGCAATATTATTATTGTTTGGGAACTGATCCAGTCCTTTTTGCTAACAAACATCTTTTAATTTTTAAATCTTTACATTTATATTACTTTTATGAGTTATTTTAAATATGTAAAATTTATTTGTATGATATATTTTAGTTTTAATTTTATTTTTAAGATATTAAATTAATTTAATCCAATTTAACTTTGAAGATTAATCAAATTGATTCTCGAAAAGCAAAAAGTGCACATATTTTGAGGCAGGGAGTGTAATAGTTAGATGTTTGGTTATTATTTATAATTTTGTACTAGTTATCCCCTTGTGTCGTAAATCGTAATTCCTAAATCTTGATACACCTTGAAATCTAAATATATGTATTAGCAGTACCTGAGATGAACAACTAAAAATGACAAAGATAACCTTTTTATTATTACAGTATCTTTTTTATCTTCCCTTCTTTACTTTTTCACTTTCTCTCTGTGTGTGTCTTTTTCTTGAGAATATTTCTACTATTTGACTTTGAAAAATCAATTTTTTCATAATTTGAATTGAAATGCAAAGTTCAATTTTTTCAGTTTATATCTGATGTCTAGTTACATCTCATTTTGACTCTCTTCATATAATTGTTCTTTATTTGGCTTAGTTTTAAAAATTGACGATTATAAACTATAGTATTTGATTAGTAATTATTCTATGGTAGTCCATATTTGCTTCTCAATTATATTACTACAATCTATATTTGATTATTAAATATATTTCAGTAATCTATGCTTGACTCTTGATTATGTTTAGATAATCTATATCTGATTTTTACTCATAAAACATAAAAGGACAATAATTTCAAATCACACAAATAACACACCCTTATCCTATATTGGAAATTTCCCCCAAAATGTGCACCCTGGGGCTTTGGCTTATAATCTTCTGAAAGTTTTCTGCAGACTATTGCGTCAAACCAAAATCAAATCAACAGATAGAACAGCAAAATATCAGTAGACTGTAGAGCTCGACAATTACTAAGTTGATAACAAATGCATTAATTAAGCATATATACGTACATGGCAACATTATTTGAAACTTCTGGTTGAAAATTTCCAAATTGCCTCTTCCAAAGTCACATGTGATGCACCTAATTCAATAGGTCATGGGATTTATATGTAACTGTTGTTGGGAGATTTTATTCTATTGTACTTTATAAAGCAGTACGGGAAGTATATCACTATTACAAGTATTCGAAATGATAAACAAAGATTCAATAATTCAACTAAAAATCTGAAATTACAATTGTAGAACGAGAAAAAGTCGAAACTGTTTTCGTTATTGCTGAGTCGAGTGTGGCACTCTGTCCTTAAGACAATATTGCCCCATATGTATCCTTTATACGTCCTGGACAATTTGTCTCCCAAGATAAAACAACAATGGAACACTTGAGCAAAGGAAACTCAAGAGCTACCGTGAAGAATATTGAGTAACGAAATGATGCTTGGAAGTTGTAGGAAGAACTATTTTTGCTTGTGTATATTTCTGTATTTTCGTGTATCATCTATGTGTCTCAACAATGGTGTAAGGGGGTGTTTATATAGGTGAAGGAGGGGACTGAAAAACTGCCTCCATAACAGCCAAATAATGGCCATTATGGAGGTAGTAAAGTCACCAACATAAATGGTGAAAGACCAACGGATTGGCCATTATAGAAGGAGTAATTCAGCCAAAATAAATGGCTGAATTAAGTGCTTGACGTTTCTGTTCTCTTCTGCCCAATTCTGACTTTCTGGAAACTTCAGGGACCAAACTGTACATCTTGAAACTTCAGGGATCAAACTGTACTTCTGGCAAAGTTCTCTGGTCCAAAAAGATAATATCAGAAGGCCCACGACCCACGACCCGTGACTCGGAACCGGACTGGACGGGCGCGCGGCGGCGGCGTGCGTGTGGTCTTTTCTTGAACCGAAGCACATCTAAGTCATTCCTCCTTTAAACACATGGGATACCCCTTGGGGTCCCAAATCCCAAACCAATTTCGAGTCTTATATACACAACAATTCTTTCTTCCTCTACCGATGAGGGAGAATTGAACACAATACCACACTTTCCATGCTTCAAACACCTTACTTCGTGGATCAATATCTCTTTCATTTCTCAATGAAATTTGACGATTCTTGGCCCTACGGTTATCTACGTACTTAGTAGATCATGCATGTGTGAAGAACCGGATTCTCCAACATACGTAACACTAGTGTTTAAGCCGTTAAAGTTGATCGGTCGCAACTCCCGCCAAAGGCTAATTTCCAACAACTGTCACCTCCAACTTGTATATAGATATCGAAGCAAGGGAAAAATTACTGCTCCATGTCAATTATTCTTTTTTTTTAATTATTATTTTATTGTTTACTTTGTATCGACTTACATAGAAAAACTCCCACGATGGAAATAATCGACTGTCTAAAGTTCGGAAAAAAGAAAAGAATTGTTAAAAATTACCAGTTAGCATAAAAAACAATCTGAGTTATAATGATACTCCTACTTTTTAAGGAAAGAAATGATCCCGTATAACACATAACTAATTCGAGATTGAGACATGGAACAATTACTTGGTTTTATAAAAAATTAACTGATCAACAAGAAGTAGTTTACCTGCAAGGATGGCTGAGTTTGTTCCACGAGTGGTTTCCCACCTCGGGGACCTGCGATCCATTCATCTCGCCAACAAGCTGAGCTCGCTGTACGTGGCTTGCCTAGTGCGGTTTATATCGATATCATGTCTTGGATTGTGGGCTACTGCACTAGGAGTGTGGTTTACCCCAGAGCTTTCCCAAAGAATAGCGGTTTCGGGTTCCCTAATTTACGGGGGAAAAAACGAGAAGTAGTTGTAATCTATTGTTTGTTAACAAGCCTAATTAAATGAATTTTATTTTGTTATCATTCTAATTTTATCGGATCTTCCTGAAGGAATACAAGCCTAAATAAGTGAAAACTCCAAATTATAGAAAAACAATAACGATGGTATACAGTTTGCAAACAGCAAAAGTCGTTTAACAATAAAAACCATTGAAAGGTCCCAGAACACTAAAAAAATTCAGTAGAAGAAAAGACACTAATTAAAGAAACCATTATCATTGAAATATTTGATCAGCTGTGACACATTCAAAATGAATTATTCAATTAACTGTGCCGTTATTTCTTACATCCACACAGCTTTTTTTATTCTTGCTTAATGGGTAAATGCACATAATCTCCTCCATGTGTTAGTTTAAAGTTTGTGTAAGATTGGAATAATTTCCATTAGGGACTTCTTTCATTAATCACAATATATATAGTTGTACAGAGGTTGATTCCTAATATAATACGAATCCTAACTTACCTTAAATGGTTGATTCATAATACAATAAGAATCCTAAGTTACCTTAAATATACATCTATCATAATTACAAAATATATTGTGAATATTCGGTGAATATTCGCTAATACTCCCCCTCAGTCGGAGCGGGAGGAGGCCGAACGCTAAGGCTGGATCGGAAGTCGGTGAAGAGCTGTCTCGGTAGTCCCTTTGTGAAAATATTTGCATATTGATAGGAGGAAGGCACGTGTAATATTTTGACCTGACCAAGGGCAACCTTCTCTCGTACAAAGTGAATATCCATCTTAATATGCTTAGTCCGCTGATGTTGGACCGGATTGCGATGGTGGCGGGGTGGTGTTGGCCGCCGGTGGTGCCATCCCGTCAACGGCTAACGCCTTTTGATTATGCTCCTCTTATTTAGCACGTCGGATTTCTTCCAACAATAGTTGTGACCGTGCCTTGGTGAAACTTGATAGTGGGTCGGCCTGTTGAATCATTGTTGCAAGTGTATCGTATTCACCTTTCGGTAAACCAATAACTAATTGAAATACCATCTTGGTTTCAGAAACAGATGTCCCGACGTTGGAAAGTTGGTCGACAATGAGTTTCAGTTGTTTGCAATATTCGGACATGTTGTTAAAATTCTCAAGATGCGTATTGTTGAATTGCTCTTCCAAATACACGGCCCGAGTATTTTTATTATCCTGAAAGATGTCTTCCAACCGTACCCAAAGGTCACGTGCCGTAGCACATGTTTTCATGATAGTACACAACAAGTCTTTTGAGATGGTGCCGTATATCCATTGTTTGACGATGGCGTCAATGTGACACCATGCCGAATCGGCAATATCGGTGGGACGAGGAACGGAGTCATCAATATGGTCGAGCACGTTGTACGCACATGCATGAATATAGAACAGTTCTGTCCACATGGAATATTGACAGTCTTCTTGGTCAAGAATTATAGGGATAAAATTCTTGATGTTGGTAACGACGAAAGCCGGGTGAAAAGAAGACGATGATCGTTGAGAAGGGTTGTCAAAAGTGTCAGTGGAGGAACCGAAATTTGTGGGGGAAGACATAGTGGCAACCAGTCGTGCCATCGGCCAAGAAGAAGGGAGAAATTGAGGGGGGGGGGATCGACGGCTTTCGAGAGAGAGAGTAACTTGTTTCCCCTGTTTGAACGTTAGCTGTGTTCCATGCAGCTCCTAGACCTGCATCATCAATCATCCCATTTTATTTCTATACCCAACTTGCCTAATTATGAAACAACTTGAGAAATATCAGCCACCATAGTAGGGCCAAAAATCTTAAGGGGTCGTCGTTTACCATCTAGAAAGGAAATTATTATTAAAATTAGGGGCAACTCGGTGATTAAGCTCCTGCCATGCGCGGAGTACGAGAAAGGGTCAGACCACAAGAGTCTATTGTACGCAATTTTACTTTGCATAAACAGACACACCTGCTGAACGACATATGCAATATCAGGCATAGTGAATGTAAGATACTGAAGGGCACCTGCAAGACTCCGATATAGAGTGGGATCAGAAACTGGCGCACCCTCATTGGCACTGAGCTTGGATTTCGAGTCAACCGGGGTTGACATAATTTTACAATTTGCCATCTTAGCCCTATACACTATCTATTCTGCATATTTGCGCTGACACAAGAACATAGTAGCTGCAGATCTGATCACTGATATACCCAAGAAATAACTCAGCTTGCCCAAGTCGGTCATATCAAATTCAATTTTGAGTAGAGCAATGATTTCATTCTTCAAACCGTCAGATGAGGCAGTAAGAACAATGTCATCCACATATAATAGCAAGTAAGCAGTGCTGCTACCTCGATGAAAAGTGAAGAGAGAGTTATCACACCTGCTACATATAAATCCGATCTGCATAAGATACCTGACAAAGCAATCATACCAAGCGCGGGGTGCCTGTTTCAAGCCATACAATGATTTTCTGAGATGACATACGAACTGCGGAACTGCCGGATGAACAAAGCCAGGGGGCTGATGTATGTACACATTTTCTTTCAAATCCCCATGAAGAAATGCATTCTTGACATCAAGCTGATGAATCGGTCAATGCATGCCCATAGCAATACTGAGAACAGTCCGAATGGTAGCCGGTTTAACAACCGGACTGAATGTCTCACCACAATCAATACCCTCCTGCTGATTAGTGTCATAGGCAACCAGTCTTGCCTTATACCGTTTCAAGTCACCACTGTCTCTGAACTTGTGACGAAATAGCCACATACACCGGATAACATTCACACCATCTGGTCTAGGTTGGTTAAAGCGTTAAACTCATCGCACATGGCCGCATTCCAATTAGGGTCCAGTTTGGTTAGTTTTGGATTTTTTGGAATGGGTGACAAGGTTTGTGTGGAGAGGTTGAAGTGAACCTTGGGTTTGAAGATCCCGTGTTGGGCACGAGTCTCTATGCGGTGGGTAGGCAGTAGTGGGAGGTCTGGGTTTGGTGGCTGTGAGTTGTCGGGTTCAGGAGGTAGTGGTCTTCTTTGGAGGCGAGAAGACACGACCGAGGCGCAAGGTTCTTGATGGGGTGTCCGACCGAGAGCGGGTAGGTGTTTGGTCGGAGATGGTGCCGGGACGATGGTGGTGGCGAGTCGCAAGCTCTGTGCGAACGATGGACTACCGGTGGTACAGAGATTGGATAGCCGGGGACAGACTCAGTTCATCGAGAAAGGTGTAATCGGTGGTCTGAAATTTTTAGAGATTGGAAAAAGGAAAGGTCGTCTCGTCAAAGGTGACGTGACGGGAGACGATGATTTTGCGAGTGGCAATGTCATAGCACAGGTAGCCCCGATGAGTAGGAGAGAGACCAACGAAGACAGATGGCAGTGTGCGAGGGGCAAGTTTGTGAGGTGCAGTGGAGGCTATGTTGGAGAAACATAAGCAGCCGAAAATACGGAGATGGTCATAGGATGGGAACCTACGGTATAAGATTTCGGTAGGGGTCTTGTTTTGGAGAGTGTTAGTTGGTAAAATATTAAGAAGGGATTCTACCATTTTAACAGCATAGACCCAAAAAGGTGGTGGAAGACAGACATGAAACAGAAGGGTGCGAACCATGTTATTGATGGTACGTATAATTCGTTCAGCCTTTCCGTTTTGGGAGGAAGTATAGGGATAGGAAAAACGGAAAACCATGTCTTGTTTAGAGCAGAAATTGTGAAATGCCGAGTTATTAAATTGACGTCCATTATCACATTGGAAAGATTTGATAGATTTTTCAAATTGTATTTTAATGAATTTTTGAAATTCAAGAAATTTGGCAAATACTTCATATTTGAATTTCAGTGGGTAAATCCAAACAAAATGTGAAAAATCATCTAAAAATATTAGATAAAATTTGTGACCCAAAGAGCTAACAACCGGAGATGTCCACAAATCAGATAAACAATATCAAAAGGTAATTGTTTGGACTATTAGCAGCGGTTGACTTGATCTTGGCTGATGCTTCATGTGCTCAGCATATTCTTATATTATAAATCCCACCGCCAAACTTATCATTTCACTATTGTCCGTGACTCATTTTTATCCCTATTTGGAGTTTACCCTTATTAAAATTTTGAGTAAATTTATATATTGATTTTATAAGGTAATCTCATGAAATTTTAAACTAAAAATAACTGGTGACATGATAAAAATGATAAGTAATTTGTTATTATATATTAAACAACACTGATAGTCTAAGGCGGAGATAAAATTTTGAATTTATAGATTTTACGGAAAAAAAAGACGAAAATTATTAAATTCTTGATAAATTATCTACACATATTAAATGATTTTTTATCACAAATATGTGCTAAAGCTATTCGATTTTACCAGACCCGTTATCCAAATGCTAGATTTCGGCCTAATAGTATATGTAATTATTTTCGTTGATATGTAAGTTGTAACGAGTACATGGGAATTTTACTTAATGTATTGACCAAGCGCCACAGAGAGAACCCTACTTTCTTTTATGTTATAGCTTTTGACGCTTAACCATTAGCTTTTTGTCTAATAGACCAACGAATCAGTAATTAACAGCTAAAGAAGGGTTCACATTTACTTACCATAAAGCAACGAAGATTGTATCATGTAAAATTGTAAATTATATTTAAAGAAGTTGGACGTAGCTTCAACTACAGACAATTTAGGTCCAAAAAGGATAAAGCGTGTGAATACTGTATACTTGCCTTTAATTCAATCAAAAGGCATTTGCGATTTCACCGGAGGAAAGCTAATGTGGAAAATGTAAAGTGGATGGACGTTGATTACCGAGAAATTTCACGAATCCATGGCTTGAAGCAGGGGAGAATTGGATTTGAAGTTTCTGGGTCCGATTTTTTTTATTCGTTAATTTAAATTACTTTATTTTATAGTAATAATTCGTATATATTTAATAATTTTTTTGAAATAAATATAGAATTTGAATCAATACTATTAAATTCAAGTGAAACAATAATCGAAGCGGTGGCTTCACCCTCGCTTCAAGGATAAAAGATACAGATCAGAAATGACAAACGGCAATGACCCAAAATATTACATGCACAGAGTCAAAGGCACGTGTTTCAGATAAACTTTGACTTATGTTATGCAAGATTTAGAGAATAACTATTTTATTCTTATTATACTCCATATATGCATGAGGAAAGCCTTCTCTTCAAGATTGATTTCAGCAAATTTCATTTGGGCTCCTGGAGTTCGTTCTACTTCAAAAGTCTACCCATTGTTATGTAGCCAACCGGCCCAATTACCATTCTCTTTATCTCTATCTAATTTTCTAATCCGCAACACAAACAGGCATTAATTAGAAAACTAACTTTTGTAGTTAGACTAGTATAACTATAAACAATGGAAACAATGTTTACTTCATCAAAAATTAAGAAACAAGTTACTTATATAAACTATGGAGAAAACTATTGTTTGTGAAAATATTTTATTCCATGGTAAACACATCCAATCTAGAAAATCCTGACGTGATGAAGCATTTATTAATAAAGACCTAAGTAATAAAACATTTTTCCATTTCAGATTTATCCAATAGAGCTAAATTATACTGCAAGTCCAGTTTATGTCGACATCATAAGAATCATCCGACAGTGATATTAAACAGAGATGTTATTAAACCTTTGCACAAAAAATTAATTATTGGGTAATGGAATGAGGCGCGATGTGTTGTTTCAGAAATTAAAGGGTGGCAAGGACCAAGTCTGGACGTTGACAAACTTCACTTGAAACGTAACATGAAACAGCCAGGCTTGTCCTTTTTTTAAACCAACGGTTACGTAGTGGCAAGGACCAAGTCATTGCTCTATTTCAATATTAGTCTCTGCGTTATCATGTGCAACACATTTAACATTCAATTTTGTTTGTACCAAGTAGTAACTTAGCTTTCCTGTTTAATGAAATACGTAAAAAAATTGAGTAAAATCTTAACAGTTTTATTGTCTTTCACCAACATCTTTACATCCGTAAAAAGCCAGTCTCACACCCAGAGACGAATCCAGAATTTTAAGAGGATGAGTTCATCATCACGGGCTAAAAGGTGTTCACCCGAAGCACTACATTTTTATTTGTAATTTCTGCAATCAGAATATAGACTTTAAAACAGAAAAATTGAAGAACAAAAATGGTAGTTTCGAACCCACAAAAAACTGTGTTTCATTTAGGAATTTAATCCACTCACAATTTTGATTGATAATTTTTTGGACCAAATTTATTTTTCCATTATTTAATTTCTCTCTCCTAATATTAATTCGCCCGAAATTTAATTAATTACTTATTTCACGAAATAAATTAAAATCTCAACGGTCATCTCTGAAATGACACCTTCTTCCCCGAACATGTATCTTTGCACCTGTTCGGATCCAACTAGTATGCGATAAATTTTCAGAGGCTTCGCTTCATTTAGATACGCTGAAATTAAAAAATACTTTCAGCAAAATTAAACTTCTACATTTGACCGAAGCCGAGCGACGACAACAGCGCAAGGGGTGATCCTCTTCTCAACTCTTTATTAGTTAGAAGATGTGCTTAACATATAAGCACATAAATGTTCCTTTCCACCACCAATGTGGGAGAAAGACCATTTGAAAAAGTTACTTGAATTTGACCCCTCAACCAATGTGGGAGAAACACCACTTGAAAAAGTTACTTTTCAAAATTTCATGTGCAACAACAGGTAAGCATGGATTTGATCCCTCAACCTTGAGCACTTGAGACTAGCACCTAACCAGTGCTCCATTCAATCAAGTTTAATCATGTGTTCTTTCAATTAATATTAATCATATTTATAAGAATTATACACATAATATATCGAGTTTAGTCGGGCGACCCATTTTTTGCACATAAATTCGCCCCTGCTCACACCTATAGTTAGCGGCTTCTAAACCTTTTTTCTGCACTATAACTACTATAATATTTTAGTAAATATTGATATAAGCCAATGGTGTAGAAATCTTGAGTAACATGTTTTGACTAAATTGCTTAACTAAATTAATTAGTATGTTGAATATTCGGTGACGTGATTGGGGATTGTGTACCAATGGTGTAGAAATTTTTAGTGATTGTTGATTAAATTGCTAAACTGACATAGTCCCACCTTAAAAAATAGTAACTCAAGAGAGCAATAAACTGATTGACTAAAGTTATAGTTAATCAAAAAACAGGGACGACATAAGCAAAAGCTCTCTGTAATGTTAATTTTATTCTTTTTGTCCCTTGAATGTTGCAGTAAATTTCAATTCAGAACAAAACAATCTAATGATCATCTACCTCGCTCTACTAACTTTAGTAGTACTTAACTGTTTTTTCTTTTACTTCCCATGAATTAAAAGATGAAATATGAAAAGTTAATCTAGTCTAGCTTTCATACATGCAATTAGTTTGCCATATCTACATTTTTCTTCTATATACTTTGTCTTAAATTCATAGACAATAACCAAAAAAACACTGATGAAACATGGCTTGATAATATATGCATTTTGAGGTACAGAAATAGAACACAGGAAAACAGATACCAGTACAAAAGATGAACTATTAAAAAAAAAAAAAAAAACAGTGCTCTAGTCTCTAATCTAATGAAAACAATGCATCTTTGTAGGAGGAAGCGTTTCTACTACTCGAAAGACTCCACGAATCGGAGAATCCAACGGAGTTGGCGGAGGAGGAGGAGGTGGTTCCACTTTTACCGTATTTAGCGACAGTTCTAACACTCTCAATCAACTCTTGTATTGCATTCTCTTGTGACAAAATCTCCAATAATTGTTTTGGACTTATCACCAATTTAACTTTCCAAAAACCGCCACTGTTCTTCTTCTTGCTCCGCTTCTGACTGCGGCTATTGTTATTGTTATTGTTATTGCTATACCGATATAATGCTTCTGTATAAGACCTTTTGTGTAACCTAATAATGACATTCTATATGGCGCAACCACTAGATTTTGGATTTGAGGAGGAAGTGGCACGCTATTTGATCTTACGTGCCCAAATTCTATCTTGGCCATAACATTATAATCAATATCCTGATGATCAGTACTGAAGGGTGTCAAATGCTATTGAAAGTAAAAACAAGAGATGAAAATAAATCGAATGCAAATTCAGTTTTCGAATGTCGGCAATTATGTCGTCCGACACCAGTAACAATACTTTAGCAAAACAGAAAATCTTGAAGAGTAAATGCAGCGAAATTTAAAGAACAAATGTTTTAAATTTTCATAAGTTATATATATATTATATAAATTATGATGGTCAATGACCAAATGTATTGTATATATATTATATACAAATATTCAAATTTCTTTCTTTACAGATTTACAAGATAAAACGGAAAGGAATTAAAAATTGAAGTCGCAGATGACTTCTGCCTGAAAAATTTAAGTAGACATAGACAACCTCTCATTAGAATTGCTCCATACAAAACTATTCTAGAATCTAAACAACAATTGTAATGTTGGACAGAATGTTGTCAACACACTAAAGCAACACTAGTGATCCAGATTTCTGAGATGAAATCCCGAGAGTTCTCTTGGTATTTTTACTTTCTGATTCTGGTATTGATTCTCTGTAGTAGCCTCTCTATTTATAGTAGAGAGTTTTCCTTAAAAAACTCATCGATCAGTTGTGGAGGTTGAGGGAAAGGTGGACTGCTAGTGGGATTGGTTGGAGAAGATCAGAGAGTAATTATCTCAACAGCTTTAGCTTGATCCTCACGACAAACAACAACTTTTGACTTAATCCTCGCTCATTTTTTACCAGCTCATTTTTACTCTGCCAAGTCGTTTTTACCTCATAGTAATATTTACACAAATATTACTACATCGCGTGAAGTAAGGCAAAGTCTGTTCAGAAAATATTGATCCGAATGTTGTGCAACATTTGTCCAAACATACTTACACATTCATATCAATACTTTAGGAGATATGTTGGGTCAAATGTCACAACACCAAATCCAACATTAACCATCTCCCCCTTTTTGTCTTTCTTCACAAAACATATTCAAAATGTAAAGTTGACTTAGGATGCTGTCACAAATGTTTTCTGACATCTGTGATCAATAATTTCAAGGTCATGCTCACCCTTAACCTGTGATGGCATACAAGCAAACATGTGTATACCGATTCATAGGATTAGAAAAGAAGAAGAAAAAAAATATGAGAACACATATTACATATCATCCAATATATACAGAACACAAATAGAAATAAACCATTGTCAACAAATATCAATATAAATCCACTAAAGATCTTCATACAACATCGACAACAACAACATCTCCTACTTTGCTCATCATACAGCAGTAGCAACTTCCAACAACTTTCTACTCCTGCATAACAACTTCAACTTCCTCTACACAGCAACTTTTAGTTCCTCTGCACAACAGCCTTTAGTTTCCTCCCCCTGCATCAGCATCATCCGCATCAACATCATCTCCCCATTTTTGTGAAGAAAGTAGCATCATGAAATAGTCTCTAGCTTGTATCAGAGCATTTCTTGCAGCATCAACCTCAGAAATCCGTTGGTTGATTTTTTCAATTTGATCCACAAGTCATTCTGTAGACATTGTAGACTATTCTGGATCAATGTTGCCCAGAATGTTGGTGACATAACTGGCAACATTTTCACTTTCAACTTCTTTCTTCCAGGGCAAGTCGATGACTCTGTCCTTGCTCTTTAAAATATCTTTGTTTACAGTGTAAAGCTCAGGAGCCTCCCCTAAAGTGTCTTTTCTCTTAGGCTCAAAGCCTTGGGTGGTTAAAACTTTGCAGATTAGAGAGGCAAAAGGAAGGATTGAAGTTGATTCTTTCTCAGCGAAGTTGGAAATTTGATGAAATATCATTTTTCCCAAATCAACTTTCAAACCTTTCCCAATTTTATATAACAAGGTGGCTTGTTCAAATTTCACAATTGACTCATTCATTGAAGGAAACCAATTGTGAATAGCAATTTTGTGGAGGGTGGAAAACAAGACTATTAGTTTGGAGGCTGGACATCTAGGGATCCACTTCTTCATCATACCTCTAGTGAGATATTCAATCACTTCATCCCTATTGTCTATGACATGTTCTGCTTCTCTAACATTATCTCCAGCATCTAGTCTCATACATTAATTTATAATAGAAAGCATAAACAGATAGACCTTGTTGTAGAGATATACCTTCCCAAATTTCTTCGTGGAGGTCTTCTCTATAATAGGGATCAAATTAGCGTAAAACAACCTTACTACACTATCAACATAAGGTCATTTTTCAGTGACAGATCCTAGGAGCTGTCTGTCCTTTAAGAATTCTATCAGTCCATATTCAGTACAAGAGGAAATTTCACTTACTTTCTCAGGTCTGATTACTCTATTCTTGTAACAGTCCCACATATCATAGTTAGTTTTAGAATAGAACTTATCTGAGTAAGCAGATACCTCAAGGTCTGAATCAGTGGATTCGGTATTGTTGAGGATGTTGTTGTATGTGTCTCTGCAAATGTTGGCTGAAATGTAGCCTGAGATGTTGTGGCATCAGTGGCAACATTTGGAGCAGCACTCGACTTTGCAGGTCTGGGGATTCCCTTTGGAAAGAATTGTTTCAAAGGAGTGTAGTCTGGGATTTCCCTTTCTTGACGCACATTTGGCTGCATTGAAGCAGATAGTTCTTCTTCACTCTCCTCAGTTGAAAGCACATAGTCCGTATCTTCACATGCACTGCTCGAGTAAGAGGGTATAGATGTTTCATATCTAGACCTTTCGTTACTCGGTAATTCTTGGACTGTTTTCTCAAAAACTCTATTCGATCGATGAGTAGGGAAGATAGATGACTTTGGCCTTTTACCCAAAGATGAAAAATCAACAGTTTCATCAACATCTATATGGTTATTATCATCTCCAAGATAGCTAATAATTAAAGGTTCATCAAAACCTTTACACACTATTGTTATACATGGGTTTTCTGGGAGATTCGAGGAAGAGGATGGCTGTTCTGTTTGCTGGGGATCATTGTGCTCGGAAGCCTCCGTATTCATTGGAGGGCTTGTGCTCATTGGAGTGTTGGAGTAGATGTTGGATGACATTTGTTCTGACATTGGTGATGTTTCCATCGGTGAAAATTTTGGAAAGAGTTTTGAGAAGTTAGGATTTCTAATTGAGATGGGAGTTTGATTTGGTGAGTCCATCGGGTAGGTAGGGAATTATACGCCCGATGAGATTTTTTATTTTTTTATATTTTTGGTTGAATCAAAAATGATAAAAAATAGCAAATGAGAGGAATATTTATATACATGACAAATGTTCTTAGCAACAAGAATCACTTAGTTTTAGGTGTTTCAATTTTACACAATAACTTACACCTAAAATATTGGAATAAAAATGAACATCATGGTAGGAATAAAATTTAATTTGATCATTTTAAATTCTGAAATTCCATTAAACAAGGCATATAATACGGAGTAAAATATTTAATTTCAACAATCAGATAAGAACAACATCCCAACACATATCACATTTTGAAAATGTCAACAACAATGTTAGCAACATTTTGGACGACACAAGTATTTTGATCCCACAAGAATTTCCAGATTTGGCAACAAACCAAGACACGTTTTATATGCACTTTATGAGTTTGACCACTGGACCAATGTAATATTTTCTCATCGTGTACTTGGTCTAATCATATAACACATATAAAAGATTTTTTCGTGTAAAAAATAAGAATACTTTTATGGTATTCTCAAATCTCTTTTGAAGCACTCGATACTCCTATAGAATAGGAACGGTATCATTTCACGGATTTTGCCCATTTTTTCCAGTTGCCAAATATTTGTAAAGGCTTTGCCTTATTTTGATACTCCCTTTTATGATATATATATATATATATCATCGCAGAGAACGGTATCACTTTAATAACAAATTCTTATTGAATGATCATGCTTATGTGACCAAAAGTTATGCATCATACAACAACAATAATCAGTTAGTGATATAACATAGATAAATGTCACCCAAAATATTAGACAACATTTTAGCCGACATTCACCAAAAAGTGTCTTTTTAGAGATTACAAAGACCAAGCGATTTCTTTAAACTAGAAAATCTCTCATGGTCCAAAGCTTTTGTAAAAATATCAGCTAGTTGATGAAGAATGTCAACATGTTCAATTTGAAATAGCTGTTTTTCAATTAAATCTCTTAAAAAGTGATGTCTAATGATAAATATGTTTTGTACGTGAGTGCTGAATTGTATTTTTGGAAATATTTATAGCACTCAAATTATCACAGTACAAAATCAAAATGTTGCTAGTAAATTCATAGTCGTCTAACATGTGTCGTAGCCATATTAATTGAGAGTAACAACTTCCAGCTGCTACATATTCAGATTCAGCAGTTGAAAGTGAGACTATTTTGTTTTCGACTATTTTGTTTTCGACTATACCATAAAATAAGGTTATTGCCAAGATAAAAGCATCACCCACTTGTACTTTTTCTATCATCCATATCTCCAGCCCAATCCGAGTCATAAAATCCTATTAAGTTATGATTAGTGTCTTTGGAATACCAGATTCCCAACTCACATATGCCGGCAACATATCGAATAATACGTTTCACGGCATTTAAGTGAGACATTTTGGGACAGACTTGAAAACGTGCACAAACACAAACACTAAACATAATATCTGAGCGACTAGCAGTAAGATAAAGAAGGCTACCTATCATAGATCGATATAATGTTTGGTCGACATTTTCACCAACATTATCCTTACATACCTTCTGCGATGAACTCATTGGCGTTTTCATCTGTTTAGCGTTCTCCATTCTAAATCTTTTAACTAGATTCTTGACATATTTACTCTGTGAGATAAAATTTTCATATTCACTTTGCTTTATATGCAAGCCTAAGAAAAAGGTTAATTCCCCAATCATGCTCATTTTAAATGTCGATGACATAGCTTCAACAAATTAATTTAGGTACGAATGTGAAGTCGATCCAAAGACTATGTCTTCCACGTAGATTTGAGCAATTATAATATATACACCGTGTCATTTAATAAACAAAGTACGATCAGCTGCGCCACGATTAAAACCAAATTCAAGAAGAAAGTTAAACAACCATACCATGCATGAGGGGCTTGTTTCAACCCATACAAAGCCTTTTTAAGCTTGTACACATAGTGTGGATGGTAAGGATCTTCAAATCCTTTTGGTTGTTCAACAATACCTCCTTGTCTAGATAGCCATTTAAGAAGACACCTTTTACATCCATTTGGTGTAAAGTAATTTTCAGACAGCAAACAATAAAAAGTAAAAATCTAATCGACTCGATTCTAGTTACAGGTGCGAATGTTTCATCAAAATCAATCCTTCAACCTGAGTATGACCTTATGCAACTAGACGTGCTTTTTTTCTAACAAATGTTCCCGATTCATCTGATTTATTTTTAAAAATCCACTTAGTTCCAATTACATTTGTATTATTTGGACGTGGAACTAAGTCCCAGACTTCATTTCGAGAAAATTGTTCAAGCTCTTCTTGCATTGCTTGTATCCAGAAATTATCTTTAAGTGCTTCCACAACATTCTTTGGTTCTAATGTAGATATAAAACAAGAAAGACTAACCTCTTGGTATATGGTTGACATACACACATACCTTACAATTTCTCTATAGTTGAGTGGTTCTTTGCCTCTTGTTCTAATTCCTTCAAAAACTCCCCCTATCACTTGGCCCGTTGGATGATTCTTCCTAATCTTTGATGAGGGGTCCCTACGAACTTGGTCTAACAATTCAGCACTTGACTCCCCATATGTGGTCTCTGTGGTCTCTATTGCTGTTTCGGATGTTGCTTCAGGTGTAGTAACATTTGTGGCGACATCCGATTCTTCTACACTCTGTGGACTTTCCAATGTATGTAATGTTATTTTCAATAGTTTTTCCTGAAACATCAGAAAGATCATCAAAGATAACATTTACAGAATCTTGTACAGTTCTGGATCTCAGATTATATACTTGATAATCATGACTATTTTGTTAATAGCCAATAAAAATTTCTTTATCACTCTTAGAGTCAACTTTTGCCAAATGATCCATGTTATTTAAAATATAACAAATACACCCAAAAACATGAAAGTAACACAAGTTTGGTTTTTTTCCATTTATAATCTCATAGGGTGTCATCTTTGTTCTTGACCTCAAATAGACTCTATTAGCGATGTGATTAGCAGTATTCAAGGCTTCTGCCTATAAATGTTTTGATAAATATTTAGAACTAAGCATCACTCTAGCAATTTCTTGCAATGTCCTATTCGTCCGTTCTGCAACCCCATTCTGTTAAGGAGTTTTGGAGGCAGAAAACTCATGGAAAATTCTCTTTTTCTCACAAATATTGTGAATCAACTATTTTCAAATTCTTTTCCATGATCGGATCTAATCCGAAAAATAGGAGAATAGAATAAATTTCCAATTCTAGAGTGCAACATGTCAAACGTTTGTGATTTTTCTTTCAAAAAATATATCCAAGAATAGCTAAAAAAATTATCCACTATCACAAAGGAACACCTCATGCCTCTTAGACTGTCTACTCCAATTGGACCCATTAAATCCATATGTAGCAATTGAAAACAGTGAGACGTACCTGAATGTTGTCCGTCGTGTTGGACAACATTATGAGAGACACAGGTTTGCTTATTTTTCAAACAATATTCACAGACAATTTTACCTTTATGGCTAAGTTTGGGTATGCCTCTAACCGCTTCATATGATACCAATTTTTCTAAATTGCGGTAGTTGACATGCCTAAAATTTTGATGACATAGTGTTGTGTCATCGACCTGAGCATTATTGCATGTTTCTTGTCTTACAACAAGATAACAATTGTCACATGTTCTTGTACCTGTCATGACATATATATTTGCTTCATTCGTAACTTTACAGGCATTCTTATTAAATTTTACCTCAAGATCGTCATC
Source organism: Anisodus acutangulus (assembly GCA_029783415.1). NCBI lineage: Eukaryota > Viridiplantae > Streptophyta > Magnoliopsida > Solanales > Solanaceae > Anisodus > Anisodus acutangulus. The sequence continues at coordinate 61,961,896 of CM056491.1, read as the reverse complement.
ACGTAGTTGACTAATACTAATTAAATTAGCCACTAAGCCCTCAACGTGTAAGACATTTCTTAAGGCTGGAAATCCAGAACATCCAAGATCCATTTTCCAATTATTTTGCTTTTACTGCCACCTCCATAAGTCACGTTTCCTCCATTGAATAACTCATAGTTCTTTAGAAAACCTTTTGTACCTGTCATGTGGCGAGAACATCCACTATCAAAGTATCAAGAACCTGAAATGTTAGTTCTTAATGCAGTTATAGCAACATTATGATTTTTGTACTTGAAATGTTAGTTCTTTTGTACCTGGAATGTTGGACAACATTTTGCGAACATAATCTTGAAGTTTGAAACAGTATGATTTTAAGTGTCCAGGGGAGTTACAGTGATAACACACAAACTTCATATTCTTTGACATATATGAGAACATATTATTCATCCCCTTTTCTTTTATAAAACATATTTTCTCATTTTATCAAAAAGATTAGGACATATGGTTTTAAGAGAGTTTTCGTACCCAATTCATGTATGTGAAGGTTTACTAAAGTTGAGTATCTCATTCAATTTCGAAGCCCCCGTGTTGAGCTTACAGAAGGTTGCTTCGGCTAAATCTAATTTTGCACGGATCTTACCAAATTCAATATCATTTTTGGTAATTGCAACCTCAAGTCGGGTTATCGTGCCTTTTAATACTAAATTCTCATGAGTTAAAGATTTTAATTTTTTGTCAAGTTGCTTGGATTCTATGATTAAGGCTTTACATACTTTGTAATTCATCTTTGCATTCAACTTGGTTCATACAATCAGCCTCACTAACAGAAATAGAACCACTATAACAATTAATATCAGAATAGTTAAAGAACTTATACCTTTCGGATGTCGCTGAGGATGTTGATGCCGTTGCTGATGTTGGAGCAAATGTCATGACATCTGAGACAACATTGTATACGACATATTCATTATCTGATAGAGACTGTTCGAAAACAGTAACCATCATTGCTTGTGTTTCAATTTCACGATCTCCTTCATCTTTACTAAGAGAAACCCATAGGTTCTTACCAAATTTTCTAAGAGTGTTTGCACATTCGTTAGCATAGTGACCCCAACCTGAGCATGCATGACACTGCACAGACTCAAGTTGTTTGGGATTAAATTTGGTACAATCTGAGTTAGTTCTTCTTAGTTGATTTCCTTTTTGTACATTTGGAAGGAATCTAGTGGGCTTTTGATTGAAGACTTGGTTTTGGTGCTCTTTAGATTTAGATTGATTTCCCTCATTATTGAACTTCTTCACCATCGAATTGTATTTTCGAGTGAGTAAAGCAACATTTGCACCATCACCAATTTCTTCAAGATTCTCATCATGTTATTTGATTTGACTCTCCGAGGATTGAACTTGAAGTGCCACATTCTTGCTTTTATACAATTTCTTTTTATTCTCAAAGTTCATCTCATAAGTTTTGAGAATGCTCATTAAGGTATGAAGGTCCATTGTGGCAAGATTGTGAGCTTCTTCAATAGCACAAATCTTTAAATTGAACTTTTCAGGAAGAGAACAGAGAGCCTTTTCAACAAGTTGAGTGTTGGTTAATGGTTTACCAAGCACTTGACATTCATTTGAGATGTCAATCAACTTTCCAAAATAAGATTTAATATAATCCGCTTCTTCCATCCTTAAACGTTCATATTTACTCATGAGCATGCGTAGCTTTATTCGACTAACAGTTGAGCTACCTTCACAATGAATTTATAAAGTATCTCATGCATCCTTAGCTGTGGGGCAGTTTTGAATAAGTTTGAACATATACATATCAACACATCCAAAAATTGCATTTAAGACTTTTTCGTTAAAACTAGCATTATTGGTTTCTTCTGTATTCCATTCTTATTCAGGTTTAACAAGAATGTCACATTCCTCATCCGGTGGCAACATTGGAACAAAATACACATTGGTTATTGATATCCATGCCCTAACATCAATTGATTTGATATGAGAACGTAGGCGAATCTTCCAATAGACATAATTTGATCATCTAAAATAGGAAGTCTACCAATAGTTGGATTTGTCGGATCCATAGCTTATGACAACATGATCAAACACTTATTGTGTTAAGTGTCGACTCTGATACCACTTGAAGGGTGTCAAATGCTACGGAAAGTAAAAACAAGAGATGAAAATAAATCGAATGCCAATTCTGTTTTCGAATGTCGGCAATTATGTCGTCCGACACCAGTAACAACACTTTAGCAAAATAGAAAACCTTAAAGAGTAAATACAACAAAAATTTAAAGAACACAAATGTTTTAAAATTTTCATAAGTTATATATATTATATAACTTATGATGGTCAATGACCAAATGTATTGTATATATATTATATACAAATATCCAAATTCCTTTCTTTACAGATTTACAAGATAAAACGGAAAGGAATTAAAAGTTGAAGTCGCAGATGACTTCTGCCTGAAAAATCTAACTAAGTAGACATAGACAACCTCTCATTACAATCGCTCCATACAAAACTAATCTAGAATCTAAACAGCAATGGTAATGTTGGACATAATGTTGTCAACACACTTAGGCAACACTGGTGATCCAGATTTCTGAAATGAAATCCCGAGAGCTTTCTTGGTATTTTTACTTTCTGATTCTGGATATTGATTATCTATAGTAGCCTCTCTATTTATAGTAGAGTGTCTTCCTTGAAAAGCTCATCGATCAGTTGTGGAGGTTGAGGGAAAGGTGGACTGCTGGTGGGATTGGTTGGAGAAGATCAGAGAGTAATTATCTCAACAGCTTTAGCTTGATCCTTAGGACAAGCAACAACTTTTGACTTAGTCCTCACTCATTTTTTACCAGCTCATTTTTACCTTGCCAAATCATTTTTCCCTTATAGTAATATTTACACAAATATTACTGCATCGCGTGAAGTAAGACAAAATCTGTTCAGAAAATGTTGGTCCGAATGTTGTGCAACATTTGTCCCATCATACTTACACATTCATATCAATAATTGAGGAGATATGTTGGGTCAAATGTCACAACACCAAATCCAACATTAACAAGTACAAATAATATTGCTACTTTGTTCTTTGTTGAGCGGCAGTAGATAATATGACTGTCCTGCTACTAGTACTTCTTGTGTTGCCAGTGGCTTCCAAAAAAGATCACGGCTTCTAAAAATTCCGTGTCCCGGGAATTCTTCTATGATAATTTCCACTGTAACAGGAGCAATAAACTCCATGATTCCACCAGTGGATGTTACCACTTTCACTATATCTTCATTTCCATCTCCAACTCCTCCAAACAAGCAATTCCCCATTTCTATTATAACTGATTTTCTTGATGGAATGAATTGTTTGGTTATAGTTGATAAAAAGGGAGGGAATGGAATATATATATGAGACCTTTGATATGGATGGTCTTGTGTCGTCGGTGGAAATCTTCTTTTTGAGCTTTTCTTGATCCCAGTGCAGCAGCTAATTAAAAAAAGAAAAAGAAGAAGAAACAAATATTATTATGATCACATAAAATATGTAAACAAGGTGTAGATTGTATGAAAAGTGCGTTATATTTAAGGGGTTAATGCTACAACAACAACATACCCAGTGAAATCTCACAACGTGGAGTCTAGAGAGGGTAGAATGTACGCAGACCTTACTTCTACCTTGTTTACATAAAATATGTAAACAAGGGGTAGATTGTATGAAAAGTGCGTTATGTTTAAGGGATTAATGCTACAACAACAACATATCCAGTGAGATTTCACAACGTGGAGTCTAGAGAGGATAAAATGTACGCAGACCTTACTTCTAGCTAGGTAAACAAGGTGTACATGGTATGAAAAGTGTGTTATGTTTAAGGGGTTAATGGGGGCCCAAAATGCACTATCTCCATGTTTTCAGAGGCAAATTCACAGTCAAATATTAGCAACTAGATAGTATTCAGAGTTGCCTTTCACTTTTTTCTCTTTGGAGAAGGAAAATAAAATGGGACAAACTCTTCTTTTTCTAATTTATTAAAGTGAAAGTGGCAAATGAAATATTCTCTCACAGCAGTCGCAATTTCCCGCATTTCCGCGCGCACCACCCATCCCTAAAACGCTCGAACCACTTTCTTCCTTCCTTCCATCTCTTTTAATTTTTAAGTACTATTTTAGTCATGGCAAAATATGTAGCTTTACGTGAGTTTCAGAAAACATGTTAGTTCTGAACCTACATTAAAAAGAGAGAGAGAGAGTTGCAGGGAATTGATGGCAAACATAAATATAATCTAATTATACATATTGAATTTGACATACAGACATGTTTTCCAGGATAGAGTGGAATATTTTGAGGAATTTAAATAGTTACTATTTCTTCAATTGTAAATTGAGACATTGTTGATCGATCTTACATTAAATCAAGATTTGATAATGAAAATATAATATTGATAAAATATTATAAGAATATTTCCATATTATTGTATATCTTTTATATTTGATTAATTTATATTCCGATTGTAATTAGAAAAATTAATTATCTAGTTTATAGCTATATAAATAATTATGTAACACTATATATTATATACAATAATTCAATAAAAAGGCATGTAATATATTCTTTTAAATATATGGTATCTTTTAGGGAGCATGGTTCACAGGGTAACTTGAATTAAGAAGTCGGCGAAAGAGTAATAAAACTAAGAGGGAAAACAGGGAACTCATGGGAAAGGGAGCTTGAGAATATACAGCCTGTATAGCAAACTGTGAGGTGAAATGCAAGGGACACGTTTCTCCATTTCTCGTTGGATCTCCATGGCCCCATTTTTATATCTTGAATTATTTGCTTTAGCCCATAATATATAGACAGCAGGCCCACAAGTGTTTGCAAATTTCGGGTTGCGCAATCCAAATCCAACATCATTTGGTACCGTACTATTGAATAGGAGAGAATTGGTACTTAGCTCAGCCCCAAGGGGGGGGGGGTTTGCATCTTAAATTAGCCATATTAATAGAACATACAGACTACATATTTATTATTATTATTATTATAATAATTTAGTCAGATAGACCAACAATGTAAATACTTTTCACATAATCAGTAATTTAACTTGTTGCAACAAGGTACCTACTTTTCTTCTATGTTCCCTTCGAATGCATATTTGTATGGATTATCAAATGACCTTATAATATAATGTCATTTAGTAACCATATTAGCAGTCTATCACTACCATACATTTGATGAGGTTGAAATCACTAGTCATAAATTAGAAGTCACAGGCATTGTGCATTTTTGCAGCCTCAAAATATCTTATGTTTTAAACAAGTGTTTAATTAAGATGGATATTCTTTCTTTAACAAAGTAACAATCTATTTTTAGGTGTCAGCTGGTTAATTTTCAAAGAGCATCTTCTTTCATTTCAATCTTCTATTGCAATTGGTCCCTAAAGCTGTAAAATCATCATCTGCAGTGATTAATGATTCGCTGATAATTGCAAATGAAAGGGGGACTTTTCTCTAAAGCCGCTTTAAATATAAAATTAGGTGCAATTAAGAAGGCAATCTGCTAATGAAACAGTAATAAAGATGTGGAAAGCTACGCAAAAAGACCAAAAACAATTTACATGAGATTACATTTGACATGTAAAAAGCATGTTCTTTTTACAATTACAATTGTTAGAGCTGTGTAATTGTTTCTAAAAAGGCTTATAACCTGAACCTGAAGTATTACCAGTTATTAGTTGTCAAGATAAGTACTACTAGGATACTTATCAATTTCACTGTTATTCCTAAAATATTTATCACATTACGTTTTTCAAGAGTCAAACTATATGAACGTTGACCAACCTTTTAAGCTATATTTTTCATCATATTAATATGAGAAGAATTGTAATTTATATTACTTTTCGTATAGTTTCCGAATATCTAAATTTTAGTTTTAAAATATTAAATTAATATAATTTAATTTAACTTTAAAATCTTCCTTAAATTGACTTTTAAAAAGAGAAACATAATAAGTATTTTGAGACGGAGGAAATATTCTAGAGTAACTATCAACACTATATAAGAAAAGAACTTAAAAATAGGTAAATTAAAGGGGGTGTCAATTTCATGTCTGTTACGATTCTACAAGATAGAGTCGACAATAGATACACTTCGTCTCGATAGTTCCCTTTGCGTTACTCTAGATACAACATATGCATGTGTTTGTGCATTTCTGTGTGTTGGGAGTTGAGACGACGGGAAGAATTTGAGTATTCAACATAATTTACCATTTGAAAGTTCTTTCGTACACTTAGAGATGATTCAAAATTTAAAGTTTATGAGTTCTTATATTAATTTTAAGTTTATACTATAATAATAACTGGGTTCAAAATTAAATATTTATAGATATTTCAGTAGATTTTATAGTATATATATAGGGTCTGAACAAAACTGGCCCTCTAAATCTGCCCCATTATATTTGTGTAACAAAAATCTTGTGGAATATTTGATCTCTTATAATATGGTCTAGGACAACACTCATACTATGAATTAACTTTTGGAGTTAGATTAAGCCCAAAATTCTATTATTTTTCCCCAAGCTTGTGCCACCAATTCCAAACTTTAATACCCGGTCACTTGGTCCGTATTCAAATTATTGATGAGAATTAACTTTCTCCACGTAAAAAATAGGGACAAGGTAACCCAGCACTCTAAAGAAAAAAAGAAGAAGAAAGAGGATAAACCAACACTAGTTAAAAAAAAATAAGCACCGTTTTTAATAAGGCAGAATGCCTACGATTTTTCTAAATTTGACTCATTTTATTCAAATCCACTTAAACTTTCAATATTCTTGATTATCCTTCTGAACTTGACTATTTAATAGTCTTTAAACCCCTAAACATTGATGTGGTAAAGACATGGTAATCACTCTCTTTTAGGTGTGTGGGTAAGGAAAAAAACGAAAAATAAACTCCAAAATAGGCTATTTTTCAAACTTTAATCCCTACATAATCATGTACAATGATTTATTTATTTCAATTATGTATTTAAATTTCTTCTTACTTCAGTTTAAATGCAATAATGACTTGTTCCAATTATTTATTTCAACTGTGTATTGTTTTCTCTAGGCCAACTCAAACTCCATAATTTTAGCCAAATAAAATTAGTTTTGTAAAATAATAAAGTAACAACTATATTTTCTTTAGATGCAATGACTATTTATTTCAACTGTGTTTTTTCTTATCAGGCCAAAATCAATTGAAAAAAAACTAAAGAGTTTCATTATTTTTAGTCAAATAAAAAAAGATTTAACCAAAATAGTGGAGTTATAATTATGTACTTATTTATTATTTCTTATTAGAGGCAATGACTATTTATTTCAATTGTATTTTTTTCTTTTTCGGACTAAATCTATATAAAAGAATACTTAGTTAGAAATCTTTTATTTTAGTGAAATAAAAAGTTTTAGCAAAATAATGAAGTTTCAACTGTATAATTTTTATTATATCTTATTTAGATGTAATGACTATCTGTCAACCGTGTATTTCTTCTTTCAAGCAGATATGTAAAAAAAAGAGGGGGGGGGGTTAAAATTTCATTTTTTTTGCCTAAAAAGTAGTGTTCTAGCAATCTTTTCTAATAATTCGACCCGAAAAAGAAAATCTAAAAATTAATTAAATTAAATACCACATGTGGACAAAAAATGCACTTGCTGGTGGGTGTATCTCACCCTCTAAGTGTGACAACGTGTAGAGGAGAGGGGGTCAAAACTATCAAATAGCCTAGTTCAAAAATTACTTATAGTTTTAGGAAAATAAAACTCGTCAAGTATAGAGAGTCTTTATATATTATGTCTTTTAATAAAGAGAAGAACTCATCTAAAGCTATAACGTGAAATAGAAATTGTGCGTGCGCCAAAGTATGTACTGTACAAGAAACATTTAAAATCAGGTATATTAGTGTTTTGTCATGTAGCAATCCCAAAAAAATTAATTTAGTTTCCTCATGGGCGTCTTTTTTTCTGTACATGAAATGTATCGTCATAACACGTAATGTGAGAAAACTTTAAGTCCACGAATTAAGGTCATCAAGTTGTAGGTTGATTTCGTTAAAAAATTACTAATCATCCAATTAACTAGCATGTGTGAATAGTAAAAACTAAATGCATAGAAGTCCAACAACAACTAACCAACTACAACTACCAGCAGCTAGCACTGTTGGTCAAGTAGTTATCAATTAGCAGTAGTGATATGAATTTAAAAGGTAAAAGAAAAGATTAAGAGTAATAAAAGAAGGGAAGTAGTTGGGTCGTCAATTTAAGGGCTCCAAATGAGAATGATTAAAGAAAGGAATAATGAACATCATTAGGATTAGGACTAAGACTGAGTACTATCCTCCTAGCGGAATTAAATGTTAGTGCTGTTATTATCTTCTGGTTAGACATGTTTCTGTAGGGTTATGTTGGGTACAAAGCACATAAGTAAGACACAACAAAAGTTTAAAATTTTTGTTTTTACTTACCCCAACAACATTTTTGGTATGGTTATACAACAATTAAACTTGTAACATAAAGCATAAACTTACAAGTTATAGTAACTGAAATCTTTATCTACTATAAGGTGCACAGTTGTAACAATCCAGATTTAGTATTTCTTGATTTCAGGTTATCAAGATTCAAGACTCAACAAGCTTGCGGCAGTTCTCAATTTTGGTTGTTTGTTCATCCTTTCGAATACTTGTAATATTTATTTACTTTCCGTACTGCTTTACATATCCAACAAGTAAAGAAAGAGACAACGTAAGTCATTGGTGTAATAGAATTCTAAATATAAACTGAATTCTACGCCTAAATAAACTGAATCCTAAGCCTAAACAAAAAGTGAAATTCGATACAAGAAAATACTTAAAGAATAAGGTAATTACAGAAAAAAACGAACTACATTATATATAAGCATAAAAATGTAATATAGCACAACTACTTTCAACAAATTAACAATAACAAAGAGTAATATGGTAGGGTTGAAGATGACAACCTGAATTTTACGGTGGACGAAAACTGATCGATAGTTTGGTCACTGGTCAATATTTTACGTAATCAACATTACAATTATTTGATCAAGGTCAACCTCCATTAGTAGAAGGCGATGATTCTAGTGCACCTGAAACAAAATTCACAAAGAAACAAACATGATAACTCATCTCCTTGGCACCCTAACAATTAAGGAGCAAAATTTAATGCAGTTAATATCAGAAGTCAAAATTATGTTTGTATTGATACAAGAAAATACACTCTGAAGAATAAGGTAATTGCAGAAAAAATGAACTATATATGAGCGTAATAATAACACAACTACTTGCAACAAATTAACAATAACAAAAGGAGAATGGAATGGTAGAAGAGACAACTTGTTTGCGGTGGAAGAAAACTCAAATCGATAATTTTGCTTCTAAATTGATATTTTACGTAATCAAATAATCAACATTGCCATTATTTGATCGAGGCCAACCTCGATCAGTAGAAAGCGGTGATTCTAAAATTCACCTGAAACAAAATTCATAAAGAATCAAGTATACTCATTGTCGTGAAGACTAACAAATTATACAAAATTAAAACAATAGAAGACGATGATTTTAGTATTCATCGGAAATAAAATTCACAAAAAATCAAATTAATATCACTATCCTGAAGACTAACAAATTATACAAAATTAAATTAAATATAAACCAGTGCTTGATCACTGTAAAAAAAAGTACTAAACCTATAGGAATAAAAAAATAGAATCAAATTTTATAGAATTCTTAAGAAGATCTCCAGTTCTCAACCACAAAGTTTGATCCTCCGCTGTTAGTGAAAAATCATCGTTTGGATATCTTAATTCTTATATATAGTTATTCGATGTGAAAACCTAATGTTATAAGAAAGAGAAAACGTAGTACTCCAATTTTATCCCAAATAATATTTATTTTAAAGTCCTAAATATTAGGTCTTACATGATTTTAGTAAGAAATAATAATTTGAGAAAAATAGTAAATGATAATTTATCTATTGTAGAGTTTTTAATGAAACACAAAAAGTTCAATCAACATTTCTAAGGTCTACTTTTAATATAATATAGATATAGATTACCAGAACAGTTTTCCCAAAGATGCTATATTTTACATTTGACAGCCTTTGATACTAAGCCCTCCTACTTTTTTGGAACGCAAACCTTGTCCCAAGCCACTAGCGCTATCTTCCTTTGATCCTAAATACATATATTGTGACGGCAACTTCATACTTTTATTATATCTTAATTTGTTATTAACTGTATTCTACCAAAGTATTAAATAAATCATACTAGCACTGGAACCTCATTTGGGGTAGAATGCAGAACGGACAAACAACTTTAGTATAATTATATTTCATAGTGTTGAGATAATAATTAGTAATTGGATTCATCTTGAGATATAAAAGCACCTCTATACAAATGATTTAGGTCTCTATTTATGTGTAGAACACTTGACGTGGGTACATTTTTTATCATATGATTATGGTGACAAGTGTTATTCGTTTCAACGACCATAAGTGGAAGCTGACTTTTAGCAATTAAATTCACATTTGTCGTTAATTTAGTACAAATATTTCTCAAAAAGACATCGCGTCCACTTCCTTGAATATTATACATGTTTAGTTGAATGTAGTTAGTAATTAGGAGATATTAAGAATTTTGTGCCTATTATCTATTAACTGGTTTGATGGGCCCATAGGCTCCTCGTGTTTTCCCATGGGGTAATGATTTGAGTAGGAAAGATTATATTGACACTAGTTAAAAGGTGGTGGATGTTTTATGATAAATTTTGTAAATGGTCATATAATTATGATTTTTTTAGATTAAAATTATCTAACTATATTTTCTAATAGAGAAATTACTAAACTTTCGTCCAACTAACACAAAAGTCACAATTGACGAAGAATCCAACCTTCTGATAAATGATCATTTTAATTCATGTATTTTAATCTTTTAATTTTTTGTATCTAATAAACACATACCCAATAAAAAGAGGGACGACTTGATTATGTCGGAATTGGCCAGTGCAAAGATAATCATTGATGCTGGGAGTTTGGATAACATAGCGTCCACGGAGATGGTAGATCAGTTTGGATTTAGGTTTCGGAGGTAGATCAAAAACCTTAGCGAAGGTCACCGAACATTTCCGAGCACCTCATATCTTTTTCGGAGCGTTCGAAGATACTTAATTTATAAACCTTCAGATGAGATAAGCCACTAATTTTTTACCACCTTTAAAATGGGTGTCGTCAGTTGTTGTCTTAAAATTTAAAGAGGGTTTTTCTATTTTTAAGTAAATAAACATTTGCATGTTGCCTAATTTAATTTAAATGACAAATATCATTTGGTAGGATAATATAATTACGAGTATATTTGCTTTTATGAATACATAGTTTCAATTAGAAACCAGAAATCATTCATTTTGTTTTCCTTTACAAATCTACAATATCAAAATTTGCATGTGCTACAATCCTTGTTTGCGAGTTATTTGCTCTTGCTGGTGGACATAATACCTCCAGAAATACTACAGCACGAAAAGAAACAAAGACGAATAAAATGATTACATCTTCATGAAAGTGACAAATTAAATATAATAAAAAATAAGACATTAGAATAATGAACTGAGAATGACAAGACTCGTAACAACCTTAAAATTTTAATTTCTACATTCCCTTTGCTTACGTTGCTAAATACAGCTTAGGCTATTCGTTCTGGTCAACCTTATCAGCGAATACTCTTCCAAATTGAATACTACACCATCAACAACATAGTGAAATCCCACAACGTAGAGTCTATGGAGGATAGAGTGTACGAAGACCTTATATCTACCTTGGTAGGTAGAGCGGCAGTTTCCGAGAGACCATCGGCTCAAGACAAAGCATAAGCACAAGCAAAACAAGAGAAACGGTCAGACCCAGACAATAAATTTAAAGCAGTATAAAAATATTGGTATCAAAAGCAAATAAGCAATGCTAGCGCATTCTGAAAAAATAAGCATTAACTAATGCATGTAAATAAGATAAATAAAGTACACTAAAGAACATATAGCAGCAGAAATCAGACGATACTATAAAGCAATATTGCGCATAGTAGTATGATAGCTAAGTGGTCCTACAATAATAACACTACATCTACTAGTTTGTAAGCGTAAGTAGGACTACGCTCGACTACTTACTACCCTTCTACCCTAATACATGTCATCTACAACCCCCTATCTAAGGTCATGTCCTCAGTAAGTTGCACCTGCGCCATATCGCGTCTAATCACCCCTCCCCAATACTTCTTTGGCCTACCTGTACCCCTCCTGAACCCTTCCATAATCAACCTCTCACACCTCCGTATTGGAGAATTTGTGTATCTCCTCTACACATGCCCGAACCATCTCAACCTCGCTTTCCGCATCTTATCCTCCACCGAGGCCACTCCTACTTTGTCGCAGATATCATCATTTCTAATCATATCCCTCCTTATATGCCCACACATCCATCTCAGCATCCTCATCTTCACAACTTTCATCTTTTGGATGTGCGAAGTCTTAACTAGCCAACACTTCACCTCATACAACATAGTCGGTCTAACCACCACCCTATAGAACTCTCATTTAAGTTTTGGTGGCACATTTTTATTGCACAAGACTCTAGATGTGAGCCTCCATTTCATCCACCCTGCCCCAATACGATGTGTGACATTATCATTAATCTCTTCATTCCCTTGGATAATAGACCCGAGGTACTTGAAGGTTCCTTTCTACGGAATGACCTGAGTACCAAGCCTTACCTCCACGCCTGTCTCAAGGTCGCTCCCATTGCTGAACTTGCACTCCAAGTATTCTATCTTGGTCCTTCTCAGCCTGAACCCTTTAGACTCCAGAGTCTGTCTCCAAACCTTCAGCTTAGCGTTCATTCCGTTGAGAGTCTCATCAATCAGGACTATGTCGTCTGTGAATAACATACACCATGGCACCTCCCTCTGGATTTGTTGTGTCAGTCCATCTATCACTAAGGTAAATAAGAATGGACTAAGAGCATATCCCTGGTGCAGCCCCATCATCATTGGAAAGTGTCTGAGTCCCCTCCTATTGTCTGTACCCTGGTCTTGGCTCCATCATACACATCTTTGATCGCCCTAGTGTATGCCACAGATACACCTCTAACCTCCAAACATCTCCATAGAAGCTCCCTAGGGACTTTGTCATATGCCTTCTCGAGCTCGATGAAAATCATACGTAAGTCTCTTTTCCTCTCCCTATATTGCTCCACGAACCTCCTAATAAGATGAATGTCTTCTATAGTCGAACGCCCCGATATGAATCCAAATTGGTTCTCGGAAATATACACGCCTCTTCTCACCCTCATCTCCATGACTTTTTCCTAAATTTTCATAGTGTGGCTTAGCAACTTGATACCCCTATAGTTGTTACAACTCTGGATATCACTTTTGTTCTTATACAAAGGAATCATTGTACTCCACCTTCATTCTTCGGGCATCCTCTTCGTCTTAAAAATGACGTTAAATAACTCAGTTAGTCACTCCAAACCTGCCCTGCATGCGTTCTTCCAAAATTTAACTGGGATCTCATCAAGCCCGGTGGCTCATCCCCTGCGCATTCTGCGAACAACACCCTTCCCCTCCTCAACCTTAATGCTTCTACAATACCCAAAATTCCTATACCAACCAGATTGATCCGGGTCTCCTAGCACAATGTCTCTATCTCCTTCTTCGTTCAAGAGTTTATGGAAGTAAGATTGTCATCTCCGCCTAATATGCGCGTCCTCCACCAGTACTTTGCCTTCCTCGTCCTTGATACACCTCACGTGATCCAAATCACTAGCCCTCCTCTCCATCGCCTTGGCTACTCTGTACAACTTTATTATCCCCGCCTTTTTCCTCTAATTCCACATACATGCGTTCAAAATCCGCCGTAACCACTAGATTTGCATCCTTCCTCGCTATCTTATGCAATTATCTATTCATCCACTTCTCCACCTCATCCTTGCTTTCTACCAATTTTGCATACGTCACTTTTTTCGCTTCCACCCTCTCTTGAACTTTATAATTCCATCACCAGTCCCCTCGATGCCCACTACGGCTACCCCGCGAGACCCCTACCAAGCACAAATACACACGCACCATACTGCAACTTATACATAAGACTCATAAGCCAAACACATAAGCATGGTCAATCTCAAGTCTAGATGGGCAGATCCAACACATGATATTCTACATTAAACTCACAGGGGCAACCATATGCACTAAGTTGGCTAGCATGCTACAGGAGCCTTTAAATCAGATACAAATTTAGAGAAAGCATATTAGTAGGTGTATTCAGAAAAGTAACAAAATAAGGCAACAACTCATGCATTATCTTTATATAACAGAAACAGGTGCAGAGATGGATGCTACATGTTACACCAAACTCAGAATACATGAGGGGGTCAGGTACTCATTTGAGGGTCATTATCCCTTAATACAAGTATCATTTAAACAACTTAACAGGTAAGCCATATACTAGATAATTTGAGAGGCGAAGTAAGTTAACACGGGAACATTTTTTCTATCCAGATATTCAAAGACAGTGCAAAACAATTCAGCAGACATGGGAGGCAAAGGGATAAACAACTTATCATAGCATCTTAAAGAGGACAGGATCATCCTAGTCTAGGCAGGACACACACAAGGTTCTTATCATCCCAAATACAATTATGGCTTCTTCATTTTTTATATATACAAGCAGGGATATGACGTTAATTATAGGTCATAGCTGTATATCTATACTGATTGTCTACACCTAACTTCAGCCAAAACAAGCAACAGATAACATATATGTCATACAGTGTTGGATAAATTCAACATAACATCTCTGGAACCTCCACAAACCAACTGAAGAAAACACTTTGGTTATTAGTCACAGTTATGGTCTAGTAGACATTTAAACACGTCATGTTAATTTGCATCCTGTTCGCATGAAGTCCTAAATGGGGTCTATTATCACTTGCAATATGATTCATACAAGATTACACACATAATCATCATTGATGTAAACTAAAACAGGTCAATAAATTTGAGATTAAGCAATTAATAATCAGAAATTACACTTACAATATACACATCCGAACTAAAATAAGACTAATCTAAGCATTAATTAAAAATATGATCCTAGTGCAGCACTGGTAAGTATCTATAATCAACTAAACATGTTAGCAATTTACTAACGGTAGTAGGTGTTGAACTAATCCACATTATAATCCCCTAAAGAGATACTAAAAGTATCTTCAGCATATCACACTAAGTATAATATTAATTTTGAGCTTAATTGAATAGACATAGCATATATGTACTATAAAAATTAACCAAAGCAGTTATCATACTTAACATAATCTAGATATTAAAAGACAACAACAACATTAATAAACTATGACATGATTAACACAATAAAGAAGCACACAAAATGCGGATAAAATAAACAGAGAGATATGTTTACTGACACGGAAGTAAGCTTCGAACGGGCCTCATAAAACGGAAGTAACTACGTGCATTGCTGAAGGATTGTGGCAACACCGTCATAGGATTCGTTCAAGCTTGCAATAAGTTGCATGGTCAATCGCTGATTAGTGACTGGTGCGCCAATGTTGGAGAGTTGGTCGGCAAGCATCTTGAGTTCTTGATAATATGTAGACACATTTGGGAAATCGTCCTAATGAACGTCCTTGAACTGATTTTCAAGGTATAACGTTCGTTGAGTTTTGTTGTCGTGGAAAATACTTTCCAAACGTTCCCACATTTGGCGGGCAGTGGCATTTGTCTCAATGATTGTGTGCAAAGATCATTAGAGATTATGTCTTATATCCACTGGGGGACGGCTGCGTCCAAACGAGACCAGCGTGCATCATCAGAAGTCGAAGCCGAGGGTAGGTCTGTGGACTTCGGTGTAGGAGGGATGATGTGGTCGATAACTTCGTAAACACGACAATGGATCTTAAAAAGCTCTGCCCACGATGAGTATTGACCATTTTCCATCTCAAGGGTGATAGAGATGAAGTTTTTGATGTTGTTTACTGCAAGTGCGGGATGGAATTTGGTTTTATCATCCATGAAAGATGAAATTTAGGAGGAGAAGGGAGAGAGAATGGATGGAAAAAAATACTAGGGTTCCGTGGGGGTGGCGGCCGAGAGCTATGGTCGGCGGCAGTGGAGGTATTTTTAGACTACTGATACCATAAAGAAATATGTTCCTTGATTGTATTAATCAATAATGTACAATATATATAGTAGTACAAGAATATTTAAACTAGGTAACTAATCAACCTAATTACAATAGAAAATATAATTCTACCTAAAATAAGAGACCTAATTACCATAGGAATACAATTCTATATAAAATAAGAGATATACAATTAATAAAAGAATATTCAGAAAATATTCTATTAGATAGTAAGAATTAAATAATTATTAACAGGATAAAAGTTTATGCAGCCAAATAATTGGATTATTAGGATTTTCTTAGCTCCCCGGCCTATTAGGATATTATACTTTCTCGATTGATTGGACAAGAAGGGTTACATTATATCACGTCCCCTGCTATCTTGTCGTCCATTTTCTGGAGGTTTCGCGAAATGAGCCTGGCCAAGCTGAATGAAGCACATCAGTACTATGTAGTATGTACCATTATGTATAGAAATGAAATGAAAATTTTCTTATGTAGCGTTGTTGAAATATGTAACAATCTCGTTTAAAAGTTTAAGTTGTTAGAAAGAGTATACTGTTTAATTTTCTTAATTATATTTTCAACATGTACCCTTACTTACAGCTTGGTTTTTTTCTCATAGTCCACACACATGGAAATTCTTTTTGATAATGAGTGGCGGTGATATATCCGATCCCAGGACTTCTACCTACCATGATACCATATTGAAATGTGTGACCATATCATCTAAAAGCTGAACTATCAAAGTAAACACATATTTATTTTCTTAATTATATTCTCAACAAACATCAAGTTAGAACTAGAATGACTAGGGGTGTTAACTGGGCCAGTCCACGCCCAAACCAGCTCATCAAGGATCCATCCTACTAGCTTAGAACCGGGTCGAACCAAAATGAAGATTGTTAGATATACTAGATGTGCATGCTAAATTCTACATTGATAGCTAAAAAAAACATGAGTATCTTATACTATACTAAATTAAGAGTCTTTTTAATTTGTTTTAACCCAACGATACATATATGTATATGACCTATTGTATGCAGAAAATAAAGTCGTAGACGAAATGATGTGCTGTTTTTTGGTAGTGGGTAGTCCAATGATCAATAGTTAAGAAAGTAAAACAGTATATGCATTATCCCTATTTACTTTGTATAGAAAGCTCTGGGATGGATGGCTAATTTCGTGGCCATGAAAGCGCAATGCCTCCGAACCCTACACCCACACAACTCTCTCGCCGTCTTGTCGTTAGTGTTAGTTGCACAAGTAAAATGAGTGATGCAGATAGGCACAGAGATTTTCTTGGGATAGTGGTGGTTTCAAGGGAGCTTTTCTTCCGATTTTAAGGTCCAAGGTCATTGTTTCTTGATGTTGGGACCCCACTCTTGGAATGTTGAAACACCTTACCCCATTCCAAACAACCCTCTAGAATTAATTCTACTTGTTTAAGTTTTATGCAGTGATAATATAAAAAAATATTTGCACAAAAACATCATTATGAAGTAATTATATATATATATATATATATATATATATATATATATATTTGTGAGAAACGTTAGTAATTAACATTGTGAAACTTGTAAGTAACATGTTATCACATGTTAAAATTCACGAAAAGTGTAAAAATATTTATATTATCAGTGTTTATAGTTCAATCCCTAATTCTACCAATAGTAAGGCGGCCTTTAATATTTGCGGCCTATGTGAATTTCACTTTTCTATGGTAGACTAGAGTCATGTTCTCGGTCGGGGACGGGGGTAAGTGGGGTAAGGGAGATGCTAGGTTGAGAAAAAGGTCTTGGAATATTGGGACTTTAACGGGAAAGGCCATAGAGCTGGTTAAGATTCTTAAAAAGAGAAAGATTAATATAGCATTTGTCCAGGAGACTAAATGGGTAGGACCTAAGGCTAACGATGTAAACATGTATAAGTTATGGTTCTCCGCTAGGTCGAAGTATAGGAATGAGGTAGGCATTTTGGTAAACAAATAACTAAGGGATCAGGTGGAAGAGGTGAGGAGGGTCAATGACAGGATGATGACAATTAAGTTGGTAGTTGGAGGGCTCACTATGAATATTATTAGTGCTTATGAGCCATAAGCGAGCTTGGACGAGGAGGAGAAAAGACGTTTTTGGGAGGATTTAGACGAAATGGTGGGAGGTATACCATCCACTGAGAAGTTATTTATAGAAGGGGATTTCAATGGACATATCGGGTCACTTTCAGGGGGTTATGACGACTTGCATGGAGGATTTGGACTCGGGGTCAGGAATGGGAGAGGCGTCTCACTTTTGGGATTTGCTGGAGCTTGTGGGATGGTGATAGCCAATTTTAGATTCCTCAAGAAGGAGGAACACTTGGTGCCGTAGTTTGGTGGCTAAGTCTCAGATAGACGTTTTGCTCCTTAGGAAGGTTGACAAAGGTCTTTGTAAAGACTGTAATGTCATTCCGAATGAGGATCTTACAACCCGACATAAGCTTTTGGTGATGGATTTAGAGATCAAGTTGGAGAAGAAGAAGAGGGTTGTGGATGACAGGTTAAGAATCAAATGGGGAGTTTGACCATGACTAGTGCAAAGGAGATGGGGAGAGGTTGATGGCCAAGAGAGATTGGGGGAGTAGTGGAGATGCAACTGGTATGTGGGACAGGACGACAGTTGCATTCGTGAGGTAGGCAGAGAAGTGCTAGAAGTCTCGCTTATCATGGTGGACATCGAGGGGACTGGTGGTGGAATGGTGAAGTTCAAGAGAAGGTGAAAGAGAAGAAAATGGCGTATGTGAAATTGGTATAAAGCAGAGATGATGTGGAGAAGTGGATGAATAGGGAACTGTATAAGATGGCGAGGAAGGAGGCAAAGCTAGCGGTTACGACGGGGAAAACATCGGCTTTCGAGCGCCTATATGTGGAATTAGAGGAGAAAGGCGAGGATAAGAAGTTGTACAGACTACCCAAGACAAGGGAGAGAAGGGCCCGTGACTTGGATCAAGTGAGGTTCATCAAAGACGAGGACAGTAAAGTACTGGTGGAGGAAGCGCATATTAGGCGGATGTGGCAGTCTTACTTCCAGAAACTATTGAATGAAAAAAGAGATGGAGACATTGTGTTGGGAGATCTGGAGCATTCTGGTAGGCATTGAGAAGGTTACATATGTTATTCGCAGGATGCGCAGGGGATGAGCGACCGGGCCAGATGAGATCCAAGTTGAATTTTGGAAGAGCGCAGGCAGGGTTGGTTTGGAGTGTAAGACTGAGTTGTTTAACGTCATTTTTAAGACGGCAAGCATGCCCAAAGAATGGAGGTGGAGTACAATAATTCCTTTGTACAAAAATAAAGGTGATATCCAGAGTTGCAGCAACTATAAGGGTATCAAGCTGCTGAGCTACTCTATGAAAGTTTGGGAAAGAGTCATGGAGACAAGGGTGAGGAGAGGCGTGTCTATTTTTGAGAACCAGTTTGGATTCATACCGGGGCGTTCGATTATCGAGGCCATTCATCTTAGGACCAGTATATAGAGAGGGAAAAAGACTTACATATGGTTGTCATCGACCTCGAGAAGGTATACGACAAAGTCCATAGGGAGGTTCTATGGAGATGTTTGGAGGTTAGAAGCGTACATGTAGCGTATACTAGGGAGATCAAGGATATGTATGATGGAGCCAAGACTAGAGTACGGACAGTAAGAGGAGACTCAGAGCACTTTTCAGTGATGATGGGGTTGCACCAGGGATCAGCTCTTAGCCCATTTCTATTTGCCTTGGTGATGGACGGACTGACGCAATAAATCCAATGGGAGGTACCATGGTGTATGTTATTCGCAGACGACATAGTCCTGATTGATGAGACTCGCAGCGGAGTGAACGTCAAGCTGGAGGTTTGGAGACATACTCTGGAGTCTAAAGGGTTAAGGTGGAGTAGGATCAAGACAGAATATTTGGAGTGCAAGTTCAGCAACGGGAGCGACTCTGAGACATGTGTGGAGGTAAGGCTTGGTACTCAGGTCATTCCAAAGAAAAGAAATTTCAAGTACCTAGGGTCTATTATCCAATAGAATGGAGAGATTGATGACGATGTCACACATCGTATTGGGGCATGGTGGATGAAATGGAGGCTTACATCTGGAGTCTTGTGCGACAAAAATGTGTCACCAAAACTTAAAGGCAAGTTCTATAGGGTGGTGGTTAGACCGACTATGTTGTATGGGGTAGAGTGTTGGCCAGTCAAGACTTCGCACATACAAAAGATGAAAGTTGAGGAGATGAGGATGCTGAGATGGATGTGTGGGCATACAATGAGAGATATGATTAGAAATGATGATATCCGAGAGAAAGTGAGAATGGCCTCGGTGGATGATAAGATGCGGGAAGCGATGTTGAGATGGTTCGGGCATGTGCAGAGGAGATACACATATGCCCCAGTGCGGAGGTGTGAGAGGTTGGCTATGGACTGGTTCAGGAGGGGTAGAGGTAGGCCGAAGAAGTATTGGGGAGAGGTGATTACACAGGATATGGCGCATGTGCAACTTACTGAGGACATGACCTTAGATATGGAGTTGTGGAGAACACAGATTAGGGTAGAAGAGTAGTAGGAGAGCATAGTCCTACTTATGCTTACAAATTGATAGTTGTAGTGTTATTACTGTAGGCCCGATTAGCCTATCACACTTATAGACACATTATTGCATATAATCCACTGTAGTTTGATTTATGTTGCTATGTGTTCTTTAGTTATTTTGTTTAGCTTATTTAGTTGTGTTAGCTACTGCTCTCTTTTGTTCTAATGCACTTTATACTGCTTTAATTCTTTATTTGAGTCTGACCGTTTTCCTTGCTTTACTCTTTACTCTTTACTCTTTACTCTTTACTCTTTACTCTTGCTTTGTTTTGATTGTCTTGTTTGTGATTATGCTTTGTCTTGAGCCGATGGTCTCCCGGAAACAGCCGCTCTACCTACCAAGGTGGAGGTAAGGTCTATGTACACTCTACCCTCCCAGACCCACGGGGTGTGATTTCACTAGGTATGTTGTTGTTGTTATATTTCCACTATTTCATTTTATACGGAGGTTTTACTATTTGGGAAGTCAAGAAAAATTCTTATTATGGATTTTTCATTTTCTGAATATTTTAAATTTTATTTATGATAACTTATATTAGTATATTATTATTTAGTTTTGAAATAGATAAATTTTATTTTAAAGATTTTATATCGGAATTCCACCTAATATTAGATACTATGATCCTCCAATCCCTTGGCGTATGGGATGGAAGGAGTATCTATTTTCTCTGTTTCTAATACTAATAATGAAAGTGGTGGTTGATTTTAACTTAGAGTTGAGAAGACCCCACCATAAAAGTACACCAATGGCCATGATACAAACCTTTGCATGCATCTACAGACCCATTTGTGTCCCTAACCACCGCATATAAATGATCATGTTCCTTCCCTTCCCTTTTTAACTCCCACACGATACAATCCTCTCTTCTAACTTTCTTCACAATTCATGCATCTATTTTCCTTTATTTCTCAGTCTTTTTATCACATTCTCTCACCAATACCCTTTCCCTTCCAAGCTTCCCTCTTATAGGAAATCAAATTTAGGTGACTCCACATCTTTCTTTTACAAGTATAACTTGCTTTCTTACTTTTATTCCACTAAAAGATATAACAATGTCTAAGGACATGAGTCTGTCAGTAAATGGGCAATCTCAAGTGCCTCCCGGATTCCGTTTTCATCCAACGGAGGAAGAACTTCTTCATTATTACTTGAGAAAAAAGGTTGCCTATGAGAAAATTGATCTTGACGTTATTCGCGACCTTGATCTCAACAAGCTAGAACCATGGGATATTCAAGGTACGAAAGTGTTGAATTGTGTTATCATATCATCTAAAAGTTTAAGATTGCACTAAGTTATCCTATAGTAATTGGCATGTCATACATAAATGAATTAACCCTCATTTATATATGCAGAGAAGTGCAGGATAGGATCGACACCGCAAAACGATTGGTACTTCTTCAGTCACAAAGACAAGAAGTATCCGACAGGAACTCGAACCAATCGTGCAACTGCTGCCGGTTTCTGGAAGGCTACAGGTCGTGATAAAGTAATACACAGCAACTGTAAGAGAAGAGGGATGAGAAAGACCTTAGTCTTTTATAAAGGACGTGCCCCTCATGGTCTGAAATCAGATTGGATCATGCATGAGTATCGCCTTGACGACAACATCAACCCCCAAGAAACCCTCAACGTTAATGTAAGCACCCCTAGTCTTTCCTTATAACAGTACGTGATAGCTAATTAGAGTATCACTTTTACCATGTTATTATCTATGTATATTAAAAAAATTATCTTTGATTATCTAATAAGTGATCAGATTATGTAAATAAATTTTTCATTATCATGTCACCCAAATGATATTTATATGTATGCCTCCTTAAAGTATGATATTTGTCTTGAAAATAAGGCAAATTAAATGTTGGGTATAATATTTGACCTGATAGTATGAAAATTCTTTACGAACGATTGTCTTCTTTCATTAATCCAGGTCAATGAATCAAGTAATCAGGAAGAAGGGTGGGTGGTGTGCCGTGTGTTCAAGAAGAAGAATTACCATAAGGCACTTGAGAGTCCTCATCAGAGCTCAGCATCAGCACTCTCCATGAACTCCAGAAGTACAGTTATCCAAAAACCAAACAACGATGGCGTTCTTGATCAAATACTCATGTACATGGGAAGGTCATGCAAACAACAAGACATCGAAAACAAACACAACAGCAACCACCTCAACAACATCAATAACATTCACTTAGATGAACATATCATGCAAATAAATAACACCAACTCCTTCGTCAGCATCAACAACAACAATAGATTCATCCACCTCCCAGCACTAGAGAATCATCATTCTCCAACCAACATGGATGACGTGTCATCTCTTCCACTACTCCAACAAAATTGCTGCAACTTTGGTGAGATGCTAAATTGCGATGATCCAAAAACTAGCCCAGCTAATGGGCCTGAGCCTGGTCCAAGTGACTGGGTATCTCTGGATCGTCTGGTGGCATCTCAACTTAACGGACATGATCATGTGGAAATAACATCAAACGTAGAGAACAACAACATATATTTTCCTCTGCATAATGGGTTACAGCTAGGTCACTTGCGTACAAACTGGAGACCAAATGATGACGACGACGCGTTCTCTCAATCTCAAGCACATGACGACGACGTTGACGTTGAATTTTGGAGCTATGCCCGATCGTCCTCATCATCACCCTCTGATCCATTATGCCACTTGTCAGCTTAATTCGGTCTCCGTCGTATATTATGTAGAACAATACATATATATACATAGTTCAAGCAGAGACCTTATTATAGTACGTACTTAATTAGTTTGATTGATACAATGACAGTACTTAGTACTACGTAACTTTTCTCCTTTTTTGTAATAATACTACTAAGTGTTGAATAATGTAGTACTCAGCTGAAATATCTTTTCTTAATAATTAATCGTTGTCTCCTATATCATCATTATGTTGTCTATGACTACTGTGAAGATACTATATCCAACGTGCTCTCCTAATTTCCGATGATCGCGTAAGATATGTATATATTTACTGATATGGTTACTCCTATATGATTTATTTTGCTTAGTGAGGACCATAATGATTTTAATTAATAGTGAGATCTTATAAAATTATGCTGTATCTTGAAAATATTATTTGTGATTATTACCTTGCACCTGCAAAAAGTTCCAGCGTCGACCAATAATATCATCGCAATTGTTGTCTTGGAATTAAATAAAATAATAAGCAAGATGATTTTCAAATAAGCTGAATTTTATGTAGGGTTCTAAGGTAAAGCTTGAAAAAGTATTGCACATGCTCAAAGGATGTCAATATATCAATTAAGTGGCACTAGGAATTAATAATGGTTGAACAATGGTTGAACATAAAAGCAAGGATGGGATGAGATCACATTTTTTCCCTCTTAGTTTGCTGATTAGACCTATGGTTGAGTAGTTATTAGATACAGTATATTTTTCCAAATGTAGTTTTGGAGCATATTGCTGACGTTTACTTAATTCTGTTATGGATTTTGGTAGGTATCCACCAGATTGACGTATCAAAAAAAAGATGCACTAGAACACAGATGCAACCATACTAAAGGTTGAACAATTAATCAATTAATTATGCTTCAATCTCAATCAATTAACTAAATAATTTATCTTTTGTGGTGAATAGTGAGTTTTTTACAATTAAAGTCTTTAAAAATCTAGCATATATCCATCTGTACTAGTATAGGGAAAGTTTCGGTAATGGAGTACCAAGTAGGTTGATAATTAAAAAGATAAAAGTTGAGCAAGAAGTCGTAATTGCTATAGGTTCTGCATTTTGTTGGAACTGTATAATCCCTATACTTGGATGGTTGACTCATACGAGGATGCACCATTTATTTGGACACTACTAATTGCATTATTTCTTAATTTTTCATCCCACTTTATATTATGTTTAACTTATATATATTGACTGTATATAAAAATTTATTATATCATATTTCTATGATTCTACTCTCCTCAGACCCCATGTTGTGAAATTTAACTGGATATGTTGTTGTATATCTCTTAATAACTTGGAAGAATAAGAAAAGTAACCTTATACAACATATTAAATTACATGATCGTGTAACACTATCACTAATGAAAAATTATATTCTTTTATTTTATGTTTGGCTCGTCATAAACTGTAAATTAAAGTAGAGTGGAAGTGATAACAAGAAATTATATATTTGGAAAGGCAATATTATTTTAGTATCTCAATTAAGACAAGCAACCAACTTGTTAAATTAATAACGTTGTCCCAGGACATATTATATTGTAAAAACAATAGTATGATTTATCTCGTTTTACATGTCCTGATTAACTACTATATTCTATATAAAGAATCGTACTAGTTTTCCTTGAAAGCAAAGTTCTTTTACACATTTTGGGTACACAAAAAATTGTACAAACATCTTTTAGTTTTGCTAATTTAAGCACATAGAGAGTTTCAACTCTTAGCTCTTGAATGATCATATGTAGTTACAGAACGGACAAAATGAGCAGGTTTATGATCGAGTATTAGAGGCCGAACCAGAATTTGAATTATTTATGAATTTTGAATTTGCCCCCGGAATTATATTAATTACTGAGTTCGTAATTAAATATATCTACATATTTAATATTTTTTTAATACAAATACACTATCTAAATAAAAGTTATTGAATTCATTCAAACCTATACCGAATACCGTAACTTGCTCCCTGCTTGCATTTATATTAATTCTTAATTTCACATCGAATGTCTAGATTATTTTAGGTTCTCTCTAAATAAGGAAGCACACAGAAGTCTATTCAAAGGTTTCACCGACAGACCCCACAAGAGAATATGAAGTAACTTTAGGTTATAGTAACACAGAGACAACAATACCAGACATAGTAAGTTTATTGTCACGAGTCATCATTTCCCTAACACCAAATCAAACTATAGATAGAATTGATGCTTGATGGTTAGAGTGGCGGTGGTTGTTGTTCTGCTAATGATAACATTAGATTAAGAGGCACTGAATCAAACGAATTTATGTTGTTTCATTACCAACTTCATTTTTCCTGCAATTAATCATAACACTGTTGTTTCATTACCAACTTCATTTTTCCTGCAATTAATCATAACACTGTTGACAAATCTGTCCCATTTTTTCATTAAAGTTACCTTCTGAAACTTTGAGAGTGCACCTTTTATGTTTTCTTTTATTTTTATTATGTTGGTTTACGCGTTCTAATCTTATGACAGCATCTGCCTAACACAACACTTTTGATTTAACAAACACTTAAATGCTTCTCCTCCGCTTTTGTTGTTGTACAGTTCCTATTTTAAGTTGTTTATTGCACATATTTGAAGCTTAAATAGTGGTGGAAAAACTGATTTACTGGTCGGATTGAAGAAAGTTTACAAAATCAGTCATCTACTTAGGGCTAATCTGCTCTAAAATCCCATGAAAAAACAAAGGCCAGCTTTCTGAGAAATTTTAAAAGGAATTGAATTTTATATTTCGTTTTGAAGCTACAAATTCATAGGTTGAAATGATGACACTCCTTGGTTGTTGTTTGTGACTTGCATTTGAGAAGGAGAAATCAAGAGTACTTGTCGACAACTAAAAGGCTTGGTTAGGAAAGTTTCGAAATCTGTTGAATAGCATTTGTTTGGGCGTTACTAAAACTTGTTGAAAGTTGAAACTAGTTGGGTGAAGCTAAATCCGATCTTCAGAAGCCTTTGAGACCAATTTGAGGAGGGTAAGAAGAAAGGTGCAACCAACTTCAAATATTTGGTGAAACTTCAGGCAAAGAGTGAAACTTCAAACAAAAATTTCAGATCATAAGTTTGAAGTTTATTTTGAAGCAACAAGACTTACAAAATTTATGAACTTCGACTATACCTTAAATAGGAGTCCTCAAAACGAATGTGAAGTTAGATTTGAAACGGCTAGACTACCAAAAATTTATAAACTTCGGCTATAGCGCCTTACCAAAAAATAAGAAACTTCGGCTATAGCTTAAATATGGGTCCTGGGAGTGGTTATCTATGCACTCCTCCCGAATAAGAGCATACTTCCTACAACTGGGCCTTTAACCTATACGTCCCAAGTCCCTTCCCATGTTCATATTCTTTACAGGGTTTAATGCGTATCCAATAAGTAGGAAAGATGCTCTAACAGCAAAGCAAGCCTTGACTCATTATGCATATCATAACAGAGTATCTATTTCTCATTACATTCTTTTGCCTACAACACTTTAAAGTTGTCTTCGTTGATCAATTCCACTTATAAATTTCACCAATCAACATCCATCGTATGCTTCTTTATCCAAAATAAAAAGTGGCAACTCGATCAAAATTAACCGAATAGAACACAATCCATTCTGGAAATGATATAGTTGTCATGGAAAAGGATATGAAAAGCTGGTAAAGGTGAAAGCAGCAAAATTTATCAAGCTGATTGAAATGACATTAGATTCAAGTATCATGTTACTTAGCACTGGTAAATTTTTGAATGTTGTTGGTACATTATAATTTACACTGCATCTCATGATACATGTAGATAACACCTATGGGCTAGTAGTTTCACTACCCGCAGCTTAGTGCTGAACCTTCACCTGTTTTCACAGTATGTGCCCAAACTTCAGCTTCAAAACCTGCCCTTGAGGGCTCGATGTAAAATACTGCAGCTTCATCAGTAAAGTATCCTCTTGCATTTTGATGTGTACAAAATCCATTTACTGTGCTACAGATAGAACTGGACTCTGACCAAAGTTAAAAAGCAGATTTTGCAGTCAATATATTGCTTGATGAGATAAGTAATATCAGCTGAGAGTTTCTACTCTCAGACCAAGTTATTAGTTATCTTCTGTTGGTCAAAACTCAAGAGTCTATTAGTATTCTCTGAATGTTTCTTGCCCCCTCCCACCCAAATAAATCACTCTTTCACTTTCATGTTTGATGATTTGTTCATTAATAAAGCAGAAATATGCAGTCTACTCATACAAGCCTATTGGATCCAACAATAAATGGCACATACAATCTAATGCATTTCATCAGAAGAAACACAAACTGGTTACTTCAATTTCTTTTTAAAAACTCCATTACATTAGGGGATCAGGAGGGGGAAAGGGGATGATGGGAATTGAACACACGTCTATGATATGGTTGGCTCCCACTTGTACCATTATAAGCTTTGGTGGTACAAGTTGGTTAGTTGGATTCATAGAGTAGGAGTTGAATAGAATCCGCCCAACAATTGTTGAAACTGGTCTAGGAGAAGCAATAACCTGTACTTGTCATTAGGAAAAACAATAATCCTTTATTAAAGACAAGTGACTGCTGCCTCTCGGCGTTGGCTGAAATAGCCTTCACATTGTTTCATATGCAACTTTCCTTAGCTCAGATATCAGTATGGGGGCTCTAACAGAGATATAACTGTTTGGTATGAAAGGCCAATGGAGTAAAGGTAATAACTATTGTCTGTTGGCAATGGCCAAAATATATCTCTCAAATTCATTTCAAATACTTCTTTCCTCAGTTCAGAAATCAGCAGAGGTGTTCTAACTTCTAATAGAGTCCATTTCTGTAGGCATATAAAGAAAGTTGATTTTCCTCTTGCTGAGACAACGGTTTTGTAAGATTGTATTACTCTCCCTTGGGCAGTATTTCTCATTAATACAAATATATATAGTGTGTACAATGTTGAATCCTAATTGAATAAGGATCCTCTATTTACCATAATTATACACTACTATTAATTACAAAATATATGGCGAATATATGGTAATATTCACTAATACACCCCTCAGTCGGAGCGTGAGGAGGTCGGATGCTGAGACTGGATCTGAAGTCTAGGAATAGTTGTTTAGGAAGTCCTTTAGTGAAGATATAATATGCATACTGATACGAGGAAGGCTCATGCAACACCTTCACATAACATATAGCAACATTCTCACGAACAAAATGTATATCCATTTCAATGTGCTTGGTTCTCTAATGCTGAACCGGATTATGGGATAAGTAGATCGCAGATATGTTATCACAGTAAACCATAGACGCCTTTCGCAAAGGACAATGAAGCTCCAAGAGAAGGTTACGGAGCCAGCAGATCTCAGCAACAACAATTGCAACGCCTCTATATTCTGCTTCTGCACTCGATCGGGAGAGGGTGGCTTGCCTCTTGGCAGACCACGAAATGAGATTATCTCCTAAGAACACACAGTAGCCGGAGGTGGAACGCCGCGTGTCCGGACAACCTGCCCAATCGGCGTCCGTATATGATATCAACCTGGTCAGTGCAGAGAGGTAAAGATGTAATCCATAATCAAAAGTACTCTTAACGTATCGAATGATACATTTAAGAGTTGTAAAGTGAGGCTCTCTGGTGGCATGCATAAACAAACACACCTGCTGAACAACATAAGCAATATCAGGTCTGGTGAATGTAAGATACTGAAGCGCACATGCGAGGCTCCTATAAAGGGTGGGATCGAACACCGGATCACCATCAACAACACTGAGTTTCGACTTCGAGTCAACTGGAGTAGGCATGATCTCGCAGTTCGCCATTTTAGCCATGTACACAATCTCTTCTGCATACTTACGCTAACACAGGAACATAGTATCGGCAGATCTAGTCACAGAAATCCCCAAGAAATAACTCAACTTCTCCAAGTCTGTCATAGCAAATTCAGATTTGAGCAGAGCAATGATCTCATTTTTCAATATATCAGAGGAGGCAGTCAAAACAATATCGGCCACATATAATAACAATATGCAATGTTACCACCCCGATGGAAAATAAATAGAGAACGATCACACTTGCTACATACGAACCCGATCTGCATAATGTAAGTGGCAAAGCACTCATACCACGCCCTAGGGGCCTGTTTCAAACCATACATGGACTTACGAAGACGACATACATAATGCGGAGCCTCTGGATGTACAAAACCTGGTGGCTGATGCATGTAAACAGTTTCTTTCAAATCTCCATGTAAGAACACATTCTTCACATCAAGCTGATGAATCGGCCAATGCTTACTCAGGGC
This sequence comes from Anisodus acutangulus, assembly GCA_029783415.1. NCBI lineage: Eukaryota > Viridiplantae > Streptophyta > Magnoliopsida > Solanales > Solanaceae > Anisodus > Anisodus acutangulus. The sequence goes on along the minus strand of CM056491.1, from coordinate 61,932,070 downwards.
TATGCTCAGAACTGTGTGAATGGTAGCCAGTTTAATCACCGGATTAAAAGTCTCACCACAATCAATACCCTTCTGTTGGCCTGTGCCAATAGCCACAAGTCTTCCCTTGTAGCGCTTAAGGTCACCACACTCTCTGAATTTGTGACGGAAAAGCCACATACACCTAATCACATTAGCCCCATCCGGCTTCGGAACCAAATCTCATGTGTGTTGTTTCGTTAAAGCATTAAATTCCTCACGCATAGCCGCATTTCAATTCGGGTCAAGTTTGGCTAATTTTGGATTTTTAGGGATTGGGGATACAATTTGAGTGGAGAGATTAAAATGAACTTTGGGTTTGAAAATCTCGTATTGAGCATGAGTCTCCATTCTATGTATGGGGATAGGGGTTGTTTGGGTAGAAGGGTGGGGTGCAAGTTGTTTGGGCAGAAGGGTGGGGTATGGGCTGGGGTTGTCTCGGGTTGGTGGTGTTTCGGGTGAGGGCTGGGACTGGTTTACCGAATCGGGGGGAAGGGTGTGATGTCGATGGCGGGTGTCGGAATGGGGTTTTGACGGGGAGTGGTGTCGGGATTGGGGTTTGATGGTGAGTAGTCAGTGGGTCTGGGTTTGGGCTGAGATTTGTGTTGGTTGTAGGTGCCGGTGGATGTGTCAGGTTGTCTGGCCAGTGGGTGGGGGGTAGTGACGGACTGGATTGGTGCCGGTGATGGGAAATTCGACGGGACATGAGTGGCAGCGGCGGGACCTAGTTGTGACGGAACAGTGGGGACCGGACGTGACAGAACAGTGGCTTCACGGCAAAGTATGGTGTGGACGATGGGGGAGGCCTCGAACTCGTCTAGAAACGTGTAATATGTGTTCCGAAATTTTTGGATGCTTGCAAATGTGAAGATTGCTTCATTAAACGTGACATAGTGAGACACGAGGATCTTACGTGAAGACAAGTCATAACATAAATACCTCCTATTATTGGACGGGAAGCCTAAGAAGACACGTGAAGTGGTGCGTGGTGCTAGTTTATGAGGGGTTGTGGAGGCAAGATTCGGGTAACAAAGACAACTGAAAATTCGTAGGTGATAAGAGGGGATCCGACGGAATAGAATTTCGGTGGGAGTTCTATTTTAGAGAGTATGGGTAGGAAAAATATTAAGAATATATTCAGTCATTTTAACAACATACGCCCAAAAGGAAGGGGGAGAGAGGCATGAAAAATGATCGTATGAACCATGTTATTGATAGTGCGAATGATTCGTTCGGCCTTACCATTTGGGGGGGGAGGTGTGGGGACACGAAAAACGAAAGATCATGCCATTATTTGTACAAAATTTGTGAAAAGCAGAATTATTAAACTCACGACCATTATCACATTGAAACGATTTTATGGCTTTTTCAAATTGTGTTTTGATATAAACACGGAATTCAAGAAACTTGGCAAACACTTCAAATTTGAATTTAAGTGGGTAAACCCAGATAAAGTGAGAAAAATCATCTAATAAAACGAGATAATATTTATGACTCAGTGAACTAGTGATGGGAGATGTACATAAGTCCGCATGAATAATGTCAAACGGAGAAAATGTAACACTTAAAGATGACTTAAAAGGAAAACGAACATGTTTGCCTAAAGGGCAAGAATAACAATTTTGGGCAAGGTTCTCATTATTACATCGAATTAAATTATTGCTTTTAAGAAAACTAAAAACAGGAGCGTCTGGGTGTCCAAGTCTATTGTGTCAAGTTGACGGAGAGATAGCAGCTAGAGATGTATACGAGCGGGATCTGGCAGCGGAAGTGGATGAGAAAAGATAGAGGTCCCCCACACTATTACATCTCATAAGAGGTGTCCCCGTAAGTAGATCCTTCACAGAAAACCAAAAGGGGTCAAACTCAACAGAAACGGAATTGTCGCGAGTAAATTTCCTAACAGATATTAAGTTTTTAATGATGTTGGGAGCATAAAGAACGTTATTTAGGGAGAAAGGTGGGTGAGGTGGGTGAGGTGGTTGAGTATAGGTGGTACCATAACCTTGAATCAGAATGTGATGACCATTACCGACCGTAATAAATTGAGGATACTTTAAATGAAACAGTTTGGAGAGATTACTTGAGGAGCGGGTGAGATGTGAAGTGGCTTCCGTATTCATGTACCAATTTTCGTCGGGTTGTTGGAGATTTAACGTGCTGAAGGCTTGGCCCAAATCAGTGGGGGCCAGGCCGTGGTGAAACTGCTGATGTTGGGTTGTGGCCATATGTGCCTGTTGGGCCGAGATTGATGCATGGCGTAGGCTTGGGGAGTGGCCCAAAATCACAGGCTTCTAGGAGTTTGGGTACTGGGTTGCTGCATGTTGAAGTGGGAAGGGAGTCGAGGCCCATGTGCTTGGGTTGGGCCACTGCCGTGGGCCGCCCAAGCGGCGTGTTGGGTTCTTTGGCCTACACGACCTCCACGCCCGGCCGCTCTGCCGCCACTTTTTCTGGCGGCCTCTGCGCCTTTGCCACCGCTGGCGCCAGTGATTCTTTGGTTGTCCGGCGGCGGTGGTTAGGCGGTGGAGGCGGCATTTTCCATCAGATTTTCAACGATTAACGCTTTTTGAGTGTGTTCGTCCTGTTTGGCACATCAGGTTTCCTCTAACAATAATTGTGAACGGGCCTTGTTGAAGCTGGGTATTGGATCGGCTTGTTGTATCATGGTCGCTAGAGTATCGTATTCACCCTTCGGTAAACCAACAATTAATTGGAGAACCATCTTTGTTTCGAAAATTGGTGTGTCCCCACATTGGATAATTGGTCCGCAACTAGTTTCAAGTGTTTACAATACTAAGACGTGTATTATTGAATTGCTCCTCTAAGTACACGGCACGTGTGTGCTTATTGTCCTGAAAAATCTCCTCCAAACGTATCCATAACTCACGAGCCGAGGCATCAGTTTCATAATCGTATGAATCAAGTCCTTAGAGATGGTGCCATAAATCCACTGTTTGACGATGGCGTCAAGGCAGAGCCATGCCGTTTCATCAACCTCGATAGGGCGAGGAAAATAGTCGTCAATATGATCAAGCACGTTATAGACACATGCATAAATGTGAAAGAGTTCAACTCACGACAAATATTGACCATCTTCTTGATCAAGAACTAAAGGAATGAAATTCTTGATGTTGGTAACGGCAAACGCCGAATGGAAAGAAGGGGTGGAGGAGGTAGTGGGTGTGATGTGGGTGACGACTGGGGAGTAAGATGAATCTGTGATAGTGGCGGGAGTAGTTATGGAAGCCATTAGAGGGGGGGAAATGAAAGAATTGTTAGGGTTTGGTAGCTGTCGGCCGAGGGAGGCGGGTGTGGGGGTGTGGGGGGGGGGAGCACTATTGGAAAAAAGAAGAGAATTAGGTGTTTTAGGGTTTGGCTCTTGATACCATGTAAGATTGTATTAGGTTTAGTATGTGATTGACACATCTTACACCAAGAACCATTCCAAACAACCCCTGAAGCGGAGCTCTCTACTGAATCACATTTCAGAAGCACCTCAATGTAATCACAAAGTATCATAGTATTAAAAAATGCTAACACTGCTGCTGGTATTAATAGTTAGTTAACTATTTCCTTTATCTACTAATATGGTTGTGTAGATTGAGTTTATTCAAGACAGTGACAGAGTACTTTTCAAATTTAAATACCAAACAAAGCAATAAGTTGTTGCTTTACTCTGTTATATCATATACTCTGTTATATCATAGTGAACCTCGATCTTTAATCTTCAAATTAATTTTGTCAAAGGAGCACCAGTTATGATGAATATGTTATCACTAATTAAATGACCTCTGATTTTGTTCTCTCTTTTAGCTAAACAGGTCTATTTCTGATACATTAAATAGTCAGAGAAAGAAAGGAGAGTGACCTTTATTACTCACTAGCAGAATTAAACATGTAAGTGTAGGATAAACAGCTAGATATACAAATAAAAGAGAATGCTTTAGAGACTAACCGAGCTAGGTCCTCACAGTAACAGCTCCTGCATCAATCAGCAGCAAATGGGACAGAGCACCAATCCATTTTCATTACACTCACTACACCTCACCACCACAGTTTTGCCTTCATTCTGTTCCATATCTTCCTTCACCGCCATCACCATCTTGCAACTCCCATTACATGTAAGACAAGGCATAAACCTAACACCACCACAACCCTCACAAACACAACCAGCTTTCATCTTAGGTAACCCTTGAAGCAAATCTCCAAAATTACCCTCCTCCACAATCCTCATTACCTCTTCAGCCCCTCCAATATACCTTCCTTTAAAAAACACCCTTGGAGGTATTAACTCAGTTCCCTCTTTACCCTTCATCAACTCCTTCAATTCTTCCCTAAAACCCCTATCCATTGAAATATCCCTCTCAGAATACAAAACCCCAAGCCCCTCAATCGCTGATCTCACAGAATTACAAGCCTCAAAGGTCTTCCTCACACCCCTCAACGTCGTCGTATAGATCACTATTTTACCCTCACCATTTGGGGGACAAAGCTTTTCAAACCCATCAAGCTTAAAAATGTCAGCTTTATCAAGAAAATTGCTAAAAGATGGAATATTTGGGCTTGAATTCTCTTTATTCAAGAATCTAAAGCTAGATTCTTTGCGTAAAGATGGAAATCGAAAGCTATCACAGATGGGTGTGGTGGAGTTGGAATCAAGACCAGCCATAAGTTCCCAAGAATTGATAATGTCGGAAGTGTGTGATTTGAGGATTCTTGGTTCAGACAAGGGGCTTGGAAAGAGTGAACCAAGAGTGTGGCGAGGGGGTGGGGTAGGGGTAGGAGGGGTAGTAGTAATGGTGGGGGGTGGGGGAGAGGAAGGTGGGTCGAGGGTTAAAAGACCATAAGTGGTGGAAGTGAGAGAGACAATGTGGTGGCTGAAACCGGCGGCAGAGCCACCCATTTGGGTGAATTCATTGTCTTGGTTAAGCAGAGTGGATGAAACGCAACCCATTGCAAAGTGAAGAGTGTGAAGAGGACAAAGGGGATACAGAGGTATGAGAAGACTTTTGAGGAATAGTTGAATGGGGAAGTTCGACGAGTGTTTGTTTGTACTTTGTAGTATTCAATTAGCAATGCAGGGAGGGGGTCCTTTTTGGAATTTTACCGCTCAAATGTTTCATTTTCAAATTCAACCCCTAAAGTTACTGTTTCTGTCGTAAAGAGTAAAGACCAAAAAGGGAGAGCCTCCCCATTCACTTTTGTCGCTTTTGTAAAATGTGAACCGATTGTTTTGATTTGAAAAATTGACAAATATGTTTCTAAAGTTAATGCGTGTCAAATGTAAAGAATTGTAAGGATTGACAACCAATTTAGAAGAAATTTTTCATTGCATATCAACTGGAACGAATTAATTTACTAAAGTCTTATGAAAAAGTAATAAGGCGACACATGCACATAAAGAGCAAAATATAAGTAGGAGATGAAAATTAAATATTAGGAGAAACAGTGAGCTGAAGAGAGGCAAGCGAAAGCATTAGGACGGAGCAAAGAAGGAAAAATGTTGCCAAATACAAATTAAGACCGCCGAAAATTTTCACAAAACAAGAATGAATTTAAAGAACCGAGAGAGAGAGAGAGAGAGCAGAAAACACCGAAATAGCAGACAAAAGTCTAACACGTAAATAAAAGGAAGGTAATAATAAAAGACAAAAGTACTAAAATGCTCACGACAAATATACATTATTACGAAATTGTCCTTATTCGTACATGCAACTGTCAAAAGGTTGGGTCTTAATGTTTGAATATCAGCTATATATATATATTTAAACGTCAAAAGGTTTGGTCTACTTATTTGAAAGATAATATAGACTAATGTTTCAAATTGCCCTTACTTTTCATTTCTAATATAAAGTAAAGTAATATATATATATATATATATATATATATATATATATATATATATATATTTAAATGTCAAAAGGTTTGGTCTTAATGTTTGTAAATATTATTATACTTTATTCTAGATAGAATTGATCAATTGAGTAAAAAGATTCAAACTTAATTTTAAATCACATTTCAAGTACTACGATTTAGTTTCATAAAAAAGTGATTTGTGTCCAAATAACTGGGTTTTTAGTTTGAATAATTTTTACTTTGATTTGAATGGATTACTAAAGTGATACTGTATATAACAGAAAACTAAGCATTGGTGGGCAGGAAGTAAGGTTAGATACCCAAGTTTTATCGTTAAAACTATCTTTTTAAAATTTAAAAATAAAAAAATACCGCTCTTGGATTTGTATGTTGACCTTCTAATTCATTTTACTTAAACATACAGAAGACATAAAACTTGTGAATTTATTACTTCTCTTTTCAATTATCACCATGATCACTTTAGCCACATAATGGCTTTTGATAAATATACACGGAATATACACTGCCTTGTATATACCGTGTATATTACGGACATACAAGGAAACACTTACCATAAATTAGCCATGTGTATATCACGGTATATATTATAGTTAGCCGTGTATATATAGTATTTAGGTAACATTGTACACTTATCATAATTATAGAATTATTGTACAAATAGAATAGGGTTTTGAGAGTAGAATAGGAATATGATTTTCCATATTATGGAAATTGTAAATTGTATATATACTCATTCATTAATGAAAATAATGAATGGATTATTTCTTTTATGGTATCAGAATTCTAGTTTTTTCATACCTCTCCTGTTTTTTCTCTTCCACCATACCTCGGTTTCCGTAATCTTCATCTCTATTCCTAAATTAATCCAAATCCCTCCTTTTGTTCTTTCGTTATGTCGACGTCAAAGAACCACTTTCATCCTGCCCTTACTGTTTCTAACATCAAGAACAACATCCTTATTGTTCTTGAGATGGAAAACGTCCAATACGCGACGTGGGCAGAGTTGTTTAAAATTCACGTCATCTCACATCAAGTCCTCCACCCCTACACCCGCGAAGGATCCACGGTTATGGATTACACTTGATGCTACCGTCCTTCAGTGGATTTATTCCACTATATCTACCGACCTTTTACAGACGATTATTGAGCCGGACACTACGGTTATGGATACATGGAATAGATTATGTGATATATTCCAAGATGACCAACATTCCCGCGTTGTCACCCTTTAGCATGAATTTTTCCAAGTCCGCATGGAAAATTTCTCGAATGTTTTAGCTTATTGTAAACGGCTCAAGGAATTGGCAGACTAACTCCGTAACGTTGGAGCGTCCGTTACTGATAATCGTCTTATTCTACAAATAGTTGTCGGCCTTTCTGAGGCCTATAATGGCATGGGGACTCTCCTTCGTCAAAGTCATCCCCTTCCGTCTTTTTATCAAGCCCGCTCGATGCTCACGTTAGAAGAAGTCGATTTGGCCAAAAAGGCGGCTGTCGGCGCTAGTCCCGTGGTCATGATGACGTCCTTCGCTAATTCTCAAGGTTTTATTGGATAATTCGGGCCAAAATCGTGCTCACGATGGAGGCAAGAAAAATAAAAAAAATGGCAAAAATTGCGGTGGCAATCATGGTGGTTCCGGTGGTGGTGGGGGCGGCCAAACTAGTGGCATTGGGCCTCGGAACGGTGGCAGTGTGTCGCAGGTCAACTGGTCCCAGCCATGGCCCCCTGGCAGTGGGCCTGGGCCGGTGGCCAGTGGCCCAACGACCCCTATTTTCCAGTTTCATCGGCCCCTGGACAGTGGGCTGCCCAGAATTCCTTTCGGCCCAATTCAACGTGGTCCAGTGGCTTCCGCAACAACACTAGGTTGGGGTAGCAAGCAGGTGTGCTTGGGCATCGGCCTCCACATGCCTATCATATTGCAGGCCCCACTCTGATCGACATTGAAGCCGCAATGCACTCGCTTGGATTGAATCCTCCAGACGCAAATTGGTACATAGACACCGGCGCCACTTCTCACTTGACGTCCGACCAAGGTACTCTATCGTCTTATTCCAATTTGAGCAACAATCGTGGCATAATTGTTGGTGATGGCAAATCAATTCCAATTCGTGGTTACGGTCATAAAACTTTGTCTATCCCATATCCACCTTTTGTCTTAAAAATGTCCTTCATGCCCCTAACTTAATTAAAATTTTGATGTTTGTCCGTAAATTCACCACTGATAATTGGGTTTCTGTTGATTTAGATCCATTTGGGTTTTCTGTGAAGGATTTCAAGACGGGGATACCTCTCATGAGATGTGATAGTAGGGGAGATCTTTATCCTATCACACCCGCATCCAGTCTCTCGAGTCAAGCCTTGTCATCTACTTTTGCAGCTCTAGCTCTTTCCTTGTGGCATGCATGTTTGGGTCACCCTTGGTCTCCATTGTTTCTTCCTTGAGTAAAAATAATTTTATTTCTTGTAAGGGTACGCATAGTACTCCAATTTGTCAATCATGTCCTTTAGGAAAACATGTTAGATTACCATTTGTAGCCTCTACTTCTCGTACTTTAATGTCATTTGATATTATTTATAACAATTTATGGACATATCTCATTTTAAGTTTTGTGGGCCATCGTTATTATGTTCTATTTTTGGATGATTATTCTAATTTTTATGGACCTTTCTGTTAGCGAAAAAATCACAAGTTTTTTCCACATTCTTAAAATTTAGATCATTCATCCATACTCAATTCGATCGGAAAATCAAAAATATTCAATGTGATAATGACAAAAAATATGATAATTGGGTGTTTCGGGATTTTTGTGATATTAATGGCATAGTTTTTCATTTCTCTTGTCTTCAAATATCCTCACAAAATGGGAAAGCCGAACGAAAAATTTATACCATTAATAACATTGTCCGAACTATATTGGTCCATGCTTACGTACCCCTTTCCTTTTGACATCATGCTCTACAAATGGCTACCTATCTTCTTAACATACTTCCTATCAAAGGGTTGGCGAATGCATCTCCTCTTAAAGTTCTCTATAATAAAAATCATTCGTATTCCCATCTTAGGGTCTTTGGGTGCTTATGTTATCCACTATTTTCGTTAACTACAATTAACAAACTTCAGGCCCGTTTTACCCCTTGCGTGTTTTTGGGTTATCCATCTAATAATCGTGCTTATAAATATTTTGATTTATCATCTAATAAAATCATCAGTAGTCGTCATGTTATTTTTGATGAAACTCAATTTCCGTTTGCTAAAGTGAGTAATCTCGTGCCTAGTTCGTATAATTTTTTGGATGACGACGTCTCCCCGTATATTATCCACTATTTATCGGACTTGTCCCGCACCCGAAATCCACCATCGGGCCCACTGCCCGTTGGACCTACAGTACCGTCGTCTCTGCCCAGTCATCAAGTCACGGTCGTCTCTGCCCAGTCATCCAGTCACGGGTCCAGCAACTGGACCGCATATCCAGCCCAATTCTACCCCTGCTTCTGTTTCAAACTTTCAGGCCCGCATCGATTCGGTGTTGGGCGGCGAGTCCACCTGTGGCCACCACACCCTCCAATTTTGTCCCAAAATCCACTCAATTCTCCCCTGACTCACAGACCGGTCACTCGTAGTCAATGAGGTATTTTTAAACCAAAAAAATATTTTAATCTAAATTCTAATGTTCTTAAATCCCCTACCCCATAACCCAGTGTTCGCATTAAATGACCCGAATTAGAAATTGGCTATGAACAATGAATATGATGCTCTTATTGACAATAAGACGTGGGAGTTGGTACCCCGTCCTTCTGGTGTTAATATTATTCGGTCTATGTGAATTTTTACTCATAAGGATAATTCTGATGGTTCTTTTGTGAGGCATAAGGCTCGTCTTGTATGTGATGGTAAGACTCAACAGGTTGGCATATAATGTGGTGAGACGTTTAGTCTGGTGCTCAAACTGGCTACCATTCGCATTGTTCTCAGTTTGGCTCTTTCCGAGGCTTGGCCCATTCATCAGTTAGATGTGAAGAATGTTTTCTTACATGGTGATCTTAAGGAGACCATTTACATGCATCAGTCCTTGGGTTTTCGAGACCCCAAATATCATCATCATGTCTGTTTATTTAAGAAGTCCTTGTATGGGCTTAAGTAGGCCCCACGGGCTTGGTATAAGAGATTTGCAGACTATGTTTCCTCTATTGGGTTTTCACACAGCATGTCTGATAATTCATTATTCATATATCATCGTGGTACTTCCCTAGCTTATATACTATTATATGTGGATGGTATTATCTTGACTGCCTCTTCTGATGCTTTGCAAGTCTATCATGACTATGCTCAGTTCTGAGTTTGCTATGAAAGACTTGGGGCCCTTGAGTTACTTTTTGGGGATTGTTGTCACTCGTCATGCCAATGGGTTATTCTTATCACAACAGAAGTATGCGGTTGAGATCATTGAGCGAGCTGGTATGTCCTCGTGCAAGTCTACTTCCACTTCCATTGATACTAAACCCAAGCTGGGTGATGCGATTGACTCACCTTACGAGGATCCGACCTACTATCGCAGTCTTGCAGGGGCTCTTCAGTATCTTACTTTCATGAGACCAGATATTACGTATGTCGTACAATATGTGTGTTTGTTTATGCATGATCCCAGGGTTGAGCACATGAATGTGCTCAAACGCATTCTTCGATATATCCATGGAACACTTGACTATGGCTTACATTTATATCCTTCATCAATGTCTACACTTGTCTCGTATACAGATGTTGATTGGGGTGGATGTCCCGATACCAAACGCTCCACATCTGGCTATTATATGTTTTTTGGTACTAAATTGGTTTCTTGGTCTGCGAAGCGTCAGTCTACATTATCTCGCTCTAGTGTAGAGGTCGAGTATCGAGGGGTAGCCAATGTGGTCTCTGAATCCTATTGGTTACGTAATCTTCTCTTAGAACTTCATTCTCCCATTTAGAAAGCTACTTTGGTTTATTGTGATAATATTAGTGTCGTCTATCTTTCTTGTAATCCCGTTCAACATCAGCGCATTAAACACACCGAGATGGATATCCACTTTGTTCGCGAAAAGGTAGCTCGTGGACAAGTACGCGTCTATCATGTCCCTTCCAGGTATCAAATTGTAGACATATTTACTAAGGGTCTTCCGTCGGTTCTATTTGACAATTTTAGGGACACTCTCAGCGTATGAAGACCGCCCGCTATGACTGCGGGGGTGTGATAAATATACACGTGATATACACTACTTTGTATATACCGTGTATATCACGGACATACAAGGAAACACTTACGATAAATTAGCCATGTGTATATCACGGTATATATTATAGTTAGCCGTGTATATTTAGTATTTAGGTAACATTGTACACTTACCATAATTATAGAATTCTTGTACAAATAGAATAACGTTTTGAGAGTAGAATAGGAATAGGATTTTCCATATTATAGAAATTGTAAATTGTATATTGTATATATACTCATTCATTAATGAAAAAAATGAAGGAATTATTTCTTTTAGCTTTCACACAAATGTATTATGGAGCTTCATTTTTCCAAGTTTAGCTACACTAGTCAAAGGAGATTTACCTTTTACATTTCAATTAAATTAAAACTAAAATTATAATAATAAATATGTAAAATTATTTAACACAGTATTGTCAGAGCAAAGATTGAACCAAAACTGAAAATTAAACCAAACACAACACTCGAACCAATTCCAAAGAAAAATCCAACAATTCTTCTGAAAATTGATATTTTTGTAATCTAATTCTGGATGATCGATTCACTGTTGTGGCCTCTCTATTTATAGTAGAGAGCCTTTCTTGAAAAGCTCATCGATCAGTTGAGGAGGTTGAGGGAAAGGTGGCCAACTAGTGTGTTTGTTGGTGAAGATGATAGAGTCGAAATTTTAACAATTTTGACTTATTGTTCTTCACTCGACTTCTTCCCCAAGCTTTGAATCTTTCTCCCACATTTTACACAGCTCCTAATTCACACGCCTAAGTCATTTTTACCTCTCAGTAAAAATATTACTGCTTAACGTGAAGTAACACAAAACTATTATATAAAAATATTGGTCTGAATGTTGTGACATTTGTCCCAACATTTTATGCATTCAACAACAGTACTTCAGAGAATATGTTAGGTCAAATGTCATAACATCAAACTCAACATTAACAATATTGACAATATAAGAATTACTATTCTCTCAAAAATATAATTTGACAACATATTTCTCAAATTAAATGGGACTTCATTTTGATTTGGGTGTGTTTCCGACAAAGTTTACTTAGCCAAAAGAAAAGAAAAAGCTATAACAAGATTTCAGATCTTTCCCTTAAACCTTGTATAAAAAGTTACAAGTAAAAATATTTTTGGGGTGTGATTGTTGTATCAAGTATCAACAGAGAGAACTTTTAGCACCTACATTCTTGAATGTGAAAGTGAATAGAGATTACAACACTGACAATGGAGTCTTCTTCAACCGTGGAGGCTGGCGCGTCACTTCGTTCGACGGGGAGCACCACCACAAAGCGTCGTGTTACTTTTTTGTTCGACCTGTGCATCAACGACTATAATTACTGCGAGGGCCATCCAATGGTACCGGAGCGTGTTCCCATAGCCCACAATCTCATCATCCACAATAACCTTCACCGGAAAATGGAGATGACTTACCCATTTTGAGCGAGTGTGAAGGATATGGCCAGCCGTACTTAAAGTAGGGGACGTACACAAATCAACATGTATGATATCGAAAGGTAGTAAAGTACAATTTGTGGATGTATAAAATGGTAATTTGACATATTTTCTAAAAATGCAAGATTCACATATAGGAGTCCTACAAATACGGTTGCAATTAATAAAATTATTTTTTCTAAGAGAGTGTAAAACAGAGTCTCCCGGATGTCCTAATTTAGAATGCCATAAGGAAGACGAAAGAGCAGAAAATGTTGAGGGAACTGAGGCTGGATTGTTGACGGCGTTTGAAATAGGGTAGAGATCTCTGGTGCTGTCACATCTCATTATTTGTCTCCCTATCGTAAAATTATTTACAGTAAAACCAAAAGGATCAAAGTCAAGGAAAACCCAATTGTCAGTTGTGAAATGCCGCACGGAGATTAGATTCTTGATGAGTTTAGAGGCATGTAGGACATTTTTTAAGATTAGTGGTGTATGTGGTGGGATAGGGAGGAATGACCATAACCACTTATGGGAATGCCTTATCCACTACCAACAATAATATTATGATTTAAATTACTCAAATTGGAATAAGACGAGAGAGTACCTTGTGATGCCGTCATGTGAGATGTGGCGCTTGTGTCCATATACCAATTTTCGTCTGGAGTGGTGAGTGACATTGTGCTCATAACTGCCTCAATGTCAGTCGGTGCATAAGTCGATGGTCGGGGGGGTTGTGTTGTGTAGGCATGTTGTGGACGTGGGCCAAGTATACCATGTTGAGCCTGTCGGTTCTAAGGTGGAGTCCACGAGGATGTCATATACTGGCAAGGAGGGGAGGCCCATTATGGTGGGGCCCACGCGGCCCACGGCGGATAGGCAGCCCACGGCGGATGATGTTGCCACTGCCCGTTGTTGCAAGAATTTCTTCCGTCGTGACCCTTGCCGGACTGCCTGCTCCGGCAGTTGTTAAGGGAGGAAACGGACTATTGCGGGTCCTTTGGTCGACGGTTCTGGTTGCCGGACCGGGAGGCCCTGCTGTCGGTGGAGGGCCCGACGGTGGTGGTGAGGGCAGCGTCAGCAATACTGGTATGAGTGGTGTTGTGCTTGATTTTCCAGATTTCCTCAAGGATGAGCTTCAAATGGCGTGCATTGTTGAAGGATGGTGGAAACGCTGTCATAGGATTCGTTCAAACTTGCAATAATTTGCATGACCAATCGCTGATTAGTGACTGGTGCGCCGATGTTGGAGAGTTGGTCGGCAAGCAGCTTGAGTTCTTGACAATAGGCAGACACATTTGGGTAATTGTCTTGATGAACATCCTTGAACTGATTTTCAAGGTATAACGCTCGTTGAGATTTGTTGTCATGGAAAATACTGTCCAAACGTTTTCACGTTTGGCGGGCAGTGGCATCGGTCACAATGATGGTGTGCAACAGATCATTAGATATCGTGTTGTATATCCACTGAAAGACGGCTGCGTCTAAACGAGACCAGAGTGCATCATCAGAAGTCGAAGTCGATGGTACGTCTGTAGACTTCGGCGTGGGAGGGATGATGTGGCGTTAACTTCATAAACATGATAATGGATCTTAAAAAGCTCCGCCCACGAGGAGTATTGACCCTTTTCCATCTCAAGGGTGATAGGGATGAAGTTTTTAATGTTGTTTACGGTAAGTGCCGGATGGAATTTGGTTTTGTCAGCCATGGAAGAGGAAATTTATGAGGAAGAATGGCCGGAAAAACTAAGGTTTCGTCGTGAGGAAAAGAGGGGGGCGGCCGAGAGAGGTCGACGACTAGGGTTCCGACGTGGAAAAAAGGTGGCGGCCGAGAAGGTGTATCGGCGGTTAGGATAGGGTTTGTAGTTTTAGGCTATTGATACCATAAATGAATATGTTCCCTTGATTTTATTGATGAACAATTTACAATATATATAAGGTTACACTGATTTCTCACGGGTCATCAATACTAGGTATGTTGTTTTATTTGGGTTTGATAAGCTTTGCAGTAGTACTAAAACATGAAAGGCAAATTATGTTCATACTTCTAGTGCACCAGAATTAGATGATCTGTTCGTGAATTTTGCTTATGAAATTACTTCATTTGTGTTTTTCAAAACCAGTTCATTTGGGTCCAAAAAGAGTCATGACCAATTGAAAATGATAGTAGAATGCCAAACTATTTTTATAACAGAATTGCATGATGCAATTAGTCCCAGTAGTAGTTAAGTTAGAATACGAGATTTTGAATTCTTTTAGGTACTTAATCATTAGGTAAATAATTATGCCAATGATAGAAATGGTGAGAGGTAATGATTATAAGGGACAATGGGCTAATAATGATGAATTAATAATTGGGTAATAATGGTAGAAATGATTGGTGGTAAATGGATTACTTCATATTGTTAAGGAATTTGGTCACTATTTCGGTAATTTTTGCCTCGGTTTAGTCTTCAGTTATAGTTATTAGGTTGCAACTTCCATTTTTTTTTATATATTTGGTGTATGTAATTGAAGATTAGGATATTAGATTATATGTACACCTTTAAATTCATGGTATTTGAGTCGTGGGAAGTGAGAAGTTAATCCTAAGTTAAGATTTTGGGATAATTGAAGGTCTCGAGTCCTAGTCCTAAGAAATGAAAATTTATGATTTGAGAGTTTACTTGTGGATGGAATTGACTAATTTTCCGGATATAGGACCCTTAAGTTATGGGTAAAATGATCTTTCAATAAAATTTCAATTTTTCCCTCGGGGCTCGAATTTGACTTTTTGGTTCACTTTTGATTATGAATTTAAAGCGTAGCAATATGGGTGTCCTTAGATTCGTAATTTAACGTAGATTATATATTTGGTAGACCTTGTTCATTCGAAAGCGTTACGGAAGGGGAAAGCTCAAGCTTGATTGTTCATGGCACCCACTCGACCTCGAGGTAGGTTACGTCTTACTTGAGTTCGACTTTGATTAGAGAATCATATATATGTCATAGAAATTGACGAGGACAACATGATAGACTTTCGGGTAGGGAGGTGGTGATAAATTCCACTGATTTGGTATGTATGTTGTTTACGTGGGCGCGTCGCCATATGTGTTATTTTCTGTGATTATTGCTTGTCCGTTTCCTGTCACATACTAGCTCACTCATCTCATGAATAACAAGAGTAATACTAATTAATTGAAAAGTGAATGATAATATGACTTATACTTGGTTGATTTATTTTTTGTGATACTTTTGAGATTGATATCATGCATGACATGCTTTACTTATTACTCTGATTATTCATGATGATGAGGTGGTTTTTGAGATACTCTGAGGTCTTTGCCGGAGATTGAGAGTGACATAGATACTCCGAGGTTTCTACCAGAGACGATATGAGATTAATACTCTGATGTTTCTGCTGGAGATGATATTGATTGATGCTTACGAGGTTTTTGTCAGATAGCCGAGTGTTACATGGACTTTGCGGTTCCCTCATGGGTCATGACTCAGTGGACTTTGTTCTAAACATATGTGTGGAGAGTGGAGTGAGAGAGGTGACTATTGCATTGCATTTAACTCATCCATTATTACATTCTCCATTGTTCTGTTTGTGAGCTATATCTGTTTGGGTGATTCTTGAAATATTGGTATTGGACTTGTTATTGATACCTGATCTTTGTTACTTGTTGATTTTTACTTCATATTGCATTATCTAATCTTAGTCGGCCTACTTACAAGTACTAGTGTTGTACTAATACTACTCTTGTTGCACTATTTGTTGAGTGCAGAGTACGATCCCAGTTCCAACTCTACGCCCCGTAGCTGACATACTTCGGTTATTCAGGGTGAGCTACTTGGTCATTCGTGGCCCCTGTAATGACCCTCTTATTTTACTTTTGTATTCCCTCTTCAGCAGACAATATGTAGCCTTCGGGCATTTTCAGACTTATATTTCTGATGGTATTAAAACTCTTGTACACTTTTGACCAGATTTTGGGATGATGAATATTTTTAGTGAAGATAAGTATTCAAGACTTGTTAACTTATTCATATTTAATTTCCGCTCATTTAACTTGATAATTATAGATGTTAGGATGTGGTTCGCCTACCCAGGGATAGTGTAGGTGTCACCATGATCCGCGATTTGGATCGTGACACGTGTATACACTCAAGGTCAAGGCTTTTAGACCTCACTCAGTTAATCTCACCAACTCTTGCCTTTTCTCTCTCAAGGGAATTTCCTCAAATCTCTTAAAGAACCAATAACTCAATAAACTCAAAGTAAGCTCCAAGTATCGGTTCGGAGTGGAGTTTATGGTTAAACAAAGGAGCACCTTGAATCAAACAATTCACAATGAAAATAAAGAGAAAAATAAGAAGAATTAACACGAAATGAATTTAAAGCACACAATTACTAACACAAAGGATAAGAAAAAGTATCCTAACATATTAGCAAAAGATTAGTTATGAATGACGAGTATAATCTAGAATCAATAAGAAAGTCATTCAAAATTCACCACAATTGATCGAATCTATCAACACCAACTCAAATCAAGTTTAATCAATGAATATGGAGCATTTCTAAGCAACACCCAATAATTTTTGAAGTAAGGAATCAACTCTAATTTAATTTTTTTAAAGAAAATTTGCACAAGAAAAATAGTCCAATTTTGAAACCCAAATTGACCTGAATTCATCATTAGATCCCAAAATTCACTCAATCATGTTTACCAATAATTTATATTAATATTAAAAAATCTACAAGTTTGTAGTATATTTATAACAAATTTACAACATGTGGGAGTATTATATTAAAATGTAGTTACAATATAGTTCATGTTTAATTTTTTATTTTATTAAACTAAAGTTTGATCAATTGATATTGTATTTTTTAGAAAAGTCTTCTAATAGCGTATTAATTTTATTATAAACTATAATTATTTATTTGGTAAGATTGTATAAGAATTAAGAAAATTTTGATGTTTTAACAACTTGTGAAATTTCTATATCTATAAAAAAAATTGTATATACAAATAAAACTTCCTATTCAAATGATCTGATCTCACAATTTCAAATTATGTACAAAGGGCCCCTAATCTAATGTTTCATTTCACCACTAATTTAAAAGACCTAATTTCGTTACTGAATTGGTCCATAGAGGATGAGTTCACACGATATACGGCGTCCGTTCAAACGACCGGCGGTCTCCGACCAACAAAGACGGCGAGAAGTTTCATTACTCCGTCAGTCTCAAAACCGCCTGGACGCTCAGTTACAAGCCCGTCGTTTAGCTTCCACCGTCCTCTGTCTTCCATCCTCGCAAGACGAGTACAATTCTACTCCCGAAGAGCAACAACTCGATACCGAGCTTGAATACGGACATCCACATGATCTTCGTCAAGCTACCAAGCTGAGAGGACCTGAAGCTCGGTTATGGTTTGCTAAGCAACTTATGCTTCCCGAGTGGATGATGGATGTTCCCGATAACTTGAATACCGATTGGTCATTACTTACCTGCCCCCCATATCTATATATTCAATTTTATCTATTTATTACATAATAAAGTTCTAATTTCACTTCAAATCCTTTAAATTTTGATGCTTGTTGAATGGTTGATGTTAAGTATTTTACTGGAATGGAGGTCATAGTGGCATTTCAACTTTTGTAGAGATTAAGTTAAAATTGAATGCTTTAAACTTGAACTAGAGAACACTTCCTACTTTGATGCCATGGTTATATGCATCTTAGCCTACCAAAAAAAAACTTCACTTATTTGTCGGACAAGTCGATGGAACTGTATATTTGTTGTGGATGTCTTGCTTGATTCAAACTAAAAAATACAATAACAACATACCCAGTGTAATCCCACAAGTGGAGACTGGAGAGGGTGGTACTCCTACCTTGTGAAGGTAGAGTCTGTTTCAAGTATGTAAAGCAAATACAATAGGGAAGAAGTCATGCGGAAAACAATGAAGAAGAGACCAGTAGCAACAACAAATAATACGGTAACTGAAGCAAAGGAGACAACATGTAATATTAAAGTCGAAAAATAAGATAGTCGGGGAGTAATAATAACAATGGATAGGGAAACTAGACAACACTTGACTACCTACTAACCTTCTATCCTAATCCCGACCTCCATATTTTCCTATAAAATACAATTAGCCACATTACTAATAGGCTGAATTTGATGTGCAGGTATGTATTTGCTAGGCCTGCTGGAAAACGATGTTTTGTTGTTTCTTCAAATGGAACAACAATTAGTAGACTGCGGAATGGAATTCTCTTGCACCGTTTTCCTTCTGCTCTACCCAATGGTGCCAGGACTAATAACAGTAAATCTGCTCAGTCATACTGTATTCTTGATTGCATATTTCACGAGGTAACAATTGAATTATGTAACATTGTTGCTCATATTTTGTTCTGTATATCTAAATGTTCTGCACTGTCTTTGTTGTGGCAGTCTGATGAGACATATTATGTCATTGACGGTGTTTGTTGGGCGGGAATTTCATTATATGAGTGCACTGCCGAATTCAGATTCTTTTGGTTAAACAGCAAGCTTGCTGAGACGGGGGCTTGTGATACTCCCTCAACTTATCATAGATATCGATTTAGTACTCTTCCTGTCTACAACTGTGACAAAGAAGGACTACAGACAGCTTATGCAGGACAAGTTCCATATGTCAAGGATGGATTACTCTTTTACAACAAGTAAGTCTTTTTTGCTGTTTGTGTCCCATTTGTTTAGTAGAAGGCAATTTATTACAAACCATGAACATGATTTGCTCCTGAAGTTGTTAACTTTTCTTCTTCATCTATTTCACTTGATAAAAAGGGGGGAAAAGAAAAAAAAGCAAGCATATAAGGACGTAAGCTTACTTACTGTGTGACTTACCTCCTTATATATACAAGTAAGCTTTTCCTTTGACCATTAAAAGCTTATCACATCACGATTAATGTTTTCTATGATGTCTCAAGTGTTATACATGAGAAGGTAGTTGGCCTTTTTTTTGGAATTAGTTTCTTGGATGGTAGTGCTTTCTAAATCCTTTAAAACAAGTGGATTTCAGTCGGTCTATTCTCCTCTCATTATTCCTCTTGTTACTCTAAGCATGTAAAATTAGGTTTGAAGAAGGTCCATGGAATCAAGATCCTCAAGTTCCCCTACAAATCCTAAATCGTAATGCTTTATGTAGCATCAAAACCATGTATATGCTCACGTATTGGTGTTCTATTTTGTGTTGAGCGTGAACACTGTATGGCGTCAGTTGGACACAAGTGCGACACCATTAAGTTGGTGGTCTAATTTTTTTCATTTTAATTTCTGGACTCCATGTCCATGAAGTTGGACTGTAGAGTTGGAAGCAAGAAGTAGAGTGTATGTGTATGTTATCCTATCTCTTTACTTTGAGTTGTTTGGATCCTTTCTTTTCGGGTATTGTAGGTATTTATGATTTATGAAGTTGATTTCAGATTTTTATAGGTATTTAGATATTTCTTGTGGAATACTTTAGGTTATACACAAATCATATGAATATAATTTTTTTGTTTTAGTACCAATAAAAAAATATATTGTGTCCTTGTGTTTTTTTGGATAGGTTCTGTTCCTCTAGTGCTTCATATGAATATAACTATGAAGCATGGGACACCAATTCGTGTATGAAATGAAGTTTTATGTCCTAAGGGTGTTGTGTCCTCCAATCTTCAAAACTTTGTTCATACCTGACATGGGTGCCCCGTGCTTCATAGTTCTGGTCGCTCAATTTGTGTAATTCTTCAACTTTAACCATCAGTATTCCAGTTTAGGAAGTTGATGGCACTTACGAGTCACTTGTGAACAGCTTTATCCTTTTCTGGATTCACCTGTAGGTTTATCTTACCTTTTTACTTCTCTGTACTGTTCATTTTGATGGCAGTTGTGACACTGTTATCATCCATGGAACTAGAATACAGTACTCACATGATGTAAAGTTATGCTTCATGCTTTGGACCGTGCCGCTCTAGATGGTCAATGCAGTCCTAGTGTTAAATTGTCTAGTTCTTCTGTAGTTTCTCAAGAATCATAAATAGTCAAAGCTTTAAGTTTCTGTACCTCATGGCCTTTGGGAAACTCCAGGTGTATATTTTCTTCTTTCATTTGATCATGATCTTTATTCTGCTTTACATTGTTATTATCCATCCTGCACCCAGGCATGCACAGTATCAAACTGGAAATACACCACTGGCATTGGTTTGGAAGGATGAGAACTGTAGCCAGTATGTCATTGATACAGATAATAAAGGACAAGTTCCAAGTCAACAACAGGTAAATTACTCTGGACACTTCCATTATATACTTTTTGATTTTGAAAGATGTTATAAGTCGTGTATGTCATCTATAAGGTCATGCAAGGGTTGCAAAACGAGTCAAGCCACAAAAAAAAACTAAAACTAACTTGCCAAAAAATAAACAAAAGCATGTTTTGAGTTTTGCTAGAACTTAGGTCCCTGATTCATACCTTGGTGGGGTTTAGGGGTGTAAGATATAATAACGTTAGAATTGATATTGTTGTAGTTAATTATGGGCTTAGAGCCGGCCATTAGTACAGCCCAACTGAGCTTACTACAACACCTAGCCAAGCTTTGGTTCGTAGGGACGACAACAACAGCATACCAGTGAAATTCCACTACATGGGGTCTGGGGAGGGTAGAGTGTACGCAGACCTTACCTCTACTCTGGTAGGTAGAGCGGTTGTTTCCGAGAGACCCTCGGCTCAAGACAGAGCAAATGTTCCTTATATCCGGAAGAGGGAGAAGACTTTTCTACTATTTCGTCTTAATAACAAATACTCTAAAGATTAAAGAGTTTAGAGAGAGAAGACTTTTTCTTTTATACAAAGAAGGAAAGGGGGGGGGGGGGGGGAGTAGTTATAATTATCCAGAAGTTGCATTTTCTAAAGCTTCTCTCCCAAAGTCTTTTAAGAAGGGCAATGTTAAAATTAGAAATAAAAGTGAAATCTCGGTAACAGGTCTTCACATTATTTTTTCTTGTACAACCAGGTAGTTTTGGAGCTCCTGGATGATGGCAGATTGGCTACATCTGATGACCCTCCTGTCATAATTGGCTGCTTGCTTGGTGAATTCATGCAAAAGGTTTGATCATATTATCATTTTGCAACTTTATTTAATTGCAATTAAAAGGAGAAAGGATAGAGAAGAGGTGTAAAAAATCCCTCTTAGTCAGCTTTCTCAGTCGTCCGAAATTGGTAAGAGGAAGTAAATCACTTCCCTCTTGTGGTACCAAAGAGTGTAATTCATTAGAACTCTTCTTCTCTTTCTTCTATCTCTTCTTTCCCATTTTTATGTATGTCATATCTTGACTTGTTATCTATTACTGAAATGTGTTCTCATGGTCTTCAGACAGAACTTCACCGTGGAGATCTTCTAAAGTTTGCTATAGGTGAAGGGGGATTAGTTATTGTTGACAGTAAACTGGAGAAGGCTGATCTGCAATACCTGGGCAAATCTAATCGTGCTCGTGCTTTTGCTGATAGTTACTCGAAGGTTAGATGGTGGATTTCGAATTCCATGTCCTCTGTAGGAGTTGCTGATTTAATAACCAGTTTAAAATTCTAATCACTCAAATATGGTGTAGACAGTTCCAGTACTCTACATTTGTCTTGAACATCCTCCATGTTGCTGATTTAATAACCAGTTTAAAATTCTAATCACTCAAATATGGTGTAGACAGTTCCAGTACTCTACATTTGTCTTGAACATCTTCCTCCATGCAAATTATTCTTGAATGCAGTAAATTAGAAAAGGAAGAGAAGACAAAAAATTAGATAAAAAATCCTAATGATGGCACACAAGTTTAGGAATATACTTTTTTTTTGTCAGAATTAAGTGTCCTTCCTATATTTTATGGTACCATGCCATATAAGTATTATACTGTCTAATCTATATGCATATTTGTTAGATCATTGCATGATTTGTTACTTGATGAAGCGTCTTGACAGTTTCAGTGGAACTCATTTAGCTAATTAAGGTCTTGAGCTTAGATGTGTCTTTGTTAAATTGAGATATTTCGTTTGACATAATAACTTGGTTTTGTTTGTCAGGTCTTGTTCCAGCATGCAGCTCGGTATTCTCCTCTCAGAATTGAGCATCTTTTTGCATCAATCAGTTCATGTGTTGAAGATGAAAATCCAACTCAAGATGCAGAGATGGCTGGTTAAAGGCGCCACATGCAGGAAACGCTTTTCAAATAAGCCACATAAAATGCCCCGTAAGAAATTGAGTGATAGGCATGATCATTCTTGTCTACATCGTTTCTTGTTTGGAACGTGTATATATGATCCAAGAAAATACATTTTTTTGTCATGTAAGATGAGAATAGTGATTAGTGAGAAAGTAAATCCTGTGTTTTGACTTCATCTTATGAGGTTTCTTCCCGGGTCTGAATTTTAGTCACTTTCCGCTCTCATCTCATCTACTATCTCCTTAATTTGAGCAGTCTAAACTTTTACAAATGAAGATTAAGGGGAAGGCCTCTGAAAATCCACAGCTTCTGATTGCACAGCTGAACTTACCTCCGGGTCATTGTTGACATTATATTGTTCAAACAGGGTTAAAAGTTTGGCGAAGGCAAGTGTTGAAGGTGACAACATGTGTGTACAAAAGAAATGCAAATGGGTCTCTCGGTTAATCTTTGCACAATTAGTCTACGACAGAACCTTTTGGAATTTTGTATTGTTATTTATGAACAGCTACAATACTCTTTTTGATGTTTCCCCTTGGAAGGAGATTAACAATCTGAGTGGGACAGTTGTGTCTAGTTTGTGATTCTAGGATAGCTGATACGTTTTATTTTTAGAGCATTATATCAGAGCGGGAAAAGGGGAGCATTGAAGTAATTGATAAAGTTGTTGTCATGTGACTTGGAGGTCACGGGTTCAAGCCGTGCAAACAGCTTCTTGCAGAAATGCAAGTTAAAACTGCATACAATAAACCCTTGTGGTTCAGCCCTTTCCCGGCGCATAGCAGGAGCTTAGTGCATTGAGCTGTTTTTTTTTTTTTACATCAGAGCTGGAAAATTGTATTCAGCTAGTGGAGTGAAAATAGATTTGCTAAAAGTAAAACCAAAGCTAGTGTACATTATGGCTTCTTCTACTGTATTGGAACCAATTACAACAAATTTTATTGCTGAATGTTTTTCCTAGTATACGTTTACCGTTCGGTTCAAGATGCAAGAGTGGTGGGCTCACAACCATCGTGAACACAAGCTAAGACATCTTTATAGTCCCTTGAGATGGTGAAAGAATCATAAACTTTCCCGTCCCTACTCTTTTTGTATTCAAAAAGTAGTGATGAATGATTAAATGCTGTAAGCTTGACGAACCCCCAATCATAATCCCTGTAAAGACTCCAAGTGGTATTAATTGGAGTGAACTCTGATAAGTGGCTCCCTCCGCCACCCACAACAACATGGATTGTTCCATTGACAATACCAGAATAGTGTGATCTTTCTGAGTTCACGCATTTGTTCTGCATCATAGAAAAGTGAAAACAATGAGAACAACATATATTGTAGCAATGGGTAATGGATCACATGCAACTAAGATGTTCTTCAATTTTTTCATGTTTTTGCCTTTACTTGAGAGAGGTCCACACATCAATCCAGGTAAAAAGGTGCTCGTCCATTACGTTAATTGGTTAGATTCTTTAGTTTTGATGACAAAGCATAATCAGATTATGAATGACTCCCAGCATATTTTCTTGTTATAGATGGTTTATTAGTGAAGGAAACAATAAGAGAAGCCAAAAAAGAAAGATGTTTTGGATATAAATGAGACGAAGTGAATGGTTTCATATATTCAAGCTCCTTTTCTTTTCTTTCCTTTTAATATTTTTATGCAAAGGAGGTTCTATATTATACTTTATGAGTACCTCCCTTTTCTTAAAACAAGAAAGACTAAAATGTCTGATGAAATGTTAACGAAACTATCTCGAGAACCATATCTCCCTATAGAATGTATTTGCTTTCCAGAAAGGGAAATGCCAAGAACACTTCCACAAATTAATTATCTATATATAGTAGATGAGACCCCGGACAGCACTTTGAGTTATACTTTTCCATCTTTGTATTTTAAAAGAGACCCAAGTTAAGTCCTATCCAAATAAATTTATTCACTTGATGCGCATAATATACCTTTTTAAAATCCCTTTTTATTAGTGATAGGAAAAGTTTCCTTTTTGCTCCAACATGTTGAGACGTACATGTAGTATAATGCAGTTTCGATAAGGCCATATGAACTACCCTAACTATGAATGTTATTTCTAGTAATAGGTTCTATACGGTTCAGAAGTATGCTCGACTTCAGAAAGGAATTGTATGATTCGACGTTGAAAAGAAGAAGTAGCAATGTTTACCTGGTAAATGGGACAAGTTCTTTCATAGTTATGGACATGACCATAAAATGCAATATCCACTTTATACTTCTGCCAAAGCCTCTGCAAGCTTTCCCTTCCCATGGGCTCCTCAAATGAGCCTTCTAAGCCATACCATTTGTCTGAAGAGTAACCAAGAACCCTATGAGCAGCAAATATCAGCCAAGGCTGCTTCTGTCTGTCAACCGATGCAAGACAATGTTCAATAAATCTATATTGCTCAGATCCCTCTCTCCAATCATTCTCACTGTCTGCTATGCAAAAGTGAAACATGCCATAATCTGTTGAATACCTGCAATAAGAATACACAAGTTATAGTAAATGACTGAAGAGGCTGTCCTATAATATTTGCTGAAGCACATTCCCAATATATACGATTCAGTTGCATTTTACAGACACAGTGCAAATAAGATTTCTTTTGGAATGTAACTTACTCATTTCGTGCTTCCACAATCCCAAATAGTTTCTTAATTTGTTTCTTAAGAATCGTTCAACATATTCGTCTATAACCTCTAAAGTATTTCAAACTAGTGAAAAGTGCAAAATGACAAAAATAATCAATCCATTTCATTCACTATAGAGACTGGACAAATTAAAACCAAGCAAGACCTTCGGTTCAAGAAACGACTAGAAAATGTGCACATGTACAAACTACTCTTCAGTACAAGCACTTGATTGTTTTGGGAGGAAGGTAATTGTATAATAGAAACAGCACGAAGGAAGAGCTGAAGTCATTACACGTTGAGCAAAACCCAAAAAAGGAATCACTTTCTAATCTTACAGGGATTCTAAGAGGCGAAGAATTGATTCTGCATCATTAACAAACTGCTCCTTGCACCAAAAGAGAACAAAGTATACAACTAAACTTGAGCTGTTGGATTGTTTCAGTGTATAAACTTGATCTGTTTGATTGTTTTAGTACAAGCACTTAAACAATCCTTAAGTCCCCTTTTTGCTCAATACAGAAAAATTACTCACCCATTTTGTACGTGTCGCAACTGAACGGAGTTTTTTTCTTTTTTTGTTTGGGTTTTGTTGGGAGGGAGAGGGAGAGGGAGAGGGAGAGGGAGAGGGAGAGGGAGAGGGAGAGGGAGAGGGAGGACTCTAAACAAACAATTCTCCAGATCTTCATGTCACAAATAATGAAGGACAGAGAGTAGTTTATTACCAAAATTTAGCTTTATTATCAGCAGGAACATAAAACATGGTCTGAGCTAGCACTCCGCATTCTCCACCAGAATCCATAACGTCATAGAAGCCACCAGTTCCAGGCCAATCACGCTCATGATTACCACTGCACGAAGTTCAAATATATATCATGGAAGAACAAACAGAAAGAAGCCAAAATTGATGCTTATTCACAGACAATATTGTTAAGGACACGAACCTTGCAATCATATAGGGTACGGTTGATGTAATGGGTTCCACTTGTGCAGTAAATTGGTCCCATTGAGATATGTATCCATTGGCATAGGTAATGTCTCCTATATGGAAAACTATGTCAATGTTTTTAAGATCATTGATGAGTTGGTCCGTTGTATTCAGTGAGCCCGGTTGATAATTACTGTACTCATTTGAACCATCACGCTCTGCCTGAAAATCACTATGCAATTTAGTCTTGTGATTTGCATATTGACAAAATAATATTGTGTACTGAAAGTCTCATAATCCATTTCTCAATAATTGGTAATTGAAGTTACCTTTCCCATGTCTCCAAAAATTATAACCCGCTGCAATGAGTCTTGTCCTGGATAAGGTGATGATCTAAAGGAATACATCTTGCTCCACACGTAGGAATGATTTGACAACATGTGGCCCATCTTGTATGTGTACCTGATGTATTTATCATTTCATTGAACACAAATATACATGAACTGCTGTCAAGTCAAATTTATATCCCTGAGGCAGTACAATTTGTACAACAAACTTACAAGGAGTTTGGCCACAGATCCTTCATGAAGCTAGTGTGTATGAACCCCGGATCACGCCAACCAACTGTTCGAGCAGGTGAACCTGAAAGCATACATCAGAGTAGTATTACTTCATGCTGACATATCTCACTGGCTCGCAAATAACAGACCAAGATATAATGAAATAGTTGGTTAAATTGGAACAAAAGTTTATTCAATGATTGCAGGAATTGATTCTCCGCCTCAATTAAGCTTAAATATCATGATTTCTCAACCCTTTGAAGTTTCATTGAAATTATGATGTCCAGCATCCACTGAGGACTTCTGCAGACATCCTTTACTGAAGATGGACTAGACGGTAGACACCAATAATGTGTCTTATATGTAGACCATAACCGCACACAATATCAGTCAGTAAGAGGAATATGGACAGAGCTCTATGCTAGTGTTAGAAACTGGAAGTGCATATGCACAAATGATAAAACACGAACTCCAAAGAGTGTGTAGTTTACTCTAAAAAAGAGTGTAGTTTACTCTAAGAAAGAGTGTAGTTTTTTGTGCATGCTTAACTACATTTACAACAGGTTCAAGCGGCAGGCAGAAAATAGCAGAATCTCTTTATCTAACATGAGAGCTTTTGCAAATGATTATTACAGAACAGGGAAACACCTGATGCAAAAGTTAACCATGGGTTGTCTTACTTAAATAATTTGTAGGTATGATACTTATTGTTCTTCCCACATTTTCTTACATTTGAAACATAATTTTCAAACTAAAAAAGCGACTGAGGTCCAATGAAGCCACAAGGGACTGTCATTCCACCACCACCACCACCACCACCCCTAAAAAAAGAGAAATGATTGAGACTTGATTATTACCATTAGTAGTTGTTTATCACATATCTTTTGATCATTATGTTTTTGAGTTCTCAACAAGTTGTTTTACCCTCTTGCGAATATGCTTGGGAGCACAAACAAAGACAACTGGTTCTAACGTGACTGCTTCCCAAATAATCAAATACACATGGTGAATCTTAAAGTTTGTGATTGATAAATAGATCCATTTCACTTTCCAAAACTTATAAACTATCTTATGACATATGTCGTCGCTAAATTGTAACATACCACACATTGTGTTTCTGTCAAATGTCAATGTTCCTGCTGGCGAGTGATGTTGAAGATCACCCTTTCGACCCCATTCAATGAAAGGAACAGCTTCCTCAAAATTATAGCCGCTTGTCCAGGTCAATGTCATCTATGAAAAGAGAAGAGATGGATAAGATTCATGAGAAATCATTGCACCTTACAAAGAAAACATCAAGATTTACATCATGGTGACATAGCTAGCGTATACATTGCAAGGATAAAGCGTCTTCCTTAAAAGTAGAGAAATGAAACTGGTGATTAGCACCAACTTACTTCATTCCATGATTTCCCCAAAGCAAGCCGTGGATAAAGTGGTGCTTTAGGATTTGCAAATGTTATGTAATTTGAAACTCCTACCAGCTTTGGCTGCAACAAATATAATGTATTAAGGAAACATGACGAAGATACAGAAGACTAGCAAACATTTGGGAAGTTAATGTGTATTCAACTACATATATGATAAGAACTTTTACATGCGCGATGAAAATCTAATGTAGAAATTTGGGTTGGGGGCGAAAAAAAGAGAGAACAAAAAGCATAGTGATCAGTTGATTTACTGACATTTGACAACCCGCCTGTAAACAATGCAAAGGAGAAATCTGCCCGCTGATTGATTAATTGGAACTTCAGAGAAGTTTTTCCTGTTTTCACATAATTGGAATTGGAGAAATTTGCAAAGTTGTACTGCAAGAACCACATTATTTTGGTTAGAAAATGCAAACACATCTCCTAATTGCTTCAGTCCTTAAAATTATGCTTGAACTATGCTCACCTTTATTGGGGCTGTACAAATATATGGAGCCTGTTCTTTGCGATCGGTTTCCAAATAACATGTGGATCCACTGAGATGCAAAAGGACAACATTTAACTCAATATCAAGAGTCTACCATCAAGTAGCAAATTTAACAAACTGTCTGCCAGGACTGGTTTAATGAGGAACTTCACTAACAATAAGGATGCTATAGCTTAAAACTAGTAAAGGCATTTAGGAAGGAGAGATAATACAAAGATGAACATACTTGAATTTTGCTGGAGAGAAAACTCCAACCCAGTCATCATGAGATGGCTCGGAGTTCTCAAGACCCACAGTTACCCATTCAGTGTCACCACCCTGTCATGTTAACGAATATATCATTTCTTATAAACAGTATCCAGACATCTCTAGAATGACACAACACTAAATATGCTGCAAGATAAGCTATGTCGCTCGGATTCTTCAAAAATGCCGACGAGCGTGTCGAATACTCCCAAAATAGTGCATTTTTGGAGGATCCAACACGGATGCGGCAGCATTTTAGGAGAGTCCGAGCAACATAGAAGATAAGTCCCTAAATGTGGTGAGACCAAAATACAAAGAAGCCGTGGTGAGTCAAGAATACAAGCAGGAGCCGAGGGGGCGCAAGGGTATTCTTAGTGTATTTACTTCTTTATATTTTGAATCTCCTAGTAAAATTTTGGCTCCGCCACAAATACAAGGATTGTACATTGATTTCTAGGGTCTTTGTAATAGCTAAGAGACTGCTTACATGTATCGACCAATTAAGGAATTAGTTAAATGCTTCAATTTAGCCCTAGTATCTGTCTTAAAAGCATCATCTTCCCAACCCAAAGCGCCACCCCACCCACCAAAAGAACATTCCTTTTAACCAAAAGAATATAAATTAGTAACTAATACAACAAAAATCCACATGGTATCAGCATACAGCAAACAAAATCAATACAGATGATAGATTTGACTAACCAGTTCAGAATAAGTACCTTGGCACCAAGAATAAATGGAGAAGCTTTAATAGTGACTGACTCATGAAGTGCAAAAGTAGCTTTATGGATTGCAATATTTGATAAAGGCTGCTCTCCACTATGAGCTGAAGCAACATACAGTTTTCCCACTAACACAAAAATCAAATTTACAAAGCATAGAATACCCTTCATTTTTTCACTCAATTGATACACACAGCCTCACTCGAATTTATCTACTACTATCAGTTAGTGAAAAAGTACGGACCTTAGGGGTGTGTTTGGTACCAGAAAAAATGTTTTCCTGAATAATAAATGAATTTTTAACTTATTTTTTTAGTGTTGGACAAAGAATTCTTTTTTCAGCCAAGCACACATGAAATCTAGCAAAATGGACACAGTAAACTTAAAATGTCGCTTTGTAACTTATTTTTCTACTTTCATTAAAAATTATTTTTCTCATTTTATTTTTTTAGAGAAAATGTTCTCAAAAATTTTTGGTCAATCAAATGGGAGAAAATTGGAAATTCATACCAAACACACCCTAGGACTTAGGGAAATTTGGACAAAGGTCGTTGGCTTTTGCGTGATTGGCACTCCTAGACCATAGTTCACTTCACCAAAGACTTCAATATTGGATTTTTAAATGTAAATATCCACTATGTGGCCACCACATACACTATTGGAACTGTGTACTATTTATCTATGGTAAAAGTAAAAATTTGAGATACCCAAATGAAAAGTCAAGAGAAAGACGATGGATCCTCTCACTGACACAGTCACTCATAGGCAGCTGTGTGATTGTAATTTGGTTGTGCAAAGTTAAGCACGGAAGATTGTATGGTCCTAACGATGACATGTTGTAATTGTTGTATCAAGCTGTGTGTGATACAATAATGATAGAAAACGGAAAGTAAGTAAATATTACAAATTGTTAAAAATAATTAATTAAAGATTACAATAAACTGAAATCAAGAACGTTATAAACTCCTTGTGATTTGCTGTAATTGTTGTATCATCTTACACTTCGTACACTTCTTCCTTCGTTTACCAACATGGAATACTTGTCATTTGGCCAATAACGGTCCATCATTCTATGTATCAAACGTTTCACTTACGTACCAATATCTTTTTCACTAATGAAATTTGTGATACTTGGCACTACGTGTGCACGTGTGTGAAAACGACGTCTCCGACGTGCGGGGTCCCAATTATTCGAGTCATAAATAATAGGATAAACTCAATTTCACATTAGTAAATTTCCAACAAGTTGCACCCAATATTTGTTGGTTAAGTAAGTTGACATTTCACAATTAAATTGCAGCAGAAGTAAAAAATGTTAGGTAAGTTTTTGTATTTGTTTAACGTGCACCATCAGCATATTAGGTAATTTTTTAAAAATCTGTTTAACTCGCGTTATTAGCTAATTCAAACATCATAATTGTAGAAAATATAGTGTTGTTAGGTTGTTGGCGCTTCTACTATAAAAAAGTACATTTATATGCACTTTTATCTCATCCATCAATAATTGCCTCTGCTCTATCCCAAAGAGATCATATATTCATACTTTGTATGATATAGTTTTACGGGTTATAATTTGTGCATTTATAAATTCATGATTGTTATATAATTAATAGGTAGATTTATCATCTTTTACATACTATCAATCCATGATTGTTATAAAATGGTATATATACTTGGTTTTGAAAATTCTGATAGTACCAATAATTATTTATATATAAGTCAAACTCTAGAACATAATTATGGTGATAATCGTACATTAGACACAGTAGAGTAAATCGACATGGAAAAAGATTGACTGCTTATTGGTCCCTAAAATTTTAGTAGGAAGTAAACCCACGGCAGAGGAAGATACGACTCATTAGTAATTTTCTTAAATATTTTTTTTAGATAATTTTGAAAGAGAATAATTTCTTGATTATTTTCATTAATGTAAAAGATATATATACATGATATACAATATTTAATTATAAAAAAATAAATCTACATTTTCCTAATCCAAGATTACTACATTTTCTTAATATAAGACTACTACCATAATTACATATGTACAAGAACTCTAATAATATGGTAAGAGAATATATGTGTATACATACAATATACACGGCACACATATATTCTTTCACACCCCCATAGTCATAGCGGGCGATTGTCGTACACTGAGACTGTCCCTAAAAACTTCAAACAGAACTAAGGGAAGACCATTAGTAAAGATGTCAGCAATTTGGTACCGTGAAGGGACATGCAAGACACGTACTCATCCACGAGCTACCTTTTCGCGAACAAATTGAATATCCATCTCGATATGTTTAGTGCGCTGATGTTGGACCGGATTCCTAGAGAGATAGATCGCACTAACATTATCGCAACAGACCAAGTTAACTTTCTGAATAGGAAAGTGAAGCTCTAATAGAAGATTATGCAGCTAACAGGACTCAGACACCACATTGGCTACCTCTCGATACTCGGCCTCCGTACTGGATCACGATAAAGTAGCATGGCGTTTAGCCGACCAAGAGACCAAGTTATCACCAAGAAACATACAATAACCAGACGTCGAACGTCGGGTATCTCGACATCCACCCCAATTAGCATTTGTATAAGACATGAGAGTAGATACATAGGATGGATATAAGTGCAAACCATAATCAATAGTGCCCTGAATGTAACGCATAATGCATTTGAGAGCGTGCATGTGTTAGTCTCTCAGATCATGAATAAATAAACACACATGCTGCACTACATAAGTAATATCAGGCCTCGTGAATGTAAAATACTGAAGAGCCCCTGCAAGACTGCGATAGTGGGAGGAATCATTGTAAGGTGTGTTATAATTAACACTCAGCTTCGGTTTGGTGTCAACTGGAGTAGGAGATAACATGGCAGCCCGTTCAATAATCTCAGTTGCATACTTCCTCTATGATAGAAATAGACCACTTGCATGACGAGTTATATCTATACCTAAAAAATAACTCAAAGGCCCCAAGTCTTTCATAGCAAATTCGGAGCAGAGAAGAGACATAATAGACTTGCGCAGTTTGTCAGAAGAGATAGTCAATATAATATCATCCACATATAACAAAATGTATGCCAGAGAAGTACCACGACGATAGATGAACAGAGAATGATCAGACCTGCTGTGAGGATAATCAGGGTTAGGATGATCAGACCATGTTTTAGCCCATACAAGGACTTCTTCAGCAAACAGACATGGTTAGGATGATCGGGGTCCCTGAAACCCAAGAGTTGATGCATGTACATCGTTTCCTTGAGATCACCGTGTAAGAATGCATTTTTCACGTCTAGCTGATGAATGGGCCAAGCTTTAGAGAGAGCCAGACTAAAAACAGTGTGAATAGTTGCCGGTTTGACCACCGAACTAAATGTCTCTCCACAATCCATACCAACCTGTTGAGTTTTACTATCACCTACAAGACGAGCCTTATGCTTCTCAAAACAACCATAAGATTTTTCCTTATGAGTAAAAATCCACATAGAACGAATCACATTAACACCAGGCGGATGGGGCACCAACTCTTATGTCTTATTTTTAATAAGTGCATTATATTCATCATCCATGACCATTTTCCAATTCGGGTCACGAAGGGCAGACACAGGGTTACGTGGAAAAGGTGATTTAGTGACATTAGAATGGAGATTAAAATGTCATTTTAGTCTAAAAACACCCCCGTTGGCTATGAGTAACGGGCCCTTGACTCGGAATGGAAGTGGGTCGTACCTGGGTCGGTGTGGGGACGTCAGAACTGACTGGACCGAGAGGGTAGTCACAGGTTGGGCCAGCAGGCAGTGGGCCTGCTGGGGGAACTAGACAACTAAGGGGGTTTGGGCCAGCAAGCAGTTGGCCTGCTGGCTAAGTGTGGTGACAGACAGTGTCTAAGCAGGTAGGCAGTGGGCCTGTTGGTGGATACTGGCCCAAAGACTGAGACGTGGGCTAGACCAGGTGGTGGACCACATACGGTGAGAGTCCATCATCCAAAATATTATAAGGGTTGGACATGGAATTATACAATTTAGCAAACGGAAATTGGGTTTCATAAAAAATGACATGGCGATTAATTATGATCTTATTAGATGATAAATTATAATATTTTATAACCACGGTGATTCTATAGATAACAAAAAATACACAAGCAGTAGAACGGGCTTAAAGTTTATTAATTGTAGTGGATGAGAAAAGAGGATAGCATAAACACCCAAATACCCTAAGATGAGAATACAACAGATCTTTATGATAAAGAATTTTTAGGGGAGATTGGTATGCTAATCCTTGACTAGGGAGTATGTTAAGAAGGTAAGTAGTCATTTATAATGCATGATGCCAAAATGAAAGTGGTAATGAAGCATGAGCTAGTAATGTCCGAACAATATTATTAATGGTGCAAATTTTTCTTTCGGCTTTTCCATTTTGTGAGGACGTATGAGGACAAGAAAATCGAAAAGATATGCCATTAACCTTACAAAATTCCCTAAACGACCCATTATCAAATTGAATGTCTTTAATTTTCCGTTCGAATTGGGTACGGATGAATGCTCTAAATGATAGGGATGTGGAAAAAACTTGAGACTTTTTAGACAACGGAAAGGTCCACAAAAAATTAGAATAATCATTAAAAGAATAACACATAATAACGGTGGCCCAAAGAGCTCAAAACGGGAGATGTCCATAAATCACTATGAATAATATCAAAATGCATCAAACTACTAGAATTTGAGGCAACAAACGGCAATTTCACATGTTTTCCAAGCGGACAAGAATGACAAACATTAGTACTATGTGTACTATTGCACTTAATAAAACTATTATTATTAAGAGATGAACGAACAGTCGCTCCCGAATGACCCAAACGAGCATGCCACAAGGAAGGTGCTAAAGCGGCAAATGTTGATGGTGTGGCTTGTTTAGAGGTGGTGGTGGTGTTGGTGATGGGATAGCGCTCGCCCCGACTATTACATCTCATTAGAGGTATCCACGTCGAAAAATCCTTCACAAAAAATCCAAAAGAGTCAAAGTCAACAGAAACCCAATTATCAGTAGTAAATTTCCTAACAAACACCAAAAATTTAATTAAGTGAGGAGCATGAAGGACATTTTCAAGGCTAAAGGTGAGTTAGAGGGAGGTAAATTTGTGTGACCATAACCACGAATTGGAATTGAATGACCATTACCAACAATTATGCCAACATTTTTGCTCAAACTGAAATAAGACGAGAGATTACCTGGTGCGGATGTCATGTGAAAAGTAGCACCGATGTCCATGTACCAATTTGCATCCAGAGGATTTAGTCCAAGGGTATGCATCGCTGCCTCAATATCCATGTGGGTCAGGGCTATTGCGGGGCCTGCATCAGCGTAGGCCTGCTGAGGTCGCCCAATCAGGCCATGCTGCTTCCAAGCAGGTCATGTTGCTTCCAAGCTTGGTTCTGCCGAGTCTGGGCCACTTCTGGTTGCTACTGCTGCGTCTCGCCAAAAAGGAAGGAGCCAGATAGGGAGCATTGGGCCACTACCCACTGGCCCAACCCCACGACCATGGTCCACTGACCCAAGGTTGCGGCCAGTGGTGCTGCGGCCCAGGCTGGCCACTGCCGCCGCGGTTGCCACCACCATAGTCGCGGCGGCCGCCGCGATTTTTGTCACCATTCTTTCAATTTTGGCCCTTTTGCCGCCACTATTATTATGATGTTGGTTCGAATTTTCCAAAAAATATCGAGGGTCATCAGTATCGCGTGATGTGGCCACTATCATGACGGAATTTGCTCCGGTTGCCGCCTTTTTAGCCAATCTCGCTTTTTCTAAGGTGAGCATGGAAAACGTCTGGTAGAACGACGGGAGAGGATTGTTTTGACGAAAAAGAATTCCAACTCCAGCATACGCCTCGGATAGGCCCGCAGCCATTTGAAGAACGAGATGATCATTAGTGACGGACGCGCCAACGTTCTTGAGTTGATCCGATAACTCCTTGAGCCTTTGATAATAGGCTGAGACATTCGAAAAATCATCCATATTAATGTGGGAGAATTCATGCTCAAGGGTCACAGTACGAGAATTTTCGTTTATCTTGAAATATATCACGCAACTTGTTCCAAGCTTCCATCGTCGTGGCATCGAGTTTGATAATAGTCTGTAAGAGGTCCGTAGAGATGGTTGAATAAATCCATTGGAGCACCGTAGCATCAAGAGTTGTCCACAACTTTATTTCATCATCGGTGGTAGGCACCTTCTCCTTGCTTTTTTTTTTCCAGTGTGATGATGTGATGGAAGACTCTATTCGACCTTGTGTAAATTTTAAACAGTTCTACCCACGTCGCGTATTTGACGTTTTTCATCTCAAGAACGATAGGTATGTTGTTCTTGATATTGGAGACTGCAAGGGCATGATAAAATGTGTTCTTTGTGGTAGACATGATGGAAGAACAAGAAGAGAATTTGAGATTTGAAATTATTTTTTTGAAGGGATGGGGGGTTTCGGCCGTCGACCGAGAGGAATTTTCCGAGTTAGGGTGGCAGAAGTATGTTGGGTTTGGAGAAGAAAATTTTTGCCCTAGACTTCTGATACCATGAAAGAGAATAATCCCTTGATTATTTTAATTAATGTAAAAGGTATATGTACATGATATACAATATTTAGTTATGGAAAATAAATCTATATTTTACTAATACAAGATTACTACCATAATTACACATGCACAAGAACTCTAATAATATGATAAGAGAATATATGTGTATACATACAATATACACGAAACACATATATTCTTTCAAATTTAATAGGCATTATAATTTTCTTTCACTAGATTTTTTTTTCATTGAAAAGAGTATTGTTAGGCTAAAATAGGTTAAAGATGCTCTTAACATGATGTTATATTGACCATTTTGGGTTAAGCCCCCACAATTTTATCCGAAAATCCTCGCGCAGTCAAGAGTAATGATACATCTTATATTTAGCTTCCTTTTCTTTTCAATTACTAATATTGGACTTTGTTCGCACATTCAAGTATCCCTCAAATTAAGTTCCACGTGCCGATCACCAATACTCATCGGCTACTAATTCGAAGATTGATTATGTGTCATCCACATCATTTGAGAATATTTTTATGATCAACAAATCCCACATTTTTATTTTGTGTGTGTGTCACGCTAGCTATGAGTAAAGTTAGTTATTTATCGGTTTATATATCGGCCTGCAGACGGGCAAAGACAATAAGTCGAGCGCACGCATGCTATCTCAATACTAAACTTGTCGAATTATTGGCTCAAATACCAGTTGTCAGGCCAAAATAGTTCAAAGATACTCTTAGTGTGATGTGATATTGTCCGCTTTGGACAAGACGACACGATTTCTTTAAAAAAATCTCACACGATTAAGAGTTTTCGTATATAAGGTCTTACACGATTAAGAGTATTCATATACTTATATCTAGCGTTTTTTTTATTTCAGCTACCAATATGAAACTTTATTCGCACACCCAATAAATATATATATTATTCGTTCGATCTTTTTTCTTCCTTCGATTGGTGTATCCTAGCATCCTCCAACCCAAAGCGTAGAAAAAGTATCCTAAGCAACTTACTAAGTTTTTCTCTTTTGGGTTATTT
This sequence comes from Anisodus acutangulus, assembly GCA_029783415.1. Taxonomy (NCBI): domain Eukaryota; kingdom Viridiplantae; phylum Streptophyta; class Magnoliopsida; order Solanales; family Solanaceae; genus Anisodus; species Anisodus acutangulus. Next base: position 61,894,646 of record CM056491.1, on the reverse strand, counting down.
ACCCATAACCCACCAAAAAAAGATAAAATAATAGATTGAAGCAAACAAGATAGTGATTAGAGCTGTCAAAATGGGCTTGACCCGCGAGGCCAGCGCAACCCAGCCCTCGCGGTTGTTTGTATATGCATATGTTTGTTTCAACTATAGGGTAATGATATTTGATTTTTACATTTATATGCGTATTAATTTGTCGTAACTACCTTAAATGGAAAAACTGAATAATTAAGCATATAAATTTCACATAACTATTTTAACCTTTAATGGTTGGGAATCAGTTCCTCCTTCATTTTCTGAATGGGAAATGATCCCCGTAAATAACACTTTCCAATGATCTTTGCATTTTAATCCAAGAAAAAAAGGAAACTGGAGCATTTGAGTCCAACTAAATCTTTTTCTTTATCTTCTTTTATACTATGTCTTTGTTTTAGACTCTTTTTTGTTATTCAATTTGATATATAGTCACGCATGAACTTTAAAAGCTGAATTACATGTACAAAAGGTATTTGAGATATACAATGTCTCACGTTAAAGGTGTTGAAAGGGCTATTATTGGTTACAAACTAGCCTAGTTAATTATTGCAAAGTTTTGATGTAGAGATTCAAATCACTTCACGTTCATACAAAGGAGCTAGAGGGGTTAATGTGTTAGTAAAGAAAAACAAGGGACCAAAAAGAGAACTTTTAGAAGTTTTGAAGACGCTAGTGTAGAAAATGCATCCCCAATCATTGAAAGAAGATCAGATCACCATATTGCAATGTTTGGTCTATTTCATATGTAGCTGTCTTGTCTCTCTCTCTGCCTGCATAAATAGTTTTTGGATAACAATGCTACATTAGATATAGCACAAGAACTACTGTATAGATGATGAAAAGATGACAAGTGCGTTCTAGTTGGTAGAGCCTTTTTTTAAAAGGGTCAAATTTGCCATTCAATTATATTTTATGAATTAATATTATTTTCCCTCAAATTTTGAAATTAAATATATACTCATCGTTTGCAAACTTGTTAAATTTATCCTTAGATTGACGAAAATGTATATTGGACGTCACGTTAGAACCACGTCATCTCATAAAGAAGGGCAATCCCGTAAATACCACCAAAGAGGGCAATACCACCACCGCCACCACACCGGCTGCTTCTAGCGCAACCGGGGCGTGTTCACGCGACGATCCACACCACGACGGTTCGGGGCTCCGGGCACCAACAAATAACCCCCAGATCTCCCAAAATCATCACCACTACCGGAGCTGTCTTCGGCAAACCAAGATTGTACTACCACCAACAAACTGTTGGAAATTAGCCTTTGGCGGGAGTTGCGATCGACCAACTTTAACGGCTTAAACACTAGTGTTATGTATGTTGGAGAATCCGGTTCTTCACACATGTATGATCTACTAAGTACGTAGATAACCGTAGGGCCAAGAATCATCAAATTTCATTGAGAAATGAAAGAGATATTAGTCCACGAAGTGAGGTGTTTGAAGCATGGAAAGTGTGGTGTTGTGTTCAATTCTCCCTCATCGGTAGATGAAGAAAGAATTGTTGTGTATATAAGACTCGAAATTGGTTTGGGGTTTGGGACCCCAAGGGGTATCCCATGTGTTTAAAGGAGGGAGGACCTAGATGTGTTTCGTTGAGAAAGACCACACGCCGCTGCCGCCGCCCGCCCGTTGCTCGGGTTCACGCCGCGGGCCTTCGATATTATCTTTTTGGGCCGAGAACTTTGCCGTATACGCTTTGGACCGTAATTCTTTCAGATGTACGCTTTGGTCCCTGAAGTTTCAAGATGTCTGATTTGGTCCACTGAAGTTTTGAAAATCGAATTTCGGCGGTCAAAGCGAAACGCCAAGCACTCAATTCAGCCATTTATTTTGGCTGAATTACTCCTCCTATAATGGCCAAATCCGTTGGTCTTTCACCATTTATTTTGGTGGCTTTACTACCTCCATAATGGCCATTATTTGGCCAATAATGATTGTTATGAGGGCAGTTAAACAACCCTCCCTCACCTATATAAACACCCCTTACACCATTGTTGAGGCACAGAAAATATACTTGCAATATACACGAAAATACACAACCAAAATAATTTTCTTCCTACAACTTCCAAGCATCATTTCGTTACTCAATATTCTTCACGGTAGCTCTTGAGTTTCCTTTGCTCAAGTGTTCCATTGTTGTTTTATCTTGGGAGACAAATTGTCCAGGACGTATAAAGGAGACATACGGAGCAATATTGTCTTAAGGACAGAGTGCCACACTCGACTCAGCAAAATCAGTTTCTATTTTTCCGTCTTCAACAAAATTGTAATTTCAGTTTTGTGGTTCTATTGTAATTTTCAGATTACTAGTTGAATTATTGAATCTTTGTTTATCGTTTCGAATACTTGTAATAGTTATATACCTCCCGTACTGCTTTATAAAGTACCATAGAGCGAAAATACCTAACACAAACAACCCCCAGATCTCCGCGAGGCAGTGGTGGTGTTGGGAGATCTGGTCCTAGTAGTAGCAAAGTGTTTGCTAGTGTTTTTGGTGTTCTTTAGCATCTACGAAGAGGTCACATGATTGGATATCTGGGACTACTGATCGTGGTGGTGGTGGTAACAGTGGTGGTGTTGTTACCGGAGACCAAATTCACCAGCAAGTTTCAACAGCTTCGCCGGTGAGACAGAATATTCCGGCTACATCTCCATCTCCGGCAGCACCTTTATCACCATCTTCTTCTAATGTTTCAGTCAGAAAGAAAATTGTTAGTCTCACTTTCATCTAATTTTCTTTCCTTTTTTTAATTGTTTGTAAATCTGAATTCGGGTTTGCGATTTCTGAAACCTTGATCAGGGTCTGATTTTTACCCATGATTTGTTACAGTTTACTTAGTTTTCTGTGTCTAGCTGTGCAAGTACTAAACATCGGTTGCTTTGTGGGTCTATGGCTCAGTGATTATGGTTGCAAGTACTAAACATCGAACCACGGATGGAGAGGAGAGGGTGGTTGTGGCGGTGCTGGTTGTTGATGATGGTATGGTGATGGTGAAGCAGTGGGTTGTGGTCGATAAGAGAAGAGGGAGAGGGGAGGTTGGTTGTGGTGACGTTGGTGGTCGTGGTTGGCGGAGACGATAGTGGTTGGTGGTTTCACGGTGAAGGAGTTCATGGTTGTTGTGGTTGAGGTGATGCTGACAAAACCGTTGGCTTCGCCGGTCATCACTCCGACGTGGGGTTCAATATGTATATTTAATCCCAAAATTTGACGAAAGGAGAATGTTATTTCATTAAAACGGGCAAATTTGACCCTTTCCCCTTTTAATTATAGTCTCAAGAAAAGGTTCTCCATTCTGTTATATCCTCAAATAGTTAACTGAATTGGGACGTTTGCGGGCAACGTTTATTTATCCTATCTTCAGGTGCCATTTCCCATCCCTCAAGAGGAGAGACAGTATAAGGAGAAAAAAAACACTTTAAAAATGTAAAAGATATACCCAAAAGACCCAAAATATCTTTCTAGACAAATAATAATATTGTTCCCGTGACGTGAGTGTTGGATAGCTTTAGGTAAGGGTGGCCAGTGGGCCGGGCTCGAATGCAGCGGGTCCGCGGGTCGGTCGGGTCGGGGCGGACGAGCCGGGTCGGGATCGGGACTAGCGGGCCTAAGCGGGTCGGGTCCGGGACTGCTCGAGCCTCCGATCCCGATCCCGCTTCGATATCGGGCGGCGGCGCTCGGCCTGCCTCGGGTCGGGGCGGGCGGGTCGGGTTTTTTTTTTTAAATAACATATGTATAAAAACTCAATAAACAAAACAAGATAGTGTAATAAAACATCCCAAATTTGTTTTGTGCCTCTTATATTATTTAATAGACATATGATTTTTTGTAATACAAATACAATTGTCTAAAATCTAAATTGCAACTTTATGGTGTTGTCCAAAAGTTGCAAATTACATAATAAAATTGCAATTAAAAATTACATTTTCAAAAAATCATTCTAATTGCTTGATGATTTCATGTGGTTCTTCGGTTGGAATAGGTATTTGTTGATCAAATTGATCCACGCCGCCTTCCACTACCTTCTGTTAAGATTTCGTTGTAGTTTTCATCATCTTCTTCGTTGATCTCAGGTTGACCGCACCTTCTCCGCTCCGCTCGTATCCAATCTCTGAATAATACCGCAATTTCCAAGTCGTCTCCCACCAATGAGTGTCTGTGGTCTCCTATTTGATATCTGCTGCAGAAAGCGCTCGACGCAGCTTGATGACGCTTGAATGTTCAAAACATCTCGAGCCATCAATGAAAGTGTCGGAAAGGTCTTCTCATTCCTCCAGATTTCAAAGAAGTCTTCTTGTCCATCTTCATTGATAACTTCTTGATACTGCATGTAACCCTGCAAAACAAAAATATCCAACTCGCTAATTTGGTTAGTAGAGTGCGGCCGCACATTCTATTTCTCGAGGCTTTCAATACTAGCCAGAAACAAAGATGTCTTTTGTGAGGTTGTGTTGAAGATGAAGAAGATGGTATGGTAGCCAGATGCGTTACTAGCATTTTCTTGTTGATAAAATCTATATATATTTTTGCATTGGTGTTCTACGCTATTCAACACTTCTTCTTTAGTTTGTTCAATAGGTGGTGGGTGATTTAGATTTTTGGGACTTGGAGGTGGTAGTACTTCTATACAATCGTAAATAGTTTCAATTAGTGATTTAGTACCGTCTATTTTAATAGTAGGATTTAATACAGAACCAATAATATAAATAGAAGGAATAAGAATAAAATATTTTTTTAATAGCTGCCTTATAAACTGGTTTTTCCATATATTCACTAAGTAATAAAAATATTAGAGTTATATAAAATAACATAGATGAAAGAGTAGGATAATATATACCTAAAAATTCTTTTGTTGCTTGAAAAATTTCTCTAAAAATACAATAAGTTCGAAATTTTTACCCAATCACTATCTAAAATCATATCAGTGGGTTTTTATTATGAGAGTTAAAAATAAAGTTATAGGTAATTTATAGTCATAAGCAACAAGTAGTTGCTCGTATAAAGAATTCCACCTAGTCGATACTTCTTGTGGAATTCTTCTATAAGGTAGTCCACAATCGTGACAAGTTTTTTATATTCTTTTCTACGTTGTACTTTATTACTTTTAAAAATAAAGTTTATAGCAAATTGTATTTTACTAAGAATGTCTTCAAAAAGTGATAGACCATCCTTTACAATTAAGTTATATATATGGCACGCGCATTTTATATGAAAATGGTCCTGAAAAGATGGAGCTAAACTATTTTTTAACATTGTAATTGCGTAATTGTTATTAGAAGCGTTATCTAATGTAATAGTCATAATTTTATCGGTAATTCAGTAATAATCGCACACTTGATAAATATTTTCTGCAATAAAAGTACCAAGGTGTGCCTATCATCTATATATCTATACGCTAAAATACGTTTTTGCATAGACCATTTATAATCTATCCAATGACAAGTTACGCTTAAATAATCATGACCGTTAGTACTACGACCTATATCGACGTGATAGATACTTTGCCATTAAAATGATATAATGAAAACGTAAATATTGTTGATATTCATGCGCAAATTTAAATACATCTCTCTTAACAATGACCTAGGAAAACCGTTAAAAGCGAGGATTATATATATCTCTAATGTAATGAATAAACCTGAGATGAAGGAAATGAAAAAGGCAAACCCTCCACAAAGAACTAATTTTGATATTGCTTCCCTATCTCTATGTTTGTTGTATTTAGAGCCTACAATTCCCCGTCATAGGGTTAATTTGACCACAGACTTGGTCGGGACGATGTCGTTATGTGAACCTTGTCCCGATGGAGCGGCGTTTGCGCACCCGGTTTTGAAGCCTGGTATTGGGCATACCTAGTGGATGAGCACTTACTACGTGTCTAATTAAACCCCGTCCCACCGTGACCTTTTTCCAGCTTTTAAATTTTAAAACATTTTTACAAATTTTACATATGGCTACTTGATTCTCTACGTCCCTATCAAAAATGTCCATGCATCCGATTTTAATGGTCGTTTCTTTGGACCTCGCCTCATACTAGGGGAATAGGAGGTATTTCAGTTGAAGGTGCACTAGTGGCGTGTTGTCATCAATATTAGTGGGTGTATCGTCTAGATCATCGTCTAAATTAAAGTCTTCTTGAGTTCCAGAAAATAACTCCTCGTCTAAATCTAATGGTATTGTAGGAAAATGTTGAGTATCAACAAAATCATCCTGTGTAGGAATAAGATGACTAGAAGAAGTACCTTGCCCTGGTTGCCTCTACTAGAAGAAGCACCCTTACCCTTACCCTTAAACATACCTTTTAATCCTTCCATTTTAATTATGATAATAAATAATTAAAGACAATAAAATTAAGTGCGCTAAATAAAATAAACAGACAATAATAATTTAATGAAGGAACGAATGTACCAAACGCCGACGTAACGTCGACGTGTAATCGAGAGGTTGAAAATTGAAACTTTGCTCGATGGAAGATCCTCAAGCTAGTTGCCAACTTCACTCCCAATTCCCAAATGAATTAATAAAATTGAATATTTAGCAAACAATGTAGAGAGATATATTGAGAAATTAGAGAGATTGTAGGAAGATTTGTGAGAAAGATGAAGAGAAAATGAGTTATTTATAGTTGAAAAATTGGGTTAAAGTGTAAATATAATAACTTATGGGTTAAAAATAAATATTAAGGGTAGGGGGTTGGGGAGGGGGCCTAAAATGGCTGTTGGCAACCCCATAATCTAAAATGGCCGTTGGTGCAACGGCCATTTTTGCAAAGGGGTTTAAGGGTCAGGCGGGGTCGGGCTCGGGGCGGGCTCGAGGCGGGCGGGCCTGGGCGGGCTCAGTGCAGCGGGACGAGACATCGCCCGCCCCGAGTGCGAGTCCCGCCCCCGTTAATTTTTTTTTTTTTTTAGAGCGGGGTCGGGGCGGGACCGGGGCGGGGTCGGGCCGGGGTCGGGCCGGGGTCGGGTCGTCCCGGCCCACTGGCCAGCCTTAGCTTTATGTGCCTAACTCCAGGTTTCGCTAGTACTGTTGCCACTAGGTCAAGTGCTACCGGAAACATAGATAGGTCTTAGTACCAGCACTAGTTTCTTATTTATCACTAGGTCTTAGTACCAACACTAATTAAAAATCCTAGAATTCAAGCTTTGAGAATATTTTTTTTTTAAAGGGGTACTTTCCCTTTAATGAACCGAAAAAACCGAACCAAATCAGAATTTAGTGATTCGGTTCGGTTTTTAAATTTTGAATACTAACCGAACCGAAAAATCAAATTAAATAATTTTATTTATTTATTTAATTTTATTTTAGATTACTACTATCTCTTGAATCATAACTTTTATGGAAGTCGCATGCAACATGAACTTGATTAACATATCACGGAAGCATTGACATAAAATGTAGGGAGAAAAAATAGTTGTAAATTGATAAAACTTTAAATGATCATAACTCTGCGCTCGGATGTCCGTTTTACCCGATTTTTTTTATTTTACGTATTTTTTCGAGACGAATTTGGCACAGCCAATTTTTTAAAAAACGTCCATTTTCCCAATCAATTTGTGTTTTCTCCTAAATCGATTTCTAATTTTCATTTTTCTTTAGTAAACATCTCACGATACATAATAAATTTCAACGTCGAAATTTCATGATAATATAAGTGTGAATGTCAATTTCAGTTTTGGAAATTCAATTTTAAAAAAAAATAAAATTTCCCGACCCGACCCGGCACACTAGAAAAAATCGATATAATCCGATACGTTCGGCATATAAACCGAACATATCGGTTTTTTTTATAAAAAAAGTAGTATTCGATTTTTTTAAAAAAAACCAATGTTTATTCGGTTCATATTTTTAGGATATAAAACCGAACCGAACCGATATACGTCCACCCCTACATGATTTGATACAAAAAGAGGTATTTTTTATTTTTTTATTATTCAACAAAAGATCATTAAAATTTGGAAGTGGGATGAAAATAAGGAAAGAACATGACGAGCATATAGTTTTATCATTAAAATATGGGAGTAAACTTTCTTCTTTTTAATTTTTAAAGCAGTAGATGGCAATGGAATCAAACGGGAAGAAAGCAGTCAGGGAATAGAACAAATTTGACCGGTCCACGGGTTAAAGAAGGCAATATCATAAATCCCTTTTACCCAAAAAAAAAATGGATTCCTTTTCCTTTGGCTTGGTGTTACATTGGCAGTCTTCCAGGGAAAAAAAAAATACTCTCTTACACACTTACCATAACCACATGCAGACGCATTTGTCAATTTGTACTTGCACGCACTTTATCGACAAAAGAAAAGAGTAAAAAAACTAGCATTATTTATTGGATATGTAAAGCAATACGGAAAGTAAATAAATATTACAAGTGTTCGAAATGATAAACAAACAAGCCAATGTTTAGAACTGTCGCAAGTTTGTTGAGTCTTGAATTTTGATAACCTGAAATCAAGAAACACTAAATCTGGATTGTTACAACTGTATGCTGAGTCGAGAGATGACTCTTTGTCTTTAAGACAAGATTGCCCCGTATATATGCTTTTACGTTAACGGGCAATAGTCTCCCAAGATAAAACAACACCTTAATCAATACTACAAAGCAAATAGGTTGATTCTGATGAAGAAAACGAATACGAAACGACTTGCTGAAGAACGGAAAAGGAAGGAAGAGTATTGAGTTTTCTGTTCACTGTTTGTGGACAGAATTTCAGTTTCTCTTCTGTTTGTCTCTGTGTATATATGTTGTCTCGTTTTTGCTGTTCTTTTTGTGTGTTTGTGTGTAACACAATTGAGCCAAAAAATATCAATATATAGCATAAGGGAAATTTGCTCAACCGCCAAGACATATCGTTAATGGACATTAGTGAAATTTGTTAATGGCGTGTTTATGGTCAATAAAGGAGAACGCTTATGGAGCGCTAACACCAAGTAATGGCCGTTAATGCTCCAAAAAAATCAGCCCAAACGGTAGGCAAAAACTTTCTGTCTTCCGTTGTTGCCAAATTCATCTTTTCAGAAACTCCAGGGACCAAACTGTAAATATTAAACAATTTGGGGTCCAAAGAGATAATATCAGAAGAAGCCCCCGTCCTCCGAGCCCGAACCGGACGGGCAGTAGCGGCGCGCGCGTGGGCTTAGCCTTGAACCCAAGCACATCTAGGTCCTCCCTCCTTTAAACACATGGGATACCCCTTGGGGGTCCCAAACACTTAGTCAATTTAGAGACTTATAAAGAGATCAATTCTTCATTTTTCCACCGATGTGGTAGATTTGTCCCACACCATATTTTCATACCTCAAACACCTTACTTAGTGGACCAATATCTCTTTCATTTCTCAACGAAATTTGATGATTCTTGGCCCTACGGTCATCTACTCACTTAGTAGATTATGCACGTGAGAAGAGACAAAACCTCCAACATGCGAAACCCTAGTGTTTAATTCATTAAATATGGGTGGACGCACCTCCCCACCAAAGGCAAATTTCCAACATTATTTAATTTAAATTAATAAATGTATGATATATATTTATATGTGAACTTTTACTTGCATTCGCCCATGATTAATTAATATACATTTTCACCGCATTATAATATTTAATTATATGTGAAGAGGAGATGTGCAGGCGAGACATGACCACAACTTTAGCTCACCAAGGAAATGACCCTTAATAAAAGGTGTGAAGGTCAGGAATTAAGGTAGAAGATTAGTAAGTAGTCATGCTACTGCCACTTTTTCACCGTTCTTTGAACCGAATGTCTATTGAAAAAAAATTCTATCTTCTCAAGGTAGGGATAAGATTTGCGTACACTCTATTCTTTCCAGATCATCCCACCTATTAAATTATATTGAGTTTGTTGTTTTGTTGATTTAGTGTAAACATCAATTATTTAGATTTTTATATGTAAAAAATAATTATCTCTTATAAAAAAATTATAAAATTAATTTTTTTTGTAAAGTACCAAAAAACCATCTTCTCCCCGTAGGAAGTAAGAAGAAAAATATTGGTTATGTTTAATCAACCGGAACAGCACAAGTAAGCTCTAGATAACTTGTACACAGTGCATCAATGATTGTAGATAAAAATTTAACTCTCAGATGTAGATAACACATGAAGCCATGAGGGATGGTCAGTACTCTATAGTAAATTTCAGAAGAAAATAGAGAAATGCACATTCCATCACCAAAGCCCTGACTAGTTTAATAGAATAGACTTTGGATTCTTATGTTACAGCAATTAACTTATAAGAAAAAAAACTTAATTTAAGGCAGCTTCACTCATTTTAATGCCTTCTCGTTAGTTGATTAGTGAAAAGCTATGTACTGGCACAGCTGACACTTAACCCCACATTAGTGTTTTTATTTAATTTGGCATGCCTATGCCAATACAAAACACCTACACTTACAATACTCGCATATTAATATTGGAGCTCCTACTTGTCTGAATAGATGCTGCACGGATAAGCACTCTCCATTATATACTATACTCATACATCAGTCATTTCCCCCCCTCTTTTCCTCCTCCTATTTATTGTTTCAGGAGCTAATAGGCTTTGCCACTTTTATGAACCACACCATTCTATTCTCCCCTTCTTCTTTACTTGTCTGTCCATGTTGCTCTAAGCAAGTTACTTAATTTACCTCTCAATGGGAAAGAAGAATGGAGGTAGTTCATGGTTGAGTGCTGTTAAGAGGGCTTTCAGGTCACCAACTAAAGATAACAGCTACGACAAAAAGGCGAAAAGAGAGCATGAAGTAGAGGAAGATGAAGAAAAGGTAATGCTTGCTATATACTTCATGTAATTAATCCTATATAAGGTCAAATTTTTTTCATGTATATATAGTAGATAATTAACCTCTTGTTGAAAATCCTGTCTCCACTAGCTTTCTTGCAAGATTTCTACAAACTATACAGATTCTTTAATTGGTGTAACTTATACAGAAAAGGGAGAAGAGAAGGTGGTTGTTCAGAAAACAGTCACAAAATGGTCAACTAAATGAAGGGAAGGTAATTTCTGATCCAAAGCATGCAATTGCAGTGGCCGCAGCAACAGCAGCAGCAGCAGCAGCTGAAGCCGCCGTGGCCAGCGCTCAAGCAGCAGTCGAGATCATAAGGTTGTCACGATCTTCCAATAATCCGCCTACAAACAGGCAACACAATGCTGCTGTACTCATCCAAACAGCATTCAGAGGCTATCTGGTAAGGTAGCTATTCCAATGTTATGCCAATTACACATAAATCTTCTTTAACGGAAAAGAAAAAAGGGAAAGGCTTTTAACCATTTACTTCCTCCTGTCACCATTTAGTTTTACTGACACGATTGTTACATACAAGTTACATAAAAATATGAATGGTTCACTGTATGTTACTCGGACTCTTCAAAAATATTGTTGCGCCAGTGGTATTTTCTAAGAAATGCACTACTTTTGAAGGACCTGACACGCACCAAGCAACATTTTGGAAGAGTCCAAACGATATAAGTTTCAGGAAAGTAAAGAGATCTTACTATAATTTTTTGTGATATTTAAATCTTAAAATGTGTTCAAAAGTATCTTTTCTGTAAAATGGACAATGTTTTGGGACAAGTAAGTGTACTAAGTAGTAGTAGCATTTTAGGAAGGAGAAAGTACTCAATGCTTATAACAAACAGTACTTAATTCAGGGCTGACACTAACTAGCTAGCGTTAGATTTGGGACCATGCATTGGAATGTTAAATAATTACAGATACCTGTCATGTGAAGCACGCAGCTGATTAATTGTTACTGCAGGCTAGGAGGGCACTAATTGCACTGAAGGGGATAGTAAAGCTTCAAGCATTAATAAGGGGTCAAAATGTCCGGAAGCAAGCTAAGATGACACTGAAATGTATGCAAGCTCTGCTTAGGGTGCAGGCTCGGGTTCGTGAACAGCGAGCTCGCCTTTCTCATGATGGAAACCGTAGGTCAATGTTTGCTGAAACAACCAATTTATGGGACTCTAAATATCTTCATGACATCCGAGACCGGAAGTCAAGAGTGAGTTCTACTTTCCGCACCTTAGTTACACTGTCTGATAAACAACACTCAGTAGAAACTCATAATCTCTAATACAATCAGATCTCTCTATAACAACATCATTTGTTCTGATACGTTTTGGTTGCTATAGCGAAATACTGTTTTAGAGAACATATAATATAACATAACATGAAAAATTGGTTCCACAGAAAAACTGGAAGAGATGTCTGAATGTACTCGTAAATTATTGTACTGCAGTCTAGAGATGGAAGCTCCATTGCTGATGATTGGAGGGATTGTCCTAGATCACTTGTAGAGCTGGAATCGATGTTACAAGCTAGAAAAGAAGCTTCCTTTAAACGGGAAAAATCCCTTGCTCATGCGTTTACTCAACAGGTTCAACTTTCTTGTATCCCTTAATTAATTCTCGCGTTAAACTATTCACATCCTTTCAAGAAATAAGCCCTGAATTACTGTCTTTTACACATTCCAAAATCAAGGTATTGGATGAAATGGATGTTGGTAGTGAAGAAATAAATGAGAGGGAACTAGAAGAGACGGCGAATTGGCTAGACGAGTGGATGTCATCAAAGCAATGGAGCTCCAGCAGCAGAGGTTCATTTGACAGAAGAGACTCTATAAAGACTGTTGAAATGGACACGGCTAAGCCCTATTCGAACATGGTTCCAAATGCTCGAAGATCACAACACTCGAGTCCACTTCACAGACAAGCTAGTAGTCCTCGAAGATCATCACATTATAATTACTCCGCAATTCAACCACCAGCCACCCCACCCCCTTGTCAACCAAAACCTCTCCAAATGCGTCCAACTAGCCCTCGTAAAAGCCAATCAACTGCAAACACTCCGTCCCTACGCTCCATTAGCCGTTCAAACAGTATAGTGTCCCGTTATAGCACTTCAGGAAATGATGCAGCTGCTGCATCAGTTCCTAACTATATGGCTGCTACTGAGTCCGCAAAAGCTCGGATTTGTTCACAAAGCACACCAAAACAAAGGCCTTCCACACCAGAAAGAGAAAGAGTTGGGTCCGTGAAAAAATGTCTCTCTTACCCAATTCCTGAGCCATACTCGCTAAACGCTGCCTATGGGTATAGTCAGAACTTGAGAAGTCCTAGCTTCAAAAGTCATCAAGCTTCCTATGTTGGGATGGAACAACAATCAAACTACTCGTGTTACACCGACAGCCTTGGCGGAGAAATTTCTCCTTGTTCAACCACTGATTTAAGGAGATGGTTAAGATGAGAATCCAGAAATAGTAATCAAGTGAATAAACATGACAGACACCAATCCAGCTCTTGTGTGTCCTATCTTTCTTTAATTTAGATGGGAAATTCAGGGTGTTAGGTTTATGCTAGTTATAAAAAAAGCAAGAAAATGTCTCAGCCCTGATCTGTATTTCTTTGTTCATTTTCTAGCTTATAGTAGAGGTAAAATTTTGAGTTTTCTGTAATGGTTCATTTCCCTTCACCTCATTATGCGCAACGCTATTAACGCTTAGGAATTATATATCAAACTAATTAGTCAATATTCCAAATTAATCAGGGTCATAACTATATAAATCCTCTATATCATTTCTGCTATTTTCAAGCTCATTTTATCCTATACATAATAATTTATCAGTTTATTGATTTTCTAACATTCGATATTCTCTAATTTTTACACTTTCTTTTGACACTAGCATCATGAGAAAATCCAAAACTTTTATGACTGTCCTAAAGGAAGGCAATGGTGTACCAACATCCTCTGATTTATATTGAATTGAGTAGGGACATTTGGTTTTGTAGTCCACAAGAGATCTGGTGATAGAATTACGTTGAGAGACGAATGGATCTAGCTTTCAACATTGTGTGTGTTACACCTATTTCTTTCAGCTCAAATCATATAGGATATAATGCATCATACCTACTTCAAATTCAAATTCATTATTCTTAAGGGTGTGTTTGGTATGGATGATTTTTCAATATTCTCATGTTTGATTGGTCAAAATGTTATGGAAAACATTTTCTCTAAGAAAATAAATTTTATATTAGGAAAATGACTTTCCTAATGGAAGTAGGGAAAATAAGTTACAGAGCTGACATTCCAAGTTCATTTTCTCCTCTCCACTCGCCCAACGGCCCCAACCGTCATTCCTTGACCATCTCACCCATGCTCCCCCATAGTATTTTTCTATATTACATACAAGTGCTTTTGGAATATTTTTTTTGCTTATTTACTAAACATTAGAAAATAAGTAAGAATCTCATTTATTTTTCCGAAAAAACATTTTCCATCATACCAAACACAACCTAAATATTTGATCCATCTCTATTGAGAAACCAAACTAAAGAGGTTAAATATTGTTGTGAGGACTTAGGCCTCAAGTGGTACTAGGTTTCCTTAACTATGTAAGTAAAGAAAAATCAAGAACATGGAACAAACCAATAATGTCATGTTTAACGAGATAATGGCAACCCTGAAGTGAACTGTTGATGCGTAGACGTTAAAGGAACAGTTAAAATCTGTTGTAAAGATTCTGTTCGTAAACGTGGACATTATAGTGTATAATCTCTATCCATAATTAGAATATATCTCATATATTGTGTAAAGATTTAGTGATGTATAATTATGGTAAACTAGAATCCTTCTTGTATTAGTATTCTTCATTATTGACTATATATATTGGTATTAATGAGCCTAAGGGAGATTAATATTATCTTACGCTGAGACTGGATTGGATATCTTCACGAAGGGCTCCCGAGACAGATGTTCATTGACTTCAGATCCAGTCTCAGCGTTCGGCCTCCTCCAGCTCCGATTGAGAGATGTGTAAATGTATACAATATAGTGTATAATCACTACACAATTCTAGAATATATCACATATATTGTGTAAATATTTAGTGATATATAATTATGATAAATTAAATTTTTTTTTATATTAAAATTTTATATTATACATTATATATATATTGATATTAATAAGAAACATTTCTAAAAGAGATTAATCCTATTTGTCTGAGACATAATTGAAGAACTACATGACTACAGCAAGGACAATTAATGTCCACATACCTTGGATGTTGACAGATATTACTGAGATACTCCCATTGCAAAATTTAGTGTCAATTAAATGATGGACCCTTTACAACCTGCACTAATCGTACGAGAAATTAAATCAGAGGGATTCTGTAAGAAACATGTGCCCCTACTGTCAGAGGAGTCGTGTCATCATTTATTTACCCAAATTACTTCAATTTTAGTGACGCTGAAATTTACCCGTAATACTATAAAGGCACTAAAACTAGGCTGCATTCGCAACTCAGCAGCCCAATAGATAATAGGTCTGGGGTCATTCGCACAAATAGGAAATTTTGGGCCTTTCACATTTGAGTTCTTTAATTTTTATCTTTTATTATTTTTGACACGATATAATTAGAATTTTGCTTGACATAATTAGTATTTATCTTCGGCATATGTATTATACACAACTCACAAATTACGCCGGAGAAGACATAACTGTCAACACTCAACATAATATGAAAAAAAATATAATCTCAGATTTCGGCGGACATAATTAGCGTTTAATTTCAACATATGTATCATAACATCCACATAAACTATGCCGGATAAGGCATAATTTCCAACACTCAACTTAATTTTAAAAATTACTATAAAACTATGCCACATAACTTAACTCCTACATAATTTATGTTGCGCAAGGCAAAAATTCAGTTTTCAAAAAAATAATATTATAGAGACTATGCCTTGCGAAATAAACCTAGATATTTTCATAAAATAAATAGTAGAGATAAAAATTAAGGACCTCATATATGAAGGGCAAAAATTAAAGAGCAGTTCCGCACAAAAAAATGATAGGTCCCCCATCGCCTATTGGAGGTTAAGGCCCAGTAAAGCCCAATCATCCCCTTTGGGCTTTGAACGTGTACATTCAAGAACCAAGTAGCAATTGTATCCAGTAACCAGTTTTTACATTGCTATTTAAGTTATATCCATTTTAAAACAAATTAAATGACCTATATTTGGTAAACATCAGCTCTTCATCTTCCTCCTCATTCCTCTTCTTCAAACTCTCTGTTCAGTGTTGCTTAACAGAAATTCAATGGCACTGGTACTATGCGACCCAACATATGTAATAATCTTTTTGTTCTCAATATTTTAGTTAATGTATTGTAAATCTTCTTAAATTTCTACTTATTAGGATGAATTATTAAAGTTCATGTAAGAGTCTGAAGTTGCTTATTGGAGTGCGCAGCTTAAGACGTAGCGGCATGCGGAATACTTGATATGAAAAGTGCGAGTAACGCCCTCTATTGAATTATGTTCCAACATATAAGATGGATTCCGGTTCACTTGGTGTGTTAAGTCAGGCCAAGAAGCTATGTTGAAACTCGAAAATTGTACATACTAACTTAAAATTCTCAGCTATATTCTACCTAACAGAAGTTAACTCTTTGTTGCGAATTAAGCAAACTTTTTGCGGTTCACATTGTGTTCTCTTGCCGTAATTCCCAAGTAAACTCCCATTCTACCTATAAACAACATTGGGGGGAAAATGTTACTAATAGTCATAATATCTCAATTGACTGAAAGATGTTTGTCAAATTATACAACTCGTCCAAAAATATGTTACAACCCGTCTAAAATATTAGGTCCACACTGCACAACTTAATAGTGTCATGTTTTAAATTTTCAATAAATATAATTAGAGCTCATGCCTCAAGTTCTCAACTCCGACTATTCATGGTCCTAGCCAGTCACTGATATTTATAGCGATAACTTGGAACGGATTGCTGTCTTCATTTTACCAGATGTTAAATAAATGCATTCAATTTCCTGTTAACACTGTGACAACTCGAACCATTGGCATTTTCATGAATAACAGGAATAGTCAAGAAAGAAAAGACAAGTTCAAAGCATGTACAATCATGCATCTTCAATAGATTCTTAAATCATACCAAAAATTTTCAGAGTAGCTCTGAACTATTGATTTTTGAACTTGCATTAAAAGGGGTTCAAGAATATTACAAAACTGCAATGATAAACTACTATTCATAATCTAAAGGAGTCCAACCTCCAATTAACAGAGAACGAACCTTGTCTCTGTTCATAGTCACCGAGATTGTATATAAAAAGAGAGAAGAAGCAATAGTAGCTAACGAACACCACTGCATACCGAGTGAAAGAAACTTAAAACTGGAATTGAACAAAAAGATGGTGTTAAACAGAGCAATATACATGTGATATACACTGAATATATATCACATGTATATTGCTGAAGAAAGCAGCAAACAGAAGGGCAGTCCAGAGGCAGCAGTTGGGCCTCTCAGCAGTGGCCCAACTCGTGAATAAGGCAGCAGTGTATCCAGCAGTTGGGCCTCTCCTTCGTGGCCCAACACGTCCAGCCCATGGACGAATTTAGGACAGAAAATCAGTGGCCAAACCTTGTATATTAAGGAAAGTATATTAAGTGTATATTGTAGTATATTTATTACTTAGAATAGGATATACACTTACCATATTGTATAGTTAGAATTATGGTAGAAGAAGGATTTAGAAGTAGAATAGGAAAAGGATTTTCCTATTATGGAAATATGTAACTTGTATATATAGCCTTTCAATTAATGAAAATAATCAAGGGGATTATTTCTTTCATGGTATCAAGAGACTAGGTCTACACAAAAGTTTTTCTCTCAACTTTTCTTGTGGCTGAGAACCCCCCCCCCCTCGGGTTTTCTCTCTAAAAATTTTGTCTTCCGCTCTCAAAAACCTCTCTTAAATTTAACCTCCTTCCTTGTTCTTTCAAATATGTCTAAGAACAATTTTCACCCTGCCCTCACGGTTTCCAATATCAAGCTCAGTGTCCCTATTGTCCTTGAGATGGAAAACGTTCAATATGCAACGTGGGCGGAGTTGTTTAAAATTCACGCTATCTCTTATCAAGTTCTTCATCACATAATTTCTCCCGCTAGACCCCTTCCTAGGGAGGATCCTGAGGTATGGATTACACTTGATGCTACCGTTCTTCGGTGGATATACGCCACTATTTCAGTGGACCTTCTACAGACGATTATGGAGCCAGATACCACGGCTATGGCTGCATGGAATAGATTGCGTGACATATTCCAAGACAACCAACATTCCCGTATCGTCACACTCGAGCAGGAATTCTCTCTCGTTCGAATGGACGTATTTTCGAACGTTTCTGCATATTGCAAGAAACTAAAGGAATTGGCGGATCAACTCCGTAATGTTGGCGCACCAGTAACAAATAATCTTCTAGTTCTACAGTTGGTTGCCGGGCTTTCGGAGGCCTATAATGGTGTTGGAACTCTCCTTCGTCAAAGCAACCCTCTTCCCTACTTTCATCAAGCCCGCTCCATGCTGACGTTGGAAGAAGCCGGTTTGGCTAAAAAGGCGGCTACCGGAGCAAGCCCAGTTGTCATGGTGGCATCCTCTCCTAGTTCTTCGGGTTTTGTTAATAATTCGGGCCAAAACCATAATAATGGCGGCGGCAAGAATAATCGCAAAAATAACAAAAACCGCGGGGGCAAACGAGGTGGTTCTGGTGGCGGTTCCGGTGAGCAAAAAGCAGGCGGTGGGTCCCATTCGAGTACAGATGGCCACCACCACCGTGGGCCCAAAGAATGGGTCATTGGCGGTGGAACCCGCACCCTCCTCCACGCCCCGCCGCGGGCTGGCCAACAGCCCAAGCCCAACGCCGATGAGCGCCCACCGGTCGATGGCCCAACAAAGAACAGATCCAAAGACCTACGGCCCATCAGATCACGGAATGGCGCCCTGGGCCCCGCCCTCCGCAAGCCCATCATGCGCGAGCCCCACTCGCAGCCGATATCGAGGCCACGATGCACACGTTGGGATTGTCCCAACCGACCCAAATTGGTACATGGACACCGGCCACTACTCACATGACTTCCGAATCGTGTACTCTCATCTTATTCCAATTTGAGCACCCTGGGGATAATTGTTGGTAATGGCGCTCTATTCCAATTCTAGGGTATGGTCAGAAAACATTATCTCCTCCTAATCCACCACTCCTCTTGAAAAATACTTTACATGCTCCTAAATTGATTAAAAATTTAGTGTCTGTCCGAAAATTCACAAATGACAATTACTGCTTCGTTGAATTTGATCCTTTCGGTTTCTCTGTGAAGGATTTCAAGACGAGTCATCTCATGAGGTGTGATAGTAGGGGATCTGTATCCTATCATGCGGTTTTGATCCATCGAGTCCAGCCTTGCCATCAGCTTTTGCAGCCATCTCTCCTTCCATGTGGCATGCTCGTGTGGGTCATCCGGGATCTTCTATCTTATCAGCTTTAAATAAAAATAGCTTTATTTCTTGTAAGGGTACAAGTCGTACTCCAATTTGTCAGTCTTGTTTATTAGGAAAAATTGTTAAGTTGCCATTTGTAGACTCCAATTCCCATACTTCTATGCCATTTGACATTATTCATAGCGACTTATGGACATCTCCTGTTCTTAGTTCAATGGGTCATCGATATTATGTTCTCTTTTTAGATGATTATTCTAGATTTTTGTGGACGTTTCCAATTGCGAATAAATCACAAGTGTTTTCCGTCTTCATAAAATTTAGAGCGTTCATTCGTACTCAATTCGAAAGAGAAATAAAAAATATTCAATGTGATAATGGGAAAGAGTATGACAATAGGGAGTTTCGAGATTTTTGTGCTACTCATGGGATAAATTTTCATTTTTCATGTCCTCACACATCTTTACAAAATGGAAAAGCCGAACGCAAAATTCGTTCCATAAATAACATTGTCCGAACTCTCCTAATACATGCCTCCATACCTCCATATTTTTGGCATCATGCTCTACAAATGGCCACTTACCTGCTGAACATAATTCCGTCTAAAGGTCTGACATACTCATCCCCCCTCAAAGTCCTATATAATAAGAACCCTTCTTATTCTCACCTTCGGATTTTTGGGTGCTTGTGTTATCCGTTATTCCCATCCACCACAATTAACAAACTTCAGGCTCGGTCTACCCCGTGTGTGTTTTTGGGTTATCCATCAAATCATCGTGGTTATAAGTGTTTTGATTTATCCTCTAAGAAAATCATAATCAATCGCCATGTCATTTTTGATGAAACTCAATTCCCATTTATGAAAGTTCATACTCCCGAACCTAAGTCATATAATTTTTTGGATGACCAAATATCCCCGTATATTATTCGGAATTTTTCGGACATCTCCCGCATCTAAAATCCTCTAGCGGGCCCATCGCCACTGGACCCACAAATGTCGCCACGCCAAAGATTCATGACCATCGAACAGTTCCAGCTATTGGGCCGATTCAGCCCACCTCGAACCTGGTCCAAGCCGATTCTAGCTTTTACCGATTTGGGCCAAGAGCCCACCGTCACTGCTACCCATCCCGAGCCCAGAAAATTCCCAAAATTCCTTACTTCTTCCTCGAGTCATAGACCGGTCACTCGTAGTCGGGGTATTTTTACACCTAAAAGACATTTTAATTTACATTCGATGTCTCTAAATCCCCTTGCCCCGCAATCTCGGTCAAAGATTAAATGACCCTAACCGAAAATTGCTATGGTGATGAATATAATGCTCTTATTGATAATAAGACGTGGGAGTTGGTGCCCGTCCATATGGTATTAATGTTATCGTGTCTATGTGAATTTTTGCTCATAAGGAGAATTCGGATGGCTCATTTGCTCGCATAAGGCACGACTTGTTGGTGATGGTAAGACTCAAAGAGTTGGAATTGATTGTGGTGAGACGTTTAGTCCGGTGGTCAAACCGCTACCATTCGCATCGTGCTTAGCTTGGCTCTGTCAAAGACGTGGCCAATTCATCACTGGATGTCAAGAATGCTTTCCTACACGGTGATCTCAAGGAAACAGTCTATATGCATCAGCCTTTGGGTTTCAGGGATCCAAACCGTCCTCATCATGTATGTTTGTTGAAAAAGTCCTTATATGGGCTTAAGCAGTCTCCGAGGGCCTGGTACACGAGGTTTGCTGACTTTGTTTCCACTATTGGGTTCACTCACAGCCGGTCAGATAATTCCTTGTTCATCTACCGCCGTGGTTCTTCTTTGGCCTACATTCTGTTGTATGTGGATGATATCATCTTGACCGCCTCTTCCGATGCCTTGCGCCAGTCTATCATGACCATGCTCAGTTCTGAGTTCGCTATGAAAGATTTAGGGCCTTTGAGTTATTTTTTGGGGATTGCCGTCCAACGTCATTCAGATGGGTTGTTTCTATCTCAACGGAAGTATGCTGTTGAGATCATCGAAAGGGCTGGGATGTCATCCTGTAAGTCCACTTCCACACCAGTTGATGCAAACCCAAAGCTAAGTGCCACAGTAGGTGCACCATACGAGGACCCGACCCGCTATCGCAGTCTTGCAGGGGCCCTCCAGTATCTTACCTTTACCAGACCAGTTATTACATATGCAGTACAGCAGGTGTGTTTATTCATGCATGACCCCAGAGTTGAGCACATGAATGCAATCAAACGCATCATACGGTATATTCAGGGGACACTGGATTATGGTTTGCACTTGTATCCCTCATCTACATCTACACTTGTCTCCTACACGGATGCTGATTGGGGTGGTTGTCCCGACACCAGACGGTCGACTTCGCCATCAGTATGTTCCTTGGCAACAACTTGGTCTCCTGGTCGGCAAAGCGTCAGGCAACTCTATCACGCTCAAGTGCAGAGGCAGAATATCGAGGGGTGGCGAATGTGGTCTCTAAATCATGTTGGCTACGTAATTTGCTTTTGGAGCTTCATTGTCCCATTCAGAAGGCAACCTTGGTATATTGCGATAACATTAGTGCTATCTACCTTTCAGGTAACCCGGTTCAACACCAACGCACCAAGCATATCGAAATGGACATTCATTTTGTCCGTGAAAAGGTTGCTAAAGGTCAAGTTCGCGTATGCCATGTCCTGTCTCGTTATCAAATTGCAGACATTTTTACCAAGGGTCTACCCATGTACTTTTGAAGATTTTAGGGGCCTCTCGGCGTTAAAATCGCCCGCTATGATCATGCGAGTGTGTTAAGCGAGCAATATACATGTGATATACACTTGAATATATATCACATGTATATTGTCAAGACAAGCAAAGAAATGTAAGGCAGTCCAGAGAAGCGGTTGGGCCTCTCAAAGAAGGGCCCAACTCGTGAATAAGGCAAAGAAGTGTATCCAGCTAGTTGGGCCTCTCCTTCGTGGCCCAACACGTCCAAATTCCATGGACGAATTTAGGACAGAAAATCAGTGGCCAAACCTTGTATATTAAGGAAAGTATATTAAGTGTATATTGTAGTATATTTATTACTTAGAATAGGATATACACTTACCATATTGTATAGTTAGAATTATGGTAGAAGAAAGATTTAGAAGTAGAATAGGAAAATGATTTTCCTATTATGGAAATATGTAACTTGTATATATAGCCTTTTAATTAATGAAAATAATCAAGGGGATTATTTTTTTCAGATGGGAGTGTCAATTTTTTCAAATTCTTTTACTCAAACAATCAAGATGGACGTCACATGCTTTCACCATTTTATAAGCTGCCAAGATCACATGATCACCCGATGAAGTCGAGCCCGTGGCTACCATTCTCGCAGGAACCAAAGCTGTTGCAGCTGCTGTTAGCAGTACTATTGCTATAGCCATGTGGTGAAGGTAAACTAGTATCATTTCCAAGACTATTGCTATAGCCATGTGGTGAAGCTAAATTAGTAGCATTTCCAAGACACAATGCTTCACCTAAAGGTCCTCCTGGTGCTGTTGAACTCATCCAAGAAACAGGATTAAGCCACTGGGACCTCAAAACCTCATCACTATTTCCAATGCTCACTTGCGCGTGTTCGTTATCATCATCCATTCCATGATTCCAACCAGACATCGAAACTGTAAGTGAAGTTACCAATACCATCATTAAGTCCGTCTTTCGGCCAAGCATCAATAAGGTCCCTAGTTGTTCCTCTGCCCTGTAACGAGGCAATTACTGAGTCGTTACACTGTTCATTCTTTAACTGACTTCCAAATGTATGCCCACGACTGCTATTAGACATGTACTGATTAAAGTTCATTGGATATACTTTCGCCTCGTCTTGCACTTGAAATGCAGGTGAATTTCTTCTGTTTTGGTCAGTATGGTCAATGTTGAATCCCATTCCAGAAGATGACTGCATGAGTTGCTGCAAATTTTGCTGGTTATTACAAGTAACGACAGGATTGGTTCCACTTCTGTCTCCTATCCCTAACCACTCAATACACCTTTCATAAAAGCAAAGAAAATCAATCAATTCCATTCATTTATTTGCATAGGTACAAAAAGGCCAGATAAAGACGACCCCCACACATCATAACTCCTCAACATAAGAACAAAAAGTGAATCAATAAAAATACCCACATAGAAAATCTAATACTCCCTCCGTCTCAAAAGGATTGTCTTATTTTTCTTATTAGTTTGTCCAAACAAAATTGACATATTTCTATATTGGGAAACAATTTACTATGATAATTTACAGCCATACAGATATCTAAAGCTTGTTTTGAATCATACATTTTTAAAAGTATTTCATTATTTCTTAAACTCCGTATCAAGTTAAACTAGAACAATCTTGAAAGAAATAATCCCCTTGATTATTTTCATTGATTTAATAGATATATATACAAGCTACAAAATAGGAGAATCCTATTCCTAATCTATTCCTAAAACCTTATTCTACCATAATTCTAACTATACAATTATGGTAAGTGTATAACACTAATTATGGTAATAAATATACTACAATATACAAGCAATATACTTTCCTTAATATACAATATTTTTCCACTGTTTTCTAGGCAACAATCCCGTGATGGGTCAGCTGACTGCCGCCTCCCGTGTTGGTGAGAGACCCAACAAATAGGGTCGCCAGACCGCCCACCGGCCTTTGCTTCACCGCCAGACCGCCGCCTTCTATTCATCGGGTTGTTGATCGCTCAGCTTTCTAATATATATGTGATATATCTTGATGTATATTCGGTATATCACATGTATATTGCTTTGTTTAACACACCTTGATCATAGCGGGCGGTTTTCGAACGCTGAGACTGTCCCTAAAATCTTCAAAGAGAACCGCTGGTAGACCCTTTGTAAAGATGTCTGCAATCTGATAACGAGACGGGACATGGCATACGCGAACTTGTCCCTTTGCAACCTTTTCACGAACAAAGTGAATGTCCATTTCGATATGCTTGGTGCGCTGGTGTTGAACTGGGTTACCTGAAAGGTAGATGGCACTAATATTATCGCAATACACCAAGGTTGCCTTCTGAATGGGACAATGAAGCTCCAAAAGCAAATTACGTAGCCAACACGACTCGGAGACCACATTCGCTACCCCTCGATATTCTGCCTCTGCACTGGAGCGTGATAGAGTTGCTTGACGTTTTGCCGACCACGAGACCAAGTTGTTGCCAAGGAACATACAGTAGCCAGAAGTCGATCGTCTGGTGTCGGGACAACCACCCCAATCAGCATCCGTGTAAGAGACAAGTGTAGATGTAGCCGACGGATACAAGTGCAACCCATAGTCTAGTGTCCCCTGAATATACCGAATGATGCGTTTGATTGCATTCATGTGTTCAACTCTGGGGTCATGCATGAATAAACACACCTGCTGAACCGCATACGTAATATCCGGTCTGGTAAAGGTAAGATACTGGAGAGCCCTCGCAAGATCGCGATATCGGTCGGGTCCTCGTATGGTGCACTTTGCGAAGACTTAGCTTTGGGTTTACATCAATCGGGCGTGGCGGTGGACTTCTGAGGATGACATCCCAGCCTCTCGATGATCTCAAGAAGATACTTTCGTTGAGACAGAAACAACCCACCTGAATGACGTTTGACGGCAATCCCCAAAAAATAACTCAACGGCCCTAAGTCCTTCATAGCAAATTCAGAACTGAGCATGGCCATGATAGACTGACGCAAAGCATCGGAGGAGGCAGTCAAGATGATATCATCCACATACAACAGAATATAGGCCAATGATGAACCACGGCGGTAGATGAACAAAGAATTATCAGACCTGCTGTGTGTGAACCCAATAGTCGAAGCAAAATCCGCAAATCGTGTATACCAGGCACGTGGAGACTGCTTAAGCCCATATAATGACTTCTTCAACAAACAGACATGATGAGGGCGGTTGGGATCCCTGAAACCCAACGGCTGATGCATATAGACTGTTTCCTTGAGATCTCCATGTAGAAAAGCATTTTTGACATCCAACTGATGAATCGGCCAAGTCTTTGAAAGAGCCAAGCTAAGTACAGTACGAATGGTAGCCGGTTTGACCACCGGACTAAACGTCTCACCACAATCAATACCAACCTGCTGAGTCTTACCATCACCAACAAGTCGCGCCTTATGCCGAGCAAAGGACCCATCTGAATCGGAAGTCATGTGAGTAGTGGCCCCGGTGTCCATGTACCAATTTGGGTCCGGTTGAGTCAATCCCAACGTGTGCATCGCGGCCTCGATATCGGTCTGAGTGGGGCCTGCTGCATGATGGGCTTGCGGAGGTCGGGGTCCAAGAACTCCTTGCCGAGCTGGGCCTGGTCCAGCGCTACCATCGCCGCCGCTGGGCCATCGCGATGGGCCGCCACCGCCGGGCATTGGGCTCTTGGGATCGCCAGCCCACCGGCGGCTGGCGAAGGGTGCCACTGCCAGTGGCCCCACTGCTGGGCCCATGGTGGTGGTGGCCCATTGTACCGAATGGGACCCACCGCCGCTTGTTGCTCACCGAACCGCCACCGTAACCACCTCGTTTGCCGCGGTTTTTGTTATTTTTGCGATTATTCTTGCCGCCACCATTATTATGGTTTTGGCCCGAATTATTAACAAAACCCGAAGGACTAGGAGAGGATGCCACCATGACAAGCGGGCTTGCTCCGTAGCGCCTTTTTAGCCAAACCGCTTCTTCCAACGTCGGCGTGGAGCGGGCTTGATGAAAGTCGGGAAGAGGATTGCTTTGTCGAAGGAGAGTTCCAACACCATTATAGGCCTCCAAAGCCCGCAACCAATCGTAGAACTAGGCGATTATTTGTTCTTGGTGCGCCAACATTACGGAGTTGATCCGCCAATTCCTTTAGTTTCTTGCAATATGCGAACGTTGAATACGCCCATTCGAGCGAGAGAGAATTCTGTTGAGTGTAACGATCTGGGAATGTTGGTTGTCTTGGAATATGTCACGCAATCTATTCCATGCAGCCATAGCCGTGGTATCGGGCTCCATAATCGTCTATAGAAGGTCCACTGAAATAGTGGCGTATATCCACCGAAGAACGGTAGCATCAAGTGTAATCCATACCTCAGGATCCTCCGCAGGAAGGGGTCTAGCGGGAGGAATTATGTGGTGAAGAACTTGATAAGAGATAGCGTGAATTTTAAACAACTCCGCCCACGTTGCATATTGAACGTTTTCCATCTCAAGGACAATAGGGACACTGAGCTTGATATTGGAAACCGTGAGGGCAGGGTGAAAATTGTTCTTAGACATATTTGAAAGAACAAAGAAGGAGGATAAATTTAAGAGAGGTTTTTGAGAGCGGAAGACGAGATATTTGGAGAGAAAAACACCCGAGGGAGGGGGGGGGGGTTCTCGGCCAAAGAAGAAGAAGAGGCAAAAGTTTGAGAGAAGAAAACTTTTGTTTAGACCTAGTCTCTTGATACCATGAAAGAAATAATCCCCTTGATTATTTTCATTGATTTAATAGATATATATACAAGCTACAAAATAGGAGAATCCTATTCCTAATCTATTCCTAAAACCTTATTCTACCATAATTCTAACTATACAATTATGGTAAGTGTATAACACTAATTATGGTAATAAATATACTACAATATACAAGCAATATACTTTCCTTAATATACAATATTTTTCCACTGTTTTCTAGGCAACAATCCCGTGATGAAATTTCGCCTTTGCTGCTCCGTGTTGGTGAGAGACCCAATGAAATTCTTTACCTTGTGGGCCTTTGCTTCATCTTTGCCTTCTTAGGCCTTCTATTCACTTTGGTCATTCTTGTTGCTTGATCTTCTAATATATATGTGATATGTACTGATGTATATTCAGTGTATATCACATGTATATTGCTTTGTTTAACAAATCTTTTTGGGAAGGAGGAAGTAGTAATGTTCACATGAAAAACTTGAAACTACCAACCTAGTTTGGTCAGACGAAGGAACAGAGTGTTGCACAGTGGGAAACTGAAAATAGTGGTGGTTGTTGTTAGATTTGGAAGTAGAGGGTGGTGTCGATTGAAATTGTTGGTGGTGGTGTGAGTTTCCGCAGGCTTTCTTGAACGGGGTCTACTTTTGTGGGCATAACTTTCACAATACTTTTGATCCGGAGATACATCTCTCGAGCACCTACATTTTTTTCCACATGTTCTCTTACACCTCCATGGTTCTGGATCTGACCCACTTAATGTTGGTTACAGTAATGCAGAAAACGAAAATAAGTAACTGCTAAGTATTACAAGAAACTGAAATTACAATTGAAGAATAAATTGGAATTACAGTAAAGTTGAACAATAAACTGGAACAGTTTTTGGTATGCTGAGTCGAGTGTCTGCACTCTGTCTTTAAGACAATATTGCCCTGTATGTATCCTTTCTACGTCCTGGACAATTGTCTCCCAAGATAAAACAGCAAATGAACAAATGAGCAAAGTAAACTCAAGTGCTACGTGAAGAATTTTGAGTAATGAAATGATGCTGGAAGGTAGTAGGAAGAACTGATTTCGTTTCTGTTTTTATGTTTGTGTGTAGCTCAACAATCTGGCCAAGGGGTCCTTTATATAGTTGAAGGAGAGGCTTACCAACTGCTTACATAAGTGTCTTACTGGCCAAGTAATGGCAATTATGGAGATAGTAATTCACCAAAATAAATGGTGAATTGATGTGGGTGCAACGGATTGGCATTTAGGAAGAAGATTAATTCAGCCAAAATAAATGGCTGAATTGAGTGCTGGTTGACGTTCTGTTCTCTGCCGAATTTTGACTTTCTTGAAACAGGGACCAAACTGTACATATAACAAAGTTCCGTGCCCAATTTGACTTTCTTGATACTTCAGGGACTAAACTGTACATATGAAATAACTCTGGTCCAAAAAGATAATATTAGAAGAACCACAACCCATAGCCCACAGCCCGAGACCGGACGGGCGGGCGGTGGCGGCGCGTGTGTGGGTTGTCCTCGAACCGAAGCACATTTAGGTCCTCCCTCTTTTAAACATATGGGATACCCCTTAGGGTTCCAAACCCCAAGCCAACCTTGAGACTAATATACAAAACAATTCTTTCTTCCTCCACCGATGAGGGAGAATTGGTCTCAATACCACACTTTTTCATGCTTCAAACACCTCACTTCGTGGACCAATATCTCTTTCATTTCTCAACAAAATTTGACGATCCTTGGCCCTACGGTTATCTACTTACTTAGTATATTATGCACGTGTGAAGAACCGGATTCTCCAACATGCGGAACACTAGTGTTTAAGCCGTTAAAGTTGGTCGGACGCAACTCCCGCCAAAGGCAAATGCCAAAGGCAATGGTGCACCTGCGAAGGGATAATTGTCCAGGTGCCATCACGCCCTAAGGAAGGAAAGACTTGAGAAAAATCGGGTGTGACACTCTTCCTCCACCATCTTCACCCGTCTCTTTTCCGGAAGAAGGAAAAGAGTGAGGATAAGAAGAAGGGCCATAAACATGTTCCTTTTATAAGGGTACGAAGATGGTGATGATGATTCAGTAGTCTTTGTCTTCAAATCTAAAAGCTCAGTATTTTCCCCGGTCCCCATATTCTCTAATCGCTATAGTAAACTCCAAAATTTGAAGCTAAAACCCCAGGGATTTTTTTCGAAGCTAGGTAGTGCCAAGGCTGGAACTACTTTTTTGTTTCTTGTTTTCTTTTACATAACAAAAGAGACATAAATGTTGATATATAAGTACAGATTTTACAGAGGCGGTTCAAGATTTGTAAGATTGCCTTAAGTTGCCGCCATTCCGCTTTAGGGATATTTGCTTCCTATACTTGCAACATTCTTAACCCCGTTGTGGTATTACGGGACAAGACAATACCCATTTGAGGTTGGTCCCCCGTGCCCAAATGCCTACATCATCCTTAAAAAAAAATGTATATTAGATTAAATTAATTTAATATTTTAAAATTAAAATTTTGATATTTAAAAATTATAACAATAATAATAAATTAAGTATAATTTCATAAGAGGGTAGAGTGCACGCGGACCTTATTATTATTGTGGGAGGTTGAAGAGACTGTTTCTAATAAACTCTCCGTTGATATTATAAATTATATAAAAATATTAGAAGTTGTAATTTTTTTCTCGTCAATATGATGAAACATATAATTTTCGAATGTAAGTCAAAGTTTACATAGTTTGAATCTCGAAAATAAAAAGTGTCACATAAATTAAGACAACATAAATATTCTTCTTCTTCTTCTTCTTTATTTGGATCAATTTGTGTGTATCTCGAAATATTTGATACCTCTTGCTAGCACAATCATCAAGTAACGCATAATAACAACGTACCTAGTGTAATTTCATAGGTAAGGTCTGAAAAGGATAGGATGTACGCATATCTTACCCTTACCTTCGAGGGGTAGAGAGATTGTCTCTGACAAACCCTCGACTCAAAAGAAACAACTAGCTAGTAACTTGTTCCACTAAAATTTGGACAAATAGAAAAAATTCACCTACTAATATTTATATCTCAGCTAAAATTTAAACCAAAACTTTATAATTCTCAAACACTTCATTAAGACTACATCCTTAAATTCTCATCCTTTTTTGTAGAGATGATACATCATTACCTCCATGAACTTGGATAATAATTTCAAAAAAATACTTTAAATTTGCGGGAGTTATATTATACCTTTGAACAACTTTAAACCTTCTAGGTCAATCCTAATTTTGAGAAAGAAAGTGAATTTCACTCACCATCACTAATGGTCACGTGTCAAGATACTTCAAAATTTATAACTAAAAAAAGAAAAAAACTTTTTTATATATTAAAAAAATAAAGCCACCCTTCTTCTCCCCTTCCCCTACAATCTCCAAGAAATCAGAAATGGAGGTATTACTTCAAAAATTAAAAATAAGAATTACTCATTATTTTATGGTATTATCAATGTAATTGACTTATTTCTTTCTCTTTGAAATTATAAAGCAGATCTATGGCCAAAAATCCTATTCGAACGGTTAAAAGTCTCACATAAAAAATGGAATGAAGATTTAGACTCTTTATATGGACTTGGACAATCTCCCCTCATGAGCTAGCTTTTGGGGTTGAGTTAGGCCCAAGATCCATTATTTATGCTAGACGTAACTTCTTCTTTAGTTGGTTCGTGAATTATTTCTTCATTTGGACTTGGAGGTGGAAGTACTGCTATATAGCCATAAATTGTTTCAACAAGTGTTTTACAACCGTCTACTTTAATAGTCGGATTTAATACAACACCAATAATATAAATAGTGGGAATAGGAAAAAAATATTTTTTAATTTTATAAATATTTTTTCAATAGATGCCTTATAAGTTTATTTTCATATATTCATTAAGTAACAAAAATATTAGAGTTATATAAAATAACATAGTTAAAATAGTAGAATAATAAATATCAGAAAATTCTTTAGTAGCTTGAAAAAATTTCTCTAAAAATCCTATAAGTTCTAAAAAAAAATTCCAATCATTATCTACAAGCATATCCCTTGAATTTTTATTATGAGTGTTAAATAATAAAGTTATAGGTCTTCTATAACCGTTATCAACAAGTAGTTGTTCATATAAAGAATTTCACATAGTCGCTACTTCTTCAGAAAATTTTCTATAAAGTAATCCACAATCCTGACAAGTTTTTTTATACTCTTTGCGTCTTTGAATTTTATTATCTTTAAAAATAAAGTTTATAGAAAATTGTATTTTATCAAGAATGTTTTCAAAAAGTTTTAGGTCATCTTTTACAACTAAGTTATAAATATGGCCGCACATCTTATATGAAAATGATCAGAAAAAGATGAAGTTAATCGAACTTTTAAAAGTCTTATAGCATAATCATTAGAAGTAGCATTATCTAATGTAATCGCAATAAAAGTTTCAGTGTGCCTATCATCAATATATCTATATGCTAAAATACGTTTTTGCATAGACCAAGTATGATCTATCCAATGACATGTAACGGTTAAATAATCATTACCGTTAGTACTACGGCCTATATCAGAAGTGAGAGTCACTTTGCCATTAAAATGATATAATGCATAATGTAAATAATATTGATATTCATGTGCAAATTTTAAAACGTCTCTTCTAACAGTTGATCTAGGAATATCTTTAAAAGCAGGATTATACGTTTCTCTAACGTAATGAATAAAATCAGGAGAGGAAGGAAATGCAAAAGGCAAACCCTCCACCGTAACTAATTTTGCTATATTTTCCCTATCTTTGTGTTTTATCATATTTAGGACCTATAATTCCCCCCGTCGTCGGGTTAATTCGATCATGTATTTGGTCGGAGACACTATATGAACCTTGTCCCGACTCAGAGGGCATTGGCACACCTGATGTTTCAGCCTGGTATTGATTCCACCTATATGTGTGTTCGCCTTGTACATATCTCAATAAACCTCTCGTCTCACCTTGACCTTTTCCGATTTTAAATTTATAAATATTTTGACAAATTTTACATCTAACTACTTGATTATCTTTGTTCCTATCAAAAAAATACCACGCATGTGATTTTAATTTTCGTTGTTTGAGGCCTCGACTCATACTCGGGGGAATATGAGACAATCCCGTTTCAGTTTGAGGCTGACACTTAGTCTGAACCTGATGTTGAGGTGCACTAGTGGGCGTGTCATCTACATTATCGTCAAAATTAAAGTCTGGTTCAGATGCAGAATATACCTCATCATCTAATGATATATCATTAAAAACAGTTTCATCTATATGAGTGAAATCAATCAAATCATCGGGACTAGGAATATGATTACTAGAAGAAGTACATTTACCCTTGTTACCCATACTAGAAGAAGCACCTTTACCCTTAATCATACATCCAAGACATTCCATTATAATAATGGTAATATTTGATCAACCAAGAGTTGCAAATAAGTTTTGCAATTGATTTAGAACCTACCAAGATGTGTTATTGAATTATTAGCCAAAGTAAATGCGGAGATAGCATAGACTTGGATCTTGGCCCATTATGACCTTAAATTAATATAGGTTCATATTCTATCATGGGGCCGTAGAAGTATGTTAAAATAGTTGGAGCTAATTAAACAAAAGTCCATGTTAATTAGCCTAAACGAGTGTTTATAATCTGAAATAAATTTGAGTTTAATTTCTTGTCTATCTAACTCTTCAGATTATCAAAATGTCGAGCCTATCATTGAAAATGTTGATGGAAATGAACAAACTTACTGGACCCAACTATCTAGACTGGCCAAGGAATCTGAGAATTATTCTAAGGCAAGAAAATATAGAATACGTATTGGACAAAGTATTCCCCACAGTTGTCGCGCCCCATTTTCGACCCGCTACGGGTCAGAGAGCGGAGCGCGGACGTGTCCGGTGATTCCTGGGTAAAAGGGTTGAGGAGTCGCCACCTAATTATTTTTACGGTGAATTAGGACACCTAAATATTAAACTAAGTGCTGCAATGTAAACTCCAATTTTAAGGTCTGCGAAACTAGTGAGATTCTAGGTAAGGGTTCTTTATTATCCTAAAGGGAAGGGGTTAGGCATCCTTTAAGATCCGCTAACTTGCGGTTATCCGGTCAAACTCAAGTTAATTATTACTAGAAAAAATGCATGTTTGAAGCATGAAGTTAAAAGATGTTTGCAAATAATTAATGAAAAAATATGTATTTTAAAAGATGGATAAATGTAGAGATTTTTTTCAAAATATGCATTTGTATGATATTTAAAGAGAAATACATGTAGAGTTGGAAAAATATGTATTTGACAATTGATAGTAAAACAATTTATTTATAATGCCAAAGAAGTAAAATTTTGGGAATCAATGAATTGTAAATTGACAAAAGATAAACTTATTCGGTATGATTAATAAAGCAAATAAAAGATGACAAAAGTCGTTTTGAAAATCTTGAATACGCGTGACGAGCCTAAAATAAATAAACTAGCGAATGATTTCTAAGTTTGAATTCAACCGAACCTACAAATAAATGAGCTAGCGACGGGTTTCAAATCTTAAATTACCCTATGAATTAATCCTAAGTTTGCCTATTCTAAGCATTTCAATAGTTACATAAGTGCGATAAATAATATTACAATACAAAGCGGAATAAAAGCTGAATTAAAGAAAGAAATGAAATAAATAAACTCCGAGGAATAATTCGCCGTTATTTACTTTAATCCTGCAAGTCGTCAAGAACAAGCGGTTAGAAACAAGTTAAATACAAACAACTTCATATCCGTATTCAAAGCAGTGAATGTTTTTATCACGGAGGGCTCAGAACTTAAATTTTGAAAAGAGCATTCCAATCACGTCGTGGCTGCAAACATATGACTAATGTGGTTTATTTTTATTGCCTCGCCTACTAAGCGTGTTGGTCTCTCGGGTGAAATAGAAAAGATCACTATAATCACGTCGTAGTCGCGAATATATAACTTGTTGGTTATTTTAGTCACCTCGCCTACTAAACATGTTGATCTCGGATGAAATAAAGGTTTAAGTCTTCATCATTGCCCGAAGTTATATTTCGTCTTTACAAGCTGTGGAGGACTCAAAATCGACGGATATTTTTCATCGGCCGATGCGATATCGTGTTCAAATCAGTAGAAATTAAAATGAAACAAAGAAACAAAGCAGCAGCAGACGGTAAAACAGTAAGCAGAAAATAATTTCCGAAAAAGACGCGGTGTTTAGTTTAAAACAGTAAAATATCCGTTGCCCGGATACTTAAAACAGTGCTGAAAAACAGAGAAATGAAACGAAAGAAAAGCGCGGCCTCGAATTCAATTTCGTCGGCCTAAATGCGGTATTAATAAAACAGTAAAGCATTAAGACCAGTAAGATATCCGTTACCCGGATGTTTAACCCAGCGAACAGAAAAACAGAGAAACGAAAGAAATAAATAAAGCAGATGAAATAGTGAGTTAATTCTGAAAAACAGACCCGGGATGAAATCAGAAATTCAGATTTTTTAGATAACCAACAACAGATATGAAAAACGCCATAATCTGGAAATATACCAAGGCAAGATCGGCCCGACCGAATCGATGACTTGGGCAGAATCGAGGCCAACCCGAATCAGATTTTTCATTTTTTCAGATGACCAATATACAAGATATGAAATGCAAGAAGTGGAAATATCCAATCGGGTCGACCAGGCCGAATCGATCAGTCCAAATCAGAATCAAATTTTAACACCAAATTCGGATAACCAACATACAAAATACAAAATGCAAGAATTCGAAAATAATACGAACCGGTCGACCCGACCGAATCGGTGATGCAACCCGAAATCGAATAATTTCACCAATTTGGATAACCAACATACAAAATACAAAAATCAGGAATTACGAAAATAATACCCGAACCGGTCGACCGAACGGGTCGGTGACCGACCCAAATCGTTGATGCAACCTGAAATCGAATAATTTCACCAATTTCGGATAACCAACATATAGAAATATGAAATGCAAGAATTGAAAATAATACGAATCGATCGATTCGACCGTCGATGATCTGACCGAATCGGATATGCAACCCGAAATCGAATAATTTCACCAATTTGGATAACCAACATATAGAAATATGAAATGCAAGAATTTACGAAAATAATACCCGAAGTCGACTGACCGGTCGATGACCGACGAATCGGTGATCCAACCCGAAATCGAATAATTTCACCAAATTCGGATAACCAACATACGTAAATATGAGATGCAAGAATTCGGAAATAATACCGACCGGATCGACCGGCCGGTCGATGACCGACCGGTCGGTGATGCAACCCGAAATCGAATAATTTCACCAATTTCAGATAACCAACATATACAAGTATGAAATGCAAGAATTCTGAAAAAAAAGTGCTCGACCCGGGTCGACCCAGGCGGCGGTGACCGACCGACCAGATGTCAAAATCAGAGAATCAAATGTAGAGAACCTACATTTTTGGACTTAATTCTTGAACCACAGGGGAGGAAAAAATGTTTGAAATCAAGAACACAACCAAAAAATATTTTATATCCAATCGGACTCCCGAAAATCTTTTCGGTTTTTCTCCACCTTCCCCCCTTTCTCGAAGAACACAAGGGGTTTTTATAGCCCCATTTCTCCCAAAAACCGAGCTCAAATTCGAAATAAAGGGCCCAAAAAATAATGATTTTGGAACGGGTTTTTTAGGGGTATGGGTTGGTGGTGTCAGGCGGCGGTGTTGGCGAGTGGTGGTGTCAGGTGTAGGGTGCTTGGCGGCGTCGGGGTAGGGGTGTAGGGTCTTGCGGCGGCGTAGGGGTTAGGGGTGCGTCGATTGGTGGGGGGTAGGGCATAGGTTTTCTGATTTTGGGATTTTGTTTTTGGGTTTTGGGTTTTAAGAAAAGGGGTGTGGATCGGGTCAGGGGGCTGGGCCGGTTCGGGTGGGCTGGGGAAATGGTGGGCTGGTCTGGTTGGGCCGACGGGTTGGGGGATTGGGCTGGTTTTGTTTTTTTGTTTGGGTAGAATTTGTATTGGGTTGGGAAAATGAAATGGGTTAGAAATTGTTTTGGGTTAGGAAAATAAAAAATGGGTTATGGATTTTAAAAAATACAAAAGGGGCTTACTATTAAAACATATTTATATATATTTTTTGTAAAAGATGTGAATTATTTAAAATAACGTAACGATGTGATAATAATAAAAAATATAATATTTTCGAAATGTTTAATGCTTAAATAAAAAATGTAAATGCGATGCAATTTTGCGAGAATAAATAACGTAGAATTTTTTGGATAAAACTTATGATTATGATAAAGAATGCAAATGACAGTAAAAACGCGGATAATGATAATAATAATAAGATATATGCACATATATGCCTATATTTAA
The DNA here is from genome assembly GCA_029783415.1 of Anisodus acutangulus. Taxonomy (NCBI): domain Eukaryota; kingdom Viridiplantae; phylum Streptophyta; class Magnoliopsida; order Solanales; family Solanaceae; genus Anisodus; species Anisodus acutangulus. Next base: position 61,858,430 of record CM056491.1, on the reverse strand, counting down.
AAAATTGTTTTAAAAGTGTCAAAATATTAAAAATTACGAATAAAATCATAATAGATGGGATAAAATTGGGTGTCAACAGATGCCCCTCTTTGGCCGGAGACGATGAAAGAGTTTTCGGACAAAGAAGTTGACCCAGTAGCCAATTTTGTCCTGACCCTCGGGCTATGAAGGAAGATTAGGTATGCATGGTAGAAACAGAATTTCAAGGGAGAGAGAAGTTGTAAAATATGGTGCAGAATCCAGAAATAATGCCCCAGTGTCGAGTTAATGATGACACTGGTTGCAGATGTGAAAACTTAATGGGGAAGAGCGGAACGATATTCGAAGTAGGTCGTTGACCAATTTGCCTCGGTTCGCCGTAAGAGATAGTTCCACGTTGTGATAAAGTTCCTGCAACTTAAGACTCCTGCAAACTAAAGCTTAAGATAAAATTAGTGTATAACTGCTGAGAAAAATTATAGAGAATATAACTTGGAAATACCCGCATTAGGAGGTGGGCGCCTGACTGAAATTAAAATACCCGCATTATAAGGTGGGCGTCTGACATAAAATTAAAATACCCGTATTATGAGGCGGGTGTTGTGTCGTTGTAATGTTGTTGATGTCGCTGCAATTATGTAAAAGATAGTTGTGCTGCCGTAACGTCGAGGACGTTGTTGTAATGCTGTAAAAAGTAAATGTTATGCTGAAGACGTCGTTGTAACGCTGTTGACGTCGTTGTAATGCTGTAAAAAATAATTGTTGTGCTAAAGACGCTGTTGCATAGGCGTGTTGTTGATGACGCCGTTGTATGGGCGCGTTGTTGATGACACCATTGTAATGCTGTTGATGTCATTGTAATGCTGTAAAAGATAATTGTGCTGCCGTAACGTCGAGGACGTTGTTGTAATGCTGTAAAAAGTAACTATTGTGCTGAAGACGTCGTTGTAACGCTGTTGACGTCGTTGTAATACTGTTTTACTATAACAGATAATTATTGTGCTGAAGACGTCGTTGTATAGCTGTTGACGTCGTTGTAGTGCTGTAAAAATAATTGTTGTGCTGAAGACGCCGTTGCATAGGCGTGTTGTTGATGACGCCGTTGTATGAGCGCGTTGTTGATGACGCCGTTGTATGGGCGTGTTGCTGATGACATCATTGTAATGTTGTTGATGTCGTTGTAATGTTGTAAAAGATAGTTGTTCTACTGAAGACGCCGTTGTATTGCTGTTGACGTCGTTGTAATCATGTTCATGACGTCGTTGTATGGACGTGTTGTATTGAAGACATCATTGTGATGTCGTTGTTGCAAGAATGTAATGGTGTTGATGACGTCGTTGTATGGACGTGTTGTGTTGAAGACGTCGTCATATAGTCGTGTTGTGTAGACATAATGCTGATGACGTTGCTGTAATGCGATCTGCTGTAAGATGTAGGCTGTTGTCTTTGTCATAATGTTGATGGCGTTGGTGTAATGTTGTTTCTTTCTTGACATCGTTGTAATCTTTGTTGATGTCGTTGTAATCTTTGTAAAAGATAATTGTTGCGATCTGTAACGTCGATAACGTTGTTGTAATCTTTGCTTGTTGTAAGAGATAGTTTATTCTGAAGACGACGTTGTAATGATGTTGACGTCGTTGTAATGATAATCGCGATGACATCGTTGTAATGTTGTTGATATCATTGTAATCTTTGTAAAAAATAGTTATTGTCTTTGCGATGCGTCAATGACGTTGTTGTAATGATGTTTCTTTGTAGAAGATAATTGTCGTCTTTGCCATAACGTCGATGGCGTTCTTTGTAATGTTGTTTCTTTGTAGAAGATAATTGTCGTCTTTGCCATAACGTCGAGGACGTTATTGTAATGTTGTCTCATTGTAGAAGATAATTATCGTCTTTGTCATAACGTCGATGGCGTTATTGTAATGTTGTTTCTTTGTAGAAGATAATTGTCTTTGAATCGTCGTTGTTGTTAGCGTCGTTGAGATCACGGTAAAGATAGTCGAATTGCTGAAGACGTCGTTGTCGTTGACGTCGTTGAGATGCGGTAAAAGATAGTCGAATTGCTGAAGACGTCGTTGTCGTTGACGTCGTTGAGATGCGGTAAAAGATAGTCGAATTGCTGAAGACGTCGTTGTCGTTGAGATGCGGTAAAAGATAGTTGATGCGTTGCCGTAAAGGATAGTTGCTGCGTTTGAAGACGTCATTGTAATGCAGTTGACGTCGTTGAGATGCGATAACAGATAGTTGCTGCGTTGCCGTAAAAGATAGTCGTGACGTCCTTGCCGTCAATTTGCTGTAATATTGTTCCACGTTGTGCTGAATCACCTGTTGATTCGAACTCGTGAATTGAAATGTCGTCCTGGCACGGGCGAAAATGCGATGCGACGTCTTTGCCGTCGGGTTTGCCGTCGGGTTGTCGTGTTGTCGTTTCTTGTGATTCGAAATAACATCTTTGTGCAGACATTGTAGTCGGGACCCTGTAAGTCAAGATGATGTCTTCGTATAATTGCAAAACAGGAACGTAATCCTTGTAGTGAGTTGTGGTGCCGAAATTCTTTGGGGAATTGATCATAAGTGATGTGGCTTCCCTGCTTTTCAACCTGAAGAACACGTACTCAAAGAAAATTTGTGAGTTTGGGAGGGCGGTTGATTCGCGTTGACTTGGTAGCTTTGGCTCTTGATATCTGCATGTCCTGCCGATTCGGACTGTAGCCCTGCAGTTCCCAGTCTTGGCTAACCGTTAATGAAAACATTTGTTGAAAATAAGTTGTTTATAAGAAAGTATGCTTATCATTAAAAAGTTCTTGTCGAACTCTAATGAAAATATTTGTTGAAAATGATTTGCTTATAAGAAAGTATGCATATATGTAAAATATCTTGTCAAACTATAATGAAAATATTTGGTGAAAATAAATTGTGTATAAGAAAGTATGCATATTAGTAATAAAAATCTTGTCTAACTCTAATGAAAGTATTTGTTGAAAATAAATTGCTTATAAGAAAGTATGCATATTAGTAATAAAAGTCTTGTCAAACTCAAATGAAAATATTTGGTGAAAATAAATTGCGTGTAAGAAAGTATGCATATTAGTAATAAAAAATCTTGTCAAACTCTAATGAAAGTATTTGTTGAAAATAAATTGCTTATAAGAAAGTAGGCATATATGTAAAGAGTTCTGTCGAACTCTAATGGAAAATATTTGTTAAAAATAAATTGCTTATAAGAAAGTATGCATATATGTAAATGTCTGTCGAGCAGTGACATGCGGTGAAACAGAACAATCGTCTTATCCAAAATCCTTCTTATGTGAGGATGCTGAACTTTCAACTGGACCAGGCCGAGTCTTGTGTGGGTTACTTGCCTGTCCTATCAGGGTGATCAGATGGGTGCATTTTGTCATAGGTGAGATAAAGTGAAAAAAATATTTTCTAATGGTGGGACCGAAGCCGATTTAGGCCGCCTACGTATCCCCATGAGGGAATCAGGTCATGACGTAGTTCGTTACAAGCAAAGGAGATTGTAAGGGTTTTTCTAAAATGGGACCGAAGCCGATGTGTCCGCCTACGTATCCCGCCGAGGGAATCAGGTCATGACGTAGTTCATTACAAGCAAATGGGATTGTAAGGGTTTTTCTAAAATGGGACCGAAGCCGATGTGGCCGCCTACGTATCCCGCCGAGGAAATCAGGTCATGACGTAGTTCAGGTTACAAGTAAAAAGGAACTTGGGGAAATTTGTGATCTAAAGAAACAGAACCCTACGTGGGTTCAATGCGTATCCCGCCGAGGGAGCGTAACTTTTACAACATAGAAAAAGTATTACATAGAGAATAACTAATCTTAGATATGGTATCTCTTTACTGCATCTGCATAGATGGTTTTTGGCCATTCTATTCTGATAAGGTTGCCCCGGACAACTGCGTCCACCTGCTTTTCATCAATCAGTCTCTTAGTATATGATTCTGTATCTACTTGACTGCGAAAGATATAGCATTGCCCTAGTAGAAGTCCAGATTGTAGTGCAGTTGCCTAAGAGTACAAATGACAAACGTCCGTGCCGATGCTTGTAACTTATCAACCATCCTGATGTTTCATCCAAATCTGGCTTTGACTTATTCCAAAAAATGCCCCAGTTCTTCCGGTTGTGAGTCTTCCTTATATTCTTCGAAGCCTTGCTTGCTTGTTTCAAATGTGTCACACATTATCGACAGATTAGTTCGCATGATGGAAAAGGAAAGAAAATTATTAAACAAAACAGATTTTAAAATAGCAAAAGCAATGCAGATTTGTCTTTTTAAGTTTTCAAAAGGTAGAGGCAAAACACATTAAATGCATATATGTGATTCAGGCCTCAATCTGAATCGCATTGTTTCATTAAATATTAATGCAGTTAACTAGTTTCTGGGAGAAACAAGGCCGGGGCACAGGTCCAATTTCCCAAATCATCTTCTTGCTCTGTATCCCAAATGGTTGAGTCTTTAGCGTAATCATTGAGAATCACACTGCATCATGCTTCTTCTTCAGTAATGAAAAGACTTTTGAATCCCTCAACGAGGTTGGCTGCATTGTCCTCCTTTGATTCCTGAGTGGCGCATGCTCTGACGAATGACTGACTCAGAGGTGGAACAGGCTTTGGCAAATGAACATCTCTCTTTCTTCGGAGATTGGTTGATAAGACTTTTCCAAGAAAAGATGGTGCCATGGCCCGCGGCTTTGGAGGAAGTACTTCTACTCCGAACGGTGCCCTCAATTGGACCGTAATCATAGGGGTGACAAAGGCTGATGATTTAACCTTTTCCTTTCTCTGGACTGGCAAAATAGTCCCTTCCAAGTTGTGTTCTTCATCAACAGTAATCATATTCACATTTGCATCGTCATGATCTGGCAAAGAGTTATTGTTTTCATTAGAGGCAGGTCCTTTCAGTCGGATAACTCCTTCTTTGATTAATGCCTCGATTCTGTCTCTGAGGGCATATCAATTTTCAGTGTCGTGTCCAGAGATTCCCGAGTGGTATGCACAATGCTTAGCCTCATCGTGCCATTTGGGAACAGAATTGGGGACATTTCCTGGGATGGGCTGGAGTATTCCTGCGGTTTTCAGTCTTTCATATAACTGGGCTCGTGAAGTAGGGATGTTCCGCCAGTTTTAGTCAACGCAAATCAACCTTTGGGAAAATAATCTAGGCAAAATAAACCTTCTAAAAATGAAGAAAGCCAAGTTAGTATAAGACGAGTAATTATTGCTTCAAATAATATGCACAGAGTGAAAAAGCAGGAGAAAACAACAAAATGATTGTATGGCAATTAAATGCGCATCCTAATATGCATGGGGCCTCCCTTATGCCGGAGGTGGACCTAAACGCCAGATATGCGAGATTATGACAGATTGATCCAAGCTGCTAAACTGTAATGCTTTTGTCGGAAATGAGACAAAATAAATGTACATTTTCCAATTCGGCATGACATGATTAGGCTTGGATTTGTCTATCATTGTCACGCTACACGTAATATCTTTGATTGGTCGTTGGGTTGTGAGACCCGTTGACAATTTTGGTAGATTTCTTAATTGTGGAGTCGATACCAGGATCGACCCACCTAAGGTGTATGCATGCATGACTTAAAAATAAAGGGTGGTATAGCTCTATCCTAAATTTTCTAAGATTTGGTGACTAGACTCAAGGTTCCCGAGCGGACGGCTCGAGTGAGAAGGCTACGCGGCCAACCGGATGGTCCGGACGCTCCGCGCATATACCAACTCTCCTAAAAATTTGGAACTTTGAAAGAAATTTGCGGGTGCGCAAAACACACCTCGCGTGTAATATGTGATAGTGTCAATTTTCCAGAGTGGAAGAAATATGAGCGAAATGCCAATTTAAGGAAAGCAGTAAGAGAATATAGTAATTGAAGCAGTTATGCATACAAAATTTCAACAGAAAATAAATAAAAATAATAGATCAAATAAGGAGCAATATAAAACACAATAATGATTAACCTGAACTTGTTATGGTTAAGAACCTGAATTTCCCCAGCAGAGTCGCCATGCTGTCGCGCCCCATTTTTCCGACCCGCTACGGGTCAGAGCGGAGCGCGGACGTGTCCGGTGATTCCTGGGTAAAAGGGTTGAGGAGTCGCCACCTAATTATTTTTACGGTGAATTAGGAAACCTAAATATTAAACTAAGTGCTGCAATGTAAACTCCAATTTTAAGGTCTGCGAAACTAGTGAGATTCTAGGTAAGGGTTCTTTATTATCCTAAAGGGAAGGGGTTAGGCATCCTTTAAGATCCGCTAACTTGCGGTTATCCGGTCAAACTCAAGTTAATTATTACTAGAAAAAATGCATGTTTGAAGCATGAAGTTAAAAGATGTTTGCAAATAATTAATGAAAAAAGATGCATTTTAAAAGATGGATAAATGTAGAGATTTTTTTCAAAATATGCATTTGTATCATATTTAAAGAGAAATACATGTAGAGTTGGAAAAATATGTATTTGACAATTGATAGTAAAACAATTTATTTATAATGCCAAAGAAGTAAAATTTTGGGAATCAATGAATTGTAAATTGACAAAAGATAAACTTATTCGGTATGATTAATAAAGCAAATAAAAGATGACAAAAGTCGTTTTGAAAATCTTGAATACGCGTGACGAGCCTAAAATAAATAAACTAGCGAATGATTTCTAAGTTTGAATTCAACCGAACCTACAAATAAATGAGCTAGCGACGGGTTTCAAATCTTAAATTACCCTATGAATTAATCCTAAGTTTGCCTATTCTAAGCATTTCAATAGTTACATAAGTGCGATAAATAATATTACAATACAAAGCGGAATAAAAGCTGAATTAAAGAAAGAAATGAAATAAATAAACTCCGAGGAATAATTCGCCGTTATTTACTTTAATCCCTGCAAGCTGTCAAGAACAAACGGTTAGAAACAGTTAAATACAAACAACTTCATATCCGTATTCAAAACAGTGAATGTTTTTATCACGGAGGGCTCAGACTTAAATTTTGAAAAGAGCATTCCAATCACGTCGTGGCTGCAAACATATGACTAATGTGGTTTATTTTTATTGCCTCGCCTACTAAACGTGTTGGTCTCTCGGGTGAAATAGAAAAGATCACTATAATCACGTCGTGGCTGCGAATATATAACTTGTTGGTTATTTTAGTCACCTCGCCTACTAAATATGTTGATCTCGGATGAAATAAAAGGTTTAAGTCTTCATCATTGCCCAGAAGTTATATTTCCGTCTTTACAACTGTGGAGGACTCAAAATCGACGGATATTTTTCATCGGCCAAAGGTCAAGATCGTGTTCAAATCAAGAAATTAAAATGAAACAAGAAACAAAGGCAGCAGAAGGTAAAACGGTAAGCGTAAAATAATTTCCGAAAAAGACGGTGTTTAGTTTAAAAGCGATAAAAATAAGAAAATATCCGCGTCTTGATACTTAAAAGCGATCTTGAAAAATAGAGAAATGAAACGAAAGAAAAGCGCGGCCTCGAATTCAATTTCGTCGGCCTAAATGCGGTATTAATAAAACAGTAAAGCATTAAGACCAGTAAGATATCCGTTACCCGGATGTTTAACCCAGCGAACAGAAAAACAGAGAAACGAAAGAAATAAATAAAGCAGATGAAATAGTGAGTTAATTCTGAAAAAAACAGACCCGGAAAAGTGAACAGTGAGTTAATTCTGGAAGAGAAAAAAACAGACCCGGGATGAAATCAGAAATTCAGATTTTTTAGATAACCAACAACAGATATGAAAAACGCCATAATCTGGAAATATACCAAGACCGGGTCGGCCCGACCCGAATCAGTGACCCGACCCGAATCAGAGGCCAACCCGAATCAGATTTTTTTTCATTTTTTCAGATGACCAATATACAAGATATGAAATGCAAGAATTCTGGAAATATCCAAATCGGGTCGACCCGACCCGAATCAGTGGTCCAAATCCGAATCAAATTTTAACACCAAATTCAGATAACCAACATACAAAATACAAAATGCAAGAATTCTGAAAATAATACGACAAGATCGACCGACCGAATAAGTGACTTGACCGAATCGGTGATGCAACCGAAATCGAATAATTTCACCAATTTCAGATAACCAACATACAAAATACAAAAATGCAGGAATTCTGAAAATAATACCCGAACCGGTCGATCTTACCGGTCAACCGACCCAAATCGATGATGCAACCCGAAATCGAATAATTTCACCAATTTGGATAACCAACATATAGAAATATGAAATGCAAGAATTTCAAAATAATACGAGCAAGATCGGTGACCGACCGAATCAGATATGCAACCCGAAATCGAATAATTTCACCAATTTCAGATAACCAACATATAGAAATATGAAATGCAAGAATTCTGAAAATAATACCCGACCCGGGTCAGTGACCCGACCCGAATCAGTGATCCAACCCGAAATCGAATAATTTCACCAAATTCAGATAACCAACATACAGAAATATGAGATGCAAGAATTCTGGAAATAATACGGACCGGATCGACGGGCAGGTCGATGATCTGACCGAAATCGAATAATTTCACCAATTTCAGATAACCAACATATAGAAGTATGAAATGCAAGAATTCTGAAAAAAAGTGCTCGACCCGGCAGTGACCCGACCCGACCAGATGTCAAAATCAGAGAATCAAATGTAGAGAACCTACCTTTTTGGACTTAATTCTTGAACCACAAGGGAGGAAAAAATGTTTGAAATCAAGAACACAACCAAAAAATATTTTATATCCAATCGGACTCCCGAAAATCTTTTCGGTTTTTCTCCTCCTTCCCCCCTTTCTCGAAGAACACAAGGGGTTTTTATAGCCCTATTTCTCCCAAAAACCGAGCTCAAATTCGAAATAAAGGGCCCAAAAAATAATGATTTTGGAACGGGTTTTTTAGGGGTATGGGTTGGTGGTGTCAGGCGGCGGTGTTGGCGAGTGGTGGTGTCAGGTGTAGGGTGCGGCGACGTCGGGGGTAGGGGTGTAGGGTGCGGCGACGTAGGGGTTAGGGGTCTGGCGATTGGTGGGGGTAGGGCTTAGGTTTTTTGTTTTTGGGTTTTTGTTTTTGGGTTTTGGGGGTTCGGTTTTGGGTTTTAAGAAAAGGGGTGTGGGTCGGGTCAGTGGGCGGTTCGGGTCATTTGGGAAATGGTGAAATTTGGTCAGTTGGTAGACGGGTTGGGGGATTGGGCTGGTTTTGTTTTTTTTTGTTTGGGTAGAATTTGTATTGGGTTGGGAAAATGAAATGGGTTAGAAATTGTTTTGGGTTAGAAAAATAAAAAATGGGTTATGGATTTTAAAAATACAAAAGGGGCTTACTATTAAAACATATTTATATATATTTTTTGTAAAAGATGTGAATTATTTAAAATAACGTAACGATGTGATAATAATAAAAAATATAATATTTTCGAAATGTTTAATGCTTAAATAAAAAATGTAAATGCGATGCAATTTTGCGAGAATAAATAACGTAGAATTTTTTGGATAAAACTTATGATTATGATAAAGAATGCAAATGACAGTAAAAATGCGGATAATGATAATAATAATAAGATATATGCACATATATGCCTATATTTAAAAAATTGTTTTAAAAGTGTCAAAATATTAAAAATTACGAATAAAATCATAATAGATGGGATAAAATTGGATGTCAACAACAGTCCCTGCCGAGGATTCTGCAGAATATGCAACATTCGATAAGGTAGCCTACCAGAAGAACCTAGACGACGCCACTTCAGCACAGTGCGTGATGTTGTCTTCCATGTCAGTGGAGCTTCAGAGACAACACAAAAACTTGGGCCCTAACGAAATGCTTGAACACTTGAAAAGTCTCTACGACTCTCAGTCCCAAACTACGGAATATGAGTTGTTGATAGAACTCTTCAAGTGTAAGCTAAATGAAGGGGGCCAAGTGTCTCAGCATGTGTTGAAGATGATAGGGCTGATAGAAAGGATGGCCTCGATTGGTATAAAGCTGTAGAAAAACGTCGCTTCCACCTTCCACCTTCATCCTGAACTCTCTCCCTCGTTCGTTCGAGAATTTTATTGTAAACTACAATATGAATGGAACGAAGGCGAGTCTGTCGGAGCTGCATAACATGGTCAAGACCTTTGAATCTTCAACTACCAAAGGCAAAGTTGTGCTCATGGTGAGCTCTACTAGCCGGCCCAAGCCGAAAGGTAAGGAATGACAGAAGAAGAAGGGAAAAACATTCGTTGCGCCCTCAGCTACGAAGCCTAAAGAAGGTGTGAAGAAGAAAGTGAATCAGTATAAGGATGTATGCCTCAACTGTAACAAGAAGGAGCATTGGAAGAAGGAATGCACTGCACCAGGATGAGGAAAAACACTAGGTGCTTCTACTTCTAGTGGACAAGGTATGTACGTCATTGAAATAAATATGTCTATAAATAACTCTCATTCCTGGGTATTGGATATTGCTTGTGGCTCACACATTTGTATCAATGTGCAGGAGCTAACTGACAGCAGGAAGGTCAGACCAAGAGAGGTGGACCTACACGTTGGAAATGGAGCAGGAGTGGATGCTGAGCACGTAGGAACTTATAGATTAAATTTGCCTTCTGGCTATTGTCTAGTGTTAAATGATTGTTACTATGTACCCTCATTAATGAGGAATATCATTTTTATCCCTGTTTTGGACATGAAGGGTTTTTCCTCATCGTCCTCCTGAAAAACTCAATCTACTTGTGGAAACACACAGTGAGATAGATGTTCCCGATAACGATGAGCCTACAACCTATAGCGAAGCAATGTTGGACATTGATTCGAAGAGATGACAAGAAGCCATGAAATCCGAGATGAAATCTATGTACATCAATCAAGTGTGGAACTTGATTGATTTGCCAGCTGGGGTTAAACCCATATGATGCAAATGAGTCTTCAAGAAGAAGATCGATGCATTTGGCAAGGTACAGACTTATAAAGCAAGGTTGGTGGCTAAAGGTTATAATCAACGGTCTGGGGTCGATTATGATGAAACTTTTTCACCTGTTGCTAAGATTAAGTCCATTCAGATTTTGCTTGCAATAGTTGCATATTATGACTATGACATTTGGCAGATGGACGTCAAAACCTCTTTCCTCAATGGTAATCTAGTTGAGGAAGTGCATATGAAACAACCTGAGAGTTTTTCGTCTGAGTCCAAACCAAATGTTGTATGCAAGCTATAAAAGTCCATTTATGGGCTTAAGCAAGCCTCGAGGAGTTGGAACATTTGCTTTGGCAAGGCTATCAAGTCATTTGATTTCGTCAGAAGCAAAGAGGATCCATGTGTTTACAGTAACGCAAGGATGGGAGTATTGCCTTCATTATTATATATGTAGATGACATATTGATAATGTGAGATAATAAGACTCTCTTGCAGTCAGTCAAGGAGTGGTTGTCCAGTACCTTCATGATGAATGATTTAGGTAAAGCCTGCTACATTCTGGGAATTAGGATTTATAGAGATAGACCTAATAGATTGTTGGGGCTGTCATAGTCAATCTACATAGACAAAGTACTTAGACGTTTTTCTATGAAAAATTCCAAGAAAGGCGGTATACCTATTTGTCAAGGCATCAAGTTATCTAAGAAGGACAATCCTTCTAATGCTATAGAACTTGAGCGCATGAAGAGGATCTCATATGCTTCGGCTATATGATCGATCATGTATGCCATGACCTGTACTAGGCCAGATGTGACCTTTGCACTTAGTATGACTTGCAAATTCCAGCAGAATCTTGGGGAAGAACACTGGAAAACAGTCAGGAGTATTCTTAAGTATCTTAGACGAACTAAAGATTACTTCTTAGTCTATGGTGGGGAAAAAAATCTAGCTGCTACTGGGTACACTGATGCTAGCTTCCAGACGAATCTTAATGACTTCAAATCTCAGTCTGGGTACACGTTCATTTTCAATGGCGGAGCAGTGAGCTGGAAAAGTTCCAAACAATCTACAACTGCTGATTCGACAACAGAAGCTGAGTATATTGCTAGATCAGAAGTTGGTAAAGAAGATGTCGCGATTTCTGAGTTCCTGAAGGAACTAAGGGTAGTTCCGAGTGCTAGTTGTCCAATAAGTATTTATTGTGACAACATTGGTGCGATTGCACAGGCTAAGGAACCAAGATCAACAAACAGAAACAAACATGTACCAAGGAAATATCACATACTCAGGGAGATGGTGAGACTGAAGAGATAAGATTAGACTATGTTCCCACAGACGATAATCTAGCTGACACATTCACTAAACCATTAAGCTTAGTCAAGCATAATGGTCATTTTGAGAATATGGGCATTAGATATGTTAAAGATTGGCTCTAGGCCAAGTGGGACATTGAAAGTATATGTATGTCCTAGAGACAATCTATATTAGGACAAATGTACTTTATACACGTTCGTATTATTATTAATGAAGATTAATATTTTAGCATTTGCAATTATTGAATTATTAGTTGATTGTTTGTAATATTCTATAATATGCATCCCTAGAGGTTACGTTGTTATTAATAGTGTGGGATATTAATATTATAACGTAACTCGTAAAATAGCCTCGACTAATAATCATCGAGAATGGGATATCGATGATATGTGATAAGTCGACATGTGGTCTGCATCACATCCTTAGAGGATATATCATGTCTCACCTGCTACGAGTAATGTCTACTCGTGATGGACAGATGGATACTTTAGAAGTATTGGTATACCTTGTTGATATATTATTTGTTATACATGTTTAAAGTATGGTCAACGTGTGGGAGATAGAAGTCCTTAGACTTGAGGTCAATACACACCTTGTCTACAGAGTAATATACTTTGATCACGTCCTAAGCTCAAATGCCTTATAGGTTGATATACAACTTGTATTGGGTACATTATGATGTGGATTAAAGGTAGTAGTTGAGCCAATATTAGGATTCATTCCTCGAGTGTTTATTCGAGAGAACACTCAGCTTCTCAGTGATATTGGGTTGACTAAGTCGTTGGCCAACGCAATAGACATATGTAGAATATGGTCTTGTTGTCAACCAATATAGATGAGATATAATGATCAAGTCATTTTGATAGACACTTGGCAAATCCAAGATTGATCGAGTGCATCGAGAATGAAAGGATTTTATCTTCCTACATAAAGTGTTCGTGTAGACCCTAATATGAATAGTATCGATATGTGAAGACCTGTAGGGTAACACTGTGTCAATTGTTTCTTCGATCTAAGGGTGTATTGAGAAAGTGTTAAATATTCGATTTGGAATCGAGATATTTAAATTAATAATAACTATGAGATAATTTCTATTTGATGGACATTATTTAATTAAGTCAAGATTGGAGTTTGGATTTAATTAAAATGTGCTGAAAATATTTTGTGAAAAGGGCGAGGCGCCGCGACGCCCAATAGGCAGAGCCGCGACTCTAATTGGGCAGCAGGGCAAATCAGATTGGCCTGCTGGAATTCGTTTTGGGCTAGGCTTTGAGCCCAACCAAAAATATGAATTTTGCCCTAATTTTACCTATATATAGAGTACCTCCCCATTCATTATTTGATACATTATTCATATATTATTCTAAGTCTTAGAGACCTAGAATAAAACTCTCTTGAACCTCTGTCGAATTTCCTAGTTGTTAGAAGGAGGTATACATCGGAGTTCTTGGAACTTGCTGTCGAGGATCAATTGCATGTGCACCCTCGGAAATTACTAAAAGACTCCAGAGTTTCCAAACCGTAAGTATTCTATCAAAGTATTACGGTTATATACATGTTATGTATTGACGTGTTTTATATTACTACATAATCATCCTACAGTTCGTCGCTTGTTGGATTTGAAACACAAAATTTTCAAATTCCGCTGCGTACACGAACCCAACGAAAACCTATAGCCTACAAGAGGGTGGTGGGTGTGGGGTTGGTGGGGGCTTGGGTGGTTATTTTCCGAAAAATATTTTCTACCAACAAACAGAACATGAAAAAATAAGTAAGAAATTTACTTATTTTTCACTATCCAAACGAACATAAAAAAAATAAGTACAAATTCATTTATTTTCTATGAAAACATTTTTCGGGAAAATATTTTTCTGTACCGAAAACAAGCATTCTGTTGATAGCAAATGAAGTTTTTACCCTTTTTTAACTACTCCTATTATAGTTGTGTCACATTACCGATTGCCTTTCACTGATTTCGTTCTGTTCATAGCAAATGGTTAAGCACTGGTTATATTAACTTTAGAAGTTTTAAGATGGAATTGTTTTTTCCGAAGTTTTTCTAAAAATTTTAACTCATTGTTTTACGCAAATTTTATCCCTACCTTTATAAGGTATAGAAAGATTGTTTCCTATAAATCCTCGGCTCAAGAAAATTATTTTCAAAATATATTTGAAAGAAGTGGCAGAGTAATTTTTTTAAGGTGTTAAACATTGAACTTGAAGAAAGAACTTGAACAAAAAGCTGAAGATAGAACTTCAAAAACTACAATAACATATTCAGTATAATTCCACAAGTAAATTTTAGAGTGTATACGTGTACGTAGACCTTATCCCTACATTGAGATGCTGTTTCAACATACCCTCCACTCAGGAGGACATGAAAAAATGGTTTCATTATTTTCCAAGGTTGACTTTTTTTTTCATTCTATCTCAAAAAAAAAAAAAAACAGCTCAACTTTAGCTAGTTCATGAACCAAACACAAATTTGAAAAAGGTTTTCTTTTTCTTTTTTGGACAAGAAAGGTGATATATCTTCTTCTTCTTTGCGTGGATTTCCCTTCGTTTGAGCTGGTCTTTAATTTTTGCCCTTAATTCTTATTTAATAAAAAAATATGGGTTAAAGTACCCTTAATTCGCTGGTCTACGAAATCAGAGAGTCTGGATTCGAACCCAACAGAGTAAAAAAGAAATGTTCACAAGGCAAGATTTTCATAGAAACCCCCTTGGAGCATAGTTTCTATGTAACTAGCCATATAAGACATAATTTTATTTTTCTATGTAATTATGCCTTAAGGGACATAGTTTTTATGTAACTACATATAAACTACAAAATCAGAGAGTATGGGTTCGAACCCCAATAGAGTAAAAAAAATCGCAAGACAAGTTTTCATAGAAACTATGTCGGACAAGGTGTAGTTTCTATCAAGGTACATAGAAACTATGCCTTGCCCGGCATAGTTAAATAGTACTAATTAGCAAGATAAGTTTTCACATAAATTATGCCAGATAAAACATAGTTTCTATGTACCTTTTCGCGAATAGACATAATTTCTATCATGCGAAATTGTAAGTCTTCCTTATAATTTTTTTTTAACTCTGATAAAATTCAAACCCAGAACCTCAGGGACAAAAACTAAAGACCACCAATTTAAGGAGCAAAAATTAAAGATCACCACAAAATAAGGCAATCGTAGTGATATCGTTGTTCTCTAGAATAAGCGGTTTTTGCAAACTAGCAGCTCAAGCCCATTATGGGGTTTATTAAAGAATGGGCAATTCACACGATTGCCTATTTTAGGGTGATTTTAATTCTTTCCCTTCAAATTGGTGATCTTTAATTTTTTCATTCGTCTAAAAAAATGATCGAAAATATCTTTTAGGTTGTGGGTTCAAATATCGGCAAGTCAAAAAGGAAAAAAAAATTGCAAGACAAAATTTCATTAGAAAATATGCCTATTCGGCCAAAGTTGTATAGAAATTATGTTAAGGGACATAGTTTCTATGTAATTAAAAAGAAAAGAATTTCGCAAGACAAGATTTCATTAGAAAATATGCATATTCGGTCAAAGTTGTATAGAAATTATGCCTCTGAAAATACCTATAAGGTTGTAGGTTCGAATCACAACAGAGTCAAAAAGAAAAAAATCGCAAGATAAGATTTCATAGAAATTATGTATATTCGGCCAAAGTTGTATAGAGATTATGACTTAATGGACATAGTTTCTATGTAACTATGCCTGAAGGTAAAATTTCGTTGAGAAATCAAGATTATGCCTTGTCCAGCTAGTTATATAGAAACTATATATAACTTTGATCGAATAAGCATAATTTCTATGAAAATCTTGCCTTGCGATTTTTTTTTGGCCTTTGCTGAGATTCGAACCCGGAATCTCTGATTTAGTAGACCCGCAAATAAAGGGTATTTTGACCCATAAATTTTCATTAAATGAGAAGTAGGGCAAAAATTAAAAACTAGCGAATTGAAGGACCAAAAATTAAATACGAACCCGTATGAAGGAAAATCCACGCAATTTTTTGTTAAGGAATACCCAATAGCAGCAACAAGCCCAGAGCATACTCGGTAAATTGAAGTAGAACAATCACGAAAAATTTCCCTTTCACTATGTTGTAAATGATGCAGAGTGTTGAAAAATTGACATTTACGATTGTCACTTCAAGTCTAGTTTTTCCACCTTCCCTAATTAACGGCTAAGTAATTCAGTATTTCTTCCTTTCGAGAAATTTCACCAACAAAAAGAATAGCGTCTGCAATGATGCTTGGGGCTACTTTAAAGCTTCTTGCTTTGGTGGACCAATTATTCACAATTTGTTTGTTTAATTATGAAACTAACAATGGCTTATCTGGAATGTCGATATTTCCTCCTATAAAAAAATAAACTACTCCCTCATATTCGCTTTACTTTTCATTCTTATTAAAAAAATAAAATAAGAATGATCCAAAATAGTTATAATTTTAGAAAATCTAGATATAATTAACTACTGTACTAATTTTCACCTTTACCCTTACTTAATAAATGTGAAGAGATTAATGTAGTGAAAAAAGAGTTGTACTAAATTGAGATAAAATAAATAAATAAGGATAATATCCTTATAGTCAAATTACTCTTATAGTTAATATTTTTTAAAGAACGCATAAAATAAAAGTGTGACAAGTTAAGTGGATTGGAGGGAGTACTTGTATTACCTCATGTAACGATCCAACTTTATGATAGGTATTGTTCGTTTTGATCCAATAGACCTCACAGATTTATCCTTTGGGTTACGTTATCGTCGAATCCTAAATCGTGTAGAGGATGTAAATTGTGTTATATTTTATAAAGTTCTTCACTTCTCTCCCGATGTGGAATTAGCCTAATTAAGGTGTCATGTGCACTCCATCTAAAAATTTGCTTCATAGAAATCTTGAAGTACTTCTCTTCGACCCGTCCTCTGTGATGGGCGTCACACTTCGTCAGGCAGCACCATTCATCCTTTTTATCATACTTTTAACTGAAAGCATGAAATCACAGGTTTCTTTCACAAGATCCAAGTATATTATGAGACATTTTCAGGACATTCAGTTGTAAGATGAACAGTTGAATGTGTAAATAATATGTTGATGAGTCCCTCCTTAGTTCACTCCAATAATTATAGTATGATACAAATTCGGATTTTCATCAATCCTTTCTGGACAACCATAATCATACAACTCCCAAGTGAACTAAAAAGCAACCCCTTTCAAGTGAACTAGATCATAATCCAGAGAATTATACATTTACAATATCACAATTTACAAAAACTCATAGTATCACGAAAACAAAGTAGATTCTCTAGGCCTAACAGAAAATTCAACCAAGGCTTAAAGAAGGAAAAAAAATGGCACCCCAAAGTTACAAACTTTATGCTATTAGAATGTTACAAGACCATTAAATTGGCTAGCACACTCCAAAGTTACAAACTTTATGCTATCAGCTTGTTAAAAGAACATTGGATCGAATAGGACACTTTTGTTTCAGTAATATCCTAAGCTGAGCCTTTTGGCACTCCAACTTTGCACCCCAATGTCTACTTTTGGAACTAATGGCTCTGACAACCTTTGGGAATTCCACAAATCCTTTAATCCCTCGTTTGATGTGTGGATTTTCAGGCTCAGGTGATTGATTTCTTCTATGAATTGTCACTTGGTACTGAAATGAAGTACTATTTCCCTCATTGGACTTGTCAGCTATTACACACTTTGTCTCTATTTCTTGATCACATGTAGCTGATGACATGTTATTGCTGATGTTTTCTCGAATCTTGGCATTGGATTGCTCGGTTTCTAACATTTTTTTGGTTGCTTCCAATTCCAACAACTTGTCTTCCAATAAATATTTAGCCTCAATGAGCTTCATTTGAACTCTTTCCTCCCTCATAACTTCAGCTACCCTCAGCATTTTCCTCTCTTCTTCCATTTCTTTCCTTAACCGATTGATCTCTTCTTTATCCGACGATATATGATTGGCAAGTTCTTCGCAAACTCGCTCCAACGCTTCTCTCCCTTTTCTCTCTTCTGATAACTCTCTTGCAAGTTTCTTATTCGTCGACTCCAACTTCTTACGTGCTTTGCGCTCGTGTTCCAGCCTGGACTTCAATTCGGCTACTTGGGCTCGAGCCATCTCGAGCTCAGAGTCCATAAAGGGCCTAATAAATGTAAGATCCCAAAATGATGCTGCAATTTTCCTAGCAGATATCGGGAGATTTAAGCGATGAATTAGCTTATTGTTGTGATGATTTCGGAGAGGAGTGTTGGGGTTGTGTTGTAGTTTTTGTGAATTATAGAAGGGGTTTTCGTACAATTTCCAGGTTGGACATATAGAAATAGTTGGGATAATGTGATCATCTGAGATAGTACCAATAGACTTATTTCTGGGATTTTCTTGGCTTCTGATCATCATCATCATATTGTTCCAACTGGGAGTGTTTTTTTAAGACCTTAAGGAGAAAGTGGGGATTTTTTCTTGCTTTTCTAATATCAACTTTGCTGCTGTGTAGTGTTTGCTTTTCTAATCCATTGGGCTAATTCTTGCTTTTGCTTTATTGATAGCTTTTACTCTCTTTCGTCGTGGTTACTAAAAATAATTGTCTCAAATTATTTATTATTAATTAATTATTTTCCATTTTACCCTTAGAAAAATTTTGTCACTAATGAAGATGACATATAAATAGAGCAAACATTCAATGGAGAGAAATTTATAACTTGGACATAAATATGGGTAAAAGTAATCAAATATTATTCTTAATTAATATTTCTTAAGTGACGTATAAAATAAAAAAAACGATAAATAATTTGAGACGGGGTGAGTACGAATTAGTAGTAGGGCCATGATGTTCTATCTTCTTGTCCTTCCAGCTACTGAAAATTGAAAAAAGTGACATGTACCTCTACTATTTAATGCCACTTAATAGAGGTCCCCAAAACTTTATCGGTTAGTCTCCCTCACCTCCTCCATCTACATCAGTCTTTTTGATTGTATATTTTCTTGAAAATATTGGAATTGAAATCATTTCAATGTAAATGGTGGTAGCAACTAGCAAGTTGGTGATGTTTCTTAATTAGAAAACAGAGTAGTCCGCTTGGGCAGCTCAATTGGTTTCAGGGGAATATTTGGAATAAGAGACCAAGGATCGAATCCCGTCAGCGGCAGTGTGGGGGTTTCTTCTTGAAATAAAGGAGGGCCCCTTGTGCGTGATGCTTGGTCTAACCTTTGAAATCAATTAGTCAGTGATTTCATCGCCTTCAGCGCATGTCGGATCGGGGTGTGGGGCTCCTGGGGTGGGAGATTCCACCTTTTGGAATAAGAAAACAGTAAAAAAGATTGCATATCCCGAGAACCATAGGATGCTTCGCTTTGACGACACTATTAAAGCAATGATTTTAAAAGATTTGCAATCATGTTCCATCAATTAAGAATTTGCAATTCATATCTGCCTATAAACTGTAATTGCGTTAGTATTACATAATACCAGTTTCAAAGGTTAGTACCATTATTTAAAAACTAAATAGCATACTTTTGATCATTAGGTACACTAGAATGCTCTGTCCTAAGATTTTTTCTAATCCAAATGGTTGTCTTATGATTGTACAATTGTTCCACATGGATGGTCTCCCTTTATCTTTAGTCTAAACTGTGTCGTCTTCCTTCATTAGCGTGACTTAGCACTTGGTTCTATCACACCAATAATTGGGCTATAAACTTCTTAGCACGTGCTGGACCGTGTTGATGTATTCTGCAAGAATTCGTGTCCAGAACATAGCAATTGTATGGAGGGGCAAATGGAAAATATAGTCCAAAAGGAATACTTATCATGATATAATGCACATGGTGGAGTTGGATTGGACAACTGAAAGACCAGCAGCAGCGTAGCAATAATTGGTGCTAATAGATAATTAAACAACAACAACAACGTACCCAGTATAATCCAACTAAGTGTAGTCTGCGGAGAGTAAGATGTATGCAGAACTTATCTTTACCTTCGTGGGTAAAAAAGTTGTTTCTGATAAGACCCTCGGCTCGAAAGAAAGCAAAGCGTTTGAAGCAAGATAACAAGTAAAAATAAGATAGCACAATAACAATATACATGCAAACGAGACAACAAATACTAATACCCATAGAGGAAAAGAAACTAAGCGAAAACTAGCTAGATACTACTAATAGGGTGCACTCTCGGCTATCTACTAACTTGCTGGCCTAATACTTGACCTCCACACCTTTCTAACTAGGGTCATGTCCTCAATGACTGAAGCTATACCATATCTTATCTAATCACCTCCCCTCAGTTCTTCTTCAGACTACCTCTACCCCTCCTAACTCTTGTCATCCCAACCTCTCACACCTCCTTACTGGTGCATCCATGCACCTCCTCTTCACATGCCCAAATCATCTCAGATTCGCCTCCCTCATCTTATCCGCCACGGGCGCCACTTCCACCTTGCCCCATATAACTTAATTTCGTATTATATCCCTCATAGTATGTCCACACATCCATCTGAGCATCCTCATCTCCGCTACATTCATCTTCTGAACGTGGGTATTTTTGACTGGCCAGCACTCTGCCCCATAAAACAATGTCGGTCGAACCACCACTTTGTAGAATTTACCTTTAAGCCTCAACGACACATTCTTATAGCACATCATCCCTGATGCAAGCCTCCATTTCACCCACCTTGTCCTAATGCGATATGTCACATCCTCATCAATCTCCCCATCTCGAATTATGGATCCAAGATACTTGAAACTTCCTTTCCGGGATATGACTTGATCATCGATCTTCACTTCCACTTCTGCCTCTTGTGCAACGTCACTGTACCTGCACTCCAGGTACTTTGTTTTAGTCCTGCTTAACCTGAAACCTTTAGACTCTAATATCTGGCGCCAAACTTCCAGTCTATCATTAACTTCACTGCGCGTCTCATCAATCAACACTATGTCATCTACGAATAACATACACCACGACACCTCTCCTTGAATAGATCATGTCAATTCATCCAGTACTAAGGCAAAAAGAAATGGGCTAAGGGCTGATCGATCCCTGGTGCAACCCATCATGACCGGAAAGGGCTCTGAGTCACTTCTCACTGTTCTAACCCGGGTCTTGACTCCATCTTACATATCCTTAATTGCCCTAATGTAAGCCATATGCACGCCTCTAGACTCCAAGCACCACCAAAGGACCTCCCTAGGAACTTTATCATACTGTCTTTTCAAGATAATTAGATTTGAAATAATGTGTAGATGATTAGATTGAAGAAAAGAAGTGATTGCTGCAAGGTACAAATCGTACCTTTTCTTCTATACTATAGTATTATACACAAAAATTTACCTAGAAATGGCATCTATGATCAAGTTGTTAAAGAAAAAAATGAAACTCGGTGTGGTGTATTTTATGTAGTCTTGTTAACTTAATTTCATGATGACAGAATGAACTGGACAAAATGGAGAAATGAACAAGGATATAAATAACAAATTAGGATTGGCCCTTACTACACCACACTCTCTATGTAACTTTAACAGAAAGGTCTCCACAGTAAGGAATTAGATATGTTCCAATAAGGCAATTTGTTCATCTTCACAAAACTACAACAAAATGTGTAACAAACAGGCCCAAAAAAAAGGTCATTTTTTTTGTAACATACATAAAAGACTGTTCTTGGCCCGTACCTGCAGAGTCATCTAGTATCTAAAGAGAACAATCAATTAATAGTCATTCTATATATCTAAGCACAATAGCCACAACAATGTAAAAGATAAAATGTTTTTGCCTGCCTTTCATTGTCAAATGTCGACCATATATATACAGTATACAAGATTCAATTATGCTAATCATATCTCTAATCAGATCACTAATTTGTGTTAATCAAGTCGCTAATCAGATCACTAATTTTTGCTAATCAATCGCTAACCAGATCACTAATTTTTACTAATCAAATCACTAAATATATACGTTAAATATACACAGATTCTTACATAATTTGTGTATATTTCTAATATACCCCTTTAGTTGAAGCGGGAGGCTTGTGTATGTTGAGACTATCTCGAAAATCATCAAAGAGTTGCCGCGGGAGTCCTTTAGTAAAGATATCGGCAATTTGATAGCGTGAAGGAACATGCAGGACTCGTACTTGACCATGAGCGACTTTCTCGTGTACGAAGTGTATATCCATTTCAATGTGTTTAGTGCGTTGATGTTGAACTGGGTTGCCTGAAAGATATACCGCACTAACATTGTCACAATATACCCATGTTGCTTTTGAAACTGGACAATGAAGTTCCAAAAGTAAGTTCCGAATCCAGCAAGATTCAGAGACGACATTAACCACTCCTTGATATTCGGCCTCAACGCTAGATCGAGACAAGGTAGGCTGCCTTTTTGCAGATCAAGATAGCAAGTGATCTCCATGATAAACACAATAACCAGAAGTTGATCGTCTAGTGTCCGGACATCCACACCAGTCTGCGTCAGTGTATGAGATGAGTTTACTGATCGAAGAGGGGTAAATGTGGAGACCGAATTCGAGAGTCCCCTGAATGTAGCCAATGAATCACTTTAATGCGGACATGTTTTGGGTTCTTGGGTCGTGCATAAATAAACATACTTGTTGAACCGCATATGAAATATCTGGTCTGGTAAATGTCAAATATTGCAACGCACCAGCTAAACTACGATACTCAGTTGGATTATGGTAGGGATTACCTGAGGAAATACTGAGTTTTTCTTTCGTGTCTACTGGTGTAGGTAATGATTTGCAGGAGGACATACCGACCCGTTCAATAATCTCTTCTGCATATTTCTTTTGTGAAAGAAATAAACCACCTGAATGTCGGGTGACAGAGATACCCAAAAAATAGCTTAGTGGACCCAAGTCTTTCATAGCAAATTCAGAACCAAATTTAGTCATGATGGACTGTCGAAAAGCATCTGAAGAAGCAGCTAGGATGATATCATCCACATAAAGAAGAATATATGCCATAGCTGTGCCTCGACGGTAAATAAGAAGAGAATGATCTGAAGTGCTGTGAGAGAACCCTAGTGTAGCCATATAATCAACAAAACGTTGGTACTAAGCACGAGGGGCTTGCTTAAGCCCTTATAGAGATTTTTTTAGCAAGCATATGTAATCAGGGTGTTAAGGATCACCAAAATCCGGTGGTTGATGCATATAGACAGTTTCATAGAGGTTTTCATGCAACAAAATATTTTTACATCAAGCTGAGCAAGACACTAGGATTTTGACAATGCAATGCTAAGTACTATTCAAATAGTTGTTGGTTTAACCACCGTACTGAAAGTGTCACCGCAATCTACACCAGTTTGTTGTCCTGCACCATTACCTACAAGGCAGGCTTTATGCCTCTCAAATGAGCCGTCAGATTTCTTTTTATGCCTGAAAATCCACAAACTTCGAATAATATTAGCATTAGACGATCGTTGCACCAATTCCCACATCTTATTTTTAATAAGTGCATCGTATTCGTCTTTTATGGCCATTTTCCAATTATGATCGTTTAATGCATGAATGAGATTTGTGGGCAATGGAGAAATGGAATTTTTTTATAATAGTGTGAAGATTAAACAATCTTCTAGGTTTAAAAATTCCATGTTGGGCTCTTGTGGTCATTTAAGGAGAATGGGGAGGATTTAGATGTGGGTTGATGGATTGTTGGGCGGGTGTCGTATTTTGCGGTGTGGACTGATTTTGAGTGGCCTGAATTGGGCTGTGTGTGTGTGTTGAATTATTGTCTATTGAGCCTTCTGGTGATTGGACCAGTGTTGGTGGGGTAGAGGGAGCCCGAGTAGGAGAAATAGGAACGACAGTTTCTTGTTGTTGAGTCGACTCATGAGATGAATGATGAGTTGGCATTTGTGATGAAGAATGAGTATGGTCCCCTAAATTTGGACTTTGAGATGTGGATGTAGGTTGTATAAGAGAGGGAGGGAGAAATAGGCCTGCATCCAGAAACTCATAAGTTGAGGAATGAGTAGCATGTAATTTGGAAAACGGAAAACTTCTTATAAAACAATACATGTCTTGAAATAATTATTTTTCGACTCGATAAATCATAACATTTATAACCTCTATGATTTGCTGGATATCTCAAGAAAACACAAGGTGTTGATCTAGCTTGCAATTTATTTCGAGAAGTGGAGGGAAGTAATGGATAGCATAAACACCCAAAGACCCGAAGATGAGAATACGGTGGATCTTTTTTATAGAGAATTTTCGTGGGTGTTTGATATGCAAGCTTTTTGTTGGGAAGTATGTTGAGTAAATAGGTAGCCATTTGCAGTACATGATGCCAAAATGAAGGAGGTAGAGAGGCATGAACAAGAAGAGTTCGGGTGATATTATTTATGGTTTGAATTTTCCTTTCGGCTTTTCCATTTTGGGAAGATGTATGAGAGCTAGAAAATCTAAATATCATTCCATGTTGTTCACAAAACTTTTGAAAGGGCCTATTATTATATTCCCTCCCATTGTCATATTGAAAACACTTAATTCCCTTTCAAATTGTGTTTTGATATACGTGTGAAAACAAAGAAACATGGAATATACTTGAGATTTATTAGCAATTGAAAAAGTCCATAAAAATTTTGTAAAGTCATCAAGAAACAAAACATAATAACGATGACCACCCAAACTGAGGATATGTGACGTCCAAAAGTCACTGTGCACAATATCAAATGGCAAAGAGGTTAATGATAACGAGTCATAAAATGGTAGTCTAACTTATTTTCCAAGGGGACAAGAATGACATAAAAAATTATCTCGAAATGTATTACACATAATGAAATTATTCCGATGAACGGAGCTTAAAACAAGAGCTCCCGGATGTCCTAAATGACTATGCCATAATTCGGGAGATAAAACTGCAAAAGTAGAAGGTGTTGATAGTCCAGAATCAGGTGTTGTGGTTATTAGATATAGGTCACACATGCTGTCACACCTCATTAAATTCATCCCCCTCTGAAAATTATTCACAGAAAATCCGAAAGGGTCAAATTCAACGGTAACATAATTATCAATTGTGAATTTTCTGACGGAAACAAGATTTTTAATTAATTGATGGGCATACATTACATTTTTTAAGGTTAATAGAGGATGGGGTTTGGGTAACAATGCATTTCCACAACCAATAATTGGAATTGTATGGCCACTACCAACAGTAATATTACGATTATTACTCAGTTTGCAGTCATGTGAGATGTAGCCCCGGTATCCATGTACCATTGATCATCCGGAGGGGCAAGCGAGAGAGTATGCATGGCTTGTTGAATGTCGGTTGGTGCGTACGTGGACTGGCCGACTGGGCTGCTGCTACGTGGGCCTGAGGTGGTCTGGGCCCTAAAATTGATTGTTGATGTGGCCCATTTTTAACGTGACCACAGTTCGGGGTCAGTTTCTTTGAGATGTGGGGGGAACCCGTCTTCTTCGATGGAGAGATGTGATCTAGAACTTTGTAAGCTCTAGCATGGATTGTGAATAATTCCGACCATGTGATATATTGACCCTTTTCAATATCAAGAGTGACTTTGATAAAGCTGTTAATGTTCGACACTGCAAGAGTAGGGTGAGAGGGAAGAATAGAAGGAGAAGGTGAGGATGATAAAGGGCATGGTGTTTTTGGGTCGACTGTTTGTTCAGCAGACATGGTTTTCTGTTGGAACAGAGGAGCTTGAAGAAGACGAAGAAGCAGAAATGGTCGACGACAAAGAGAGTTGGTCGACGGATTAAGGTATGGAATTACCTAGACTCGTGATACCATAAAAGATAAAATGTTTTTGCCTGCCTTTCATTGTCAAATGTCGACCACATATATACAATATACAAGCTTCAATTATGCTAATCATATCTCTAATTAGATCACTAATTTGTGTTAATCAAATCGCTAATCAGATCACTAATCTGTGTATATTTCTAATAGAATGCAATAGTTTGCTATTTCACTTGTATTCTAGATTACATTTGAAGTAATGTGTAGATCAACAAACAGATTACAGACTTCCATCAGACTTTGTCCACATGAAAGCGATGGACGAACAAATAATATCAAGTGGTAATTATCTAATTTCCCAAGTCTATCCATGTAAAGACACAATCAAACTACATTTAATAAACTCAAAATCACCAGTCATTATCCATTGAGTCTAAAATGGTCACACACTTGCATACTCCAGTAGTGTTGAAAACTCTGGAGTTGATTTCACAGTTAAATTAATTCAATTGTGACATGGCTGCCAGGAAATTATTGGATAAAGGTTGGTTCTATGCAAACTTTTGTTCATGCATCCTACAAAACTGGAGTTACAAACTAGCATCTTGCAGGAACAAGTCCATTTCAGGTGTTGCCTCTTAGTTACTGTCATTTGTGATTCTACAAGAAACTCATTGGTAATTGAATTGGCCAATTATTCTTTCCGTTTTTTTCACAATATGTATGAATCAAAAGATAGACTGCTGAGTATTCAATTTGGAACAAGCGAATAAAAAGTCTTAATATTCATTTCAAGCATTTTAAGGGTCAAGAATTCCTCTGGAAATCTCTTGCTTACATGCTGAATGCATAGAAGATAAAATAAACACTTAAATTAGAATATATCTAGTGTAACTTTCATGTCACAATTATCTTGAGCTACCATGGGACCGTACCGATTTCCTGATCCTCTTACTCTGCTACAAGACTTGGTTAATAAATCATGGCTGAACTCTAATATTCAACCAAATATATGTGACTACATCCACTACTACTTATGCTGTGGATTCTGCAGATAAGAAAGCAAGAGCCCAAACTAGTGGTGCATTAATGTAAGTAGCAGGCTCTGATTGCTGATAATTGTTCCTGTCATCTTCAAAGTTATCTCTACTATCGGGACCACCCACGATGGCTCCGACAAGAACGTTTGGATTAGGCGAGCCCGAGTTCAAAGACTGGAACCTGTCATTGCAACCAATGTGACCAGGATGTGTATGCACTGATGGTAGAGATGAACCTCTATGGTGTTGAGTTGTGGAGTGTAATTTATCGCCGACACTATGAAGACCTTACGCAGAGTGTGGAACCTCTATGGAGGGTATTTTGGGAATTTCTGACTTGTATTATGTTCGCCCTAATTTTCGCTATATATTCTGGGGCATCTTTTTCTTTGTAAAATGTGAGCAAGAGAGAATTGTAAACACAAACTTTCTATTTTGATTATAGTGAAATCTGCAGCGGCAAAGTGGACGTAGCTCTCGCATTGAGAGTGAACCACTATAAATTTGTGTGTTATTTGTTCTTTGCTTATTTACTATTTTCTGATTAGATCGGATTTGGGATTCAAATCCTAACATATGGTGCACATGAAGCGAATTCTTCTGTCCGAAACCAACCATGTACGATATTCTTGCTGGATTATCTCCTAATATGTAGTCCACTTGTTTCTTTGCAAGCTCGACGAGCTTCTCTGCTGGAAATCTTGAACTCCCACATGGCACAGCTCCTCTGTTTGACCTCAAGTATTTGGCATAGGTTAATAGGAGAAACGATGACGCTGTCACGTATTAGAGATTGCTTTCACTTCCTTTGAATAGAAGGCCCCCTGCATACATTTGCCTCATACGTTAGACTTGAGTAATATCGATAAGCGCTAGCTCTATAATTTTGAAATTATAGGTTCAAAATCTAATACCCTCTCTGTTTCAATTTATGCGATATTTTTCACTTCTACTGACCTGGTGTATATTGCGCTTGAAAGCTAGGCGATCCTGGAATTAGAGAGCAGATATAGTTGTCTGAGTGAACTTTTTATGCTTGGAATTCTTGAGTACTCTTTTCCAAAAAGTCCTGTGAAAACCAGAAGGAGAGGAGTGAGTTTATGGTTAAAAAGTTAAAGTTGGACAGATGCTAGAAGTGAAAAAAAGAACCTTTGAGAGAACAATTTTGGTTCCAGATCTCTTGTCATCCCAACTGAAGGAGTAGTCATCATCATTAGCACCCATAGTTTGACCATTTGATTGGATATAAGGAAGATAAGAAGAATCTTGTAAAGCTCTATGTAGCCATGATCCTCCCCATAGAAGTTCATCCTGAATATTTCATAATGTAGTTATGGTGAAAATTAACTTCCATAAGCACGTTTGGGTCATACGGGATCGTTTGTTATTTCTTTTCTTAAAAATAATAATTTTATTAATTGTAAGAGTACGCGTAGTACTCATATTTGTCCTTCTTATCCTCTAGAAAAACATGTTAGATTACCGTTTGTAGCTTCTATTTCTAGTACGTCGATGCCTTTTGACATTATTCATAGTGATTTATGGACATCTCCCGTTTTGCGTTCTTTGGGTCATCGTTATTATGTTGTATTTTTTATGATTATTCTAATTTTTTGTGGAATTTTCCTTTGTCTAAAAAGTCTCAAGTTTTTTCCACATTTTTAAAATTTAGAGCTTTCATCCGTACCCAATTTGAATGGAAAATTAAAAACATTCAATGTGATAATGGTAGGGAATATGATAATGGGCCATTTCGGGAATTTTGTGACACTCATGACATATCTTTTTGGTTTTCTTGTCCTCATACGTCCTAAAATGGGAACGTCGAAAGAAAAATCTGTATCATTAATAATATTGTCCGAACTTTACTCGCTTATGCTTCACTACCTCCGTCTTCTTGGCATCATGCGTTATAAATGACTACCTACCTCCTTAAAATACTCTCTAGCAAATGTTTAACATATCAATCACCCCTCAAAATTCTTTATAATAAGGATCACTCGTATTCTCATCTTAGAGTGTCTGGATGTTTGAGCTATCCGCTTTTTTCTTCTACTACAATTAACAAACTACAAGCCTATTCTACCGCTTGTGTGTTTTTGGGTTATCCGTCTAATTATCGTGGTTACAAATGTTTTGATTTATCCGCTAATAAAATCATAATTAGTCGTCATGTCATTTTTTATGAAACCCAATTTCCGTTTGCTAAATTGTATAATTTCGTGTCTAGTTCGTATAATTTTTTGGACGATGGGCTCTCACTGTATATTATCCACAATTTATCTAAGATGTCCCTTGACCCAAATCCACCAGCAGGCCTACTGCCTCTGCTGGCCCAAATATTCTCGGTATTGTTCCCGAGTCACGGCCCAGTGCCAGTCTTGGTCCTGTCCCCGTCCAGTTTCTGGCCCAAATAATTTTTTCCCATATCCACTTTTTCAGCCACCCATTGTTGGGCCAGTAGGCCCACTGCCTGCTGGCCAGTCCACTACCGACCTGATAATTACCCAAATCTCGTCCAATTCTATCTTAGGTCAATGGCCCGTTACTCGTAGCCAAAGAGGTATTTTAAAACCAAAACGACATTTTAATCTTAATTCTAATGTCAATAAATCACCCCTACCACGTAACTCAATGTCTGCCCTTCATGACCTGAATTGGAAAATGGTCGTGGATGACGAATATAATGCTCTTATTGAAAATAAGACGTGGGAGTTGGTGCCCCGTCCGCCTGGTGTCAATAGTATTCATTATATTTGGATTTTTACTTATAAAAAAAATTTGACGGTTCTTTTGAGAGGCATAAGACTCGTCTTGTAGGTGATGGTAAAACACAACAGATTTGCCTGGATTGTGAAGAGACATTTAGTCTGGTGGTCAAACCGGCAACCATTCGCACTGTGCTTAGTCTGTCTCTCTCAAAAGCATGGCCCATTCATCAGCTGGATGTGAAAAGTATTTTCTTACACGGTGATCTTAAGAAGACAGTATATATGCATCAGCCCTTGGGATTTAAGGACCCCAATTATCCTTACCATGTCTGTTTGCTGAAGAAGTCATTGTATGCGCTTAAGCAGGCCTCACGGGCTTGGTATAAGAGGTTTGCAGATTATGTGTCTACTATTGGATTTTCTCACAGCAGATCTGATTATTCTTTGTTCATCTATCATCGTGGTACTTTTCTAGCATACATTCTGTTATATGTGGATGATATCATTTTGATTGCCTCCTTTGATAATTTACGCAAGTCTATCATGTCCCTTCTAAGTTCAGAGTTTGATATGAAAGACTTGGGGTCCTTGAGTTATTTTTTTGGTATAACTGTCACTCGTCATGCAGGTGGTCTATTTTTATCACAGAAGAAGTATGCGGCTGAGATTATTGAGAGAGCTGGCATGTCATCTTGTAAATCTTCTTCTACTCCGGTTGATACCAAACCGAAGCTGAGTGCTACTTCTAGCACACCATACGAGGATCACACCCACTATCGTAGCCTTGCAGGGGCTCTTCAGTATCTTACTTTCACGAGACCTGATATTACTTATGCAGTACATCAAGTGTGTTTATTTACGCATGATCTGCGGATTGAGCACATGTATGCGCTCAAACGCATTATACGATACATACAGGGCACACTTGATTATGGATTGCATTTATATCCATCATCCGTCTCTACTCTCGTGTCATATACAAATGCATATTGGGGTGGATGTCCAGATACCAGATGTTCGAGCTCTGGTTATTGTTAGTTCTTGGTGATAACTTGGTCTCTTGGTCGGCAAAATGCCATGCTACTTTATCCCGATCCAGTGCGGAGGCCGAGTATCGAGGGTTAGCTAATGTGGTGTCTGTTAGGTAGATTTTAGTACTGTTTTAGAATGTGTTTTAGTGAGTCTTTTGTTTGTCTTTTAGTTGTTTTGTGCAGTATTATGCGTGTGTTGTGTGTTTTCAAGTTTTAAGCGACTCAGAAAGAAATAAGGCGAATCCAAAGGAAATAGGCGGTTATTGAGGACAAAAATGCGTAGTTGGTCACAAGAAATAAGTCAAAGAAGCCCTGAAAAACTAAGAAAGCAATTTAAATGAATTTCGGACGAAGAAGGCTGAAGAGCCGCGGCGCAACAAGCTGAAGAGCCGCGACGCAACAAGCTGAAGAGCCACGACGCCCCTCTGGCAGAGAGCAAATGATTTTTAGAAAGGAATTAACGCCGCAGCGCTCTAATAGCGGAGCCGCGGCGCCGACGACGTTAGGAACGCGAAAACCTAAAATTAACAAAGACAAAAAGGTCCATTCTGGGGGGTTTTCGTGATATATATTGGGGGAAACGAATTTGAGAAAGGAATAACACTTGGGAGGCAAGAAACAAGAGAACAAGAAGCCATTAGAGACGTCTATTGTTCAAGTTCTTTTTATTTTCTTTACTTTATTCAATTTATGTTGGATATTAAGTTAATTAGTTTTTCTTAGCATGTCTAGGAGCTAATTACTTTATTAGGATTTTTCGTTGAATCACTTTAAACTCTATTATGAATTAATGCATTGTTGATGTTCTTCTTCATCTATTAAAATCTATTCAACTTGCGGTTATTGAATGAGAATTAATTGACCTTTAGTTTTCATTATCTATATTAGTTCAAATCGAGATCTAAGAAGGGATATTTGAATATGCTATAGTTGGTTAGACGTAGGTTTAATCTTGAACGAAAGTATCATGACTGCATGTGTAGCGTTTTAAGTTATTGATCTTAATCCTCCTATGTGGTCGAACTTATCATAGAAATATAAAAAGTTCTCACTTAGGTTGAGTTTTTATATGTCCTAACCGGAATATAGAACATCTCAGTTAACCTGCTATCTTAATAAGAAGGAGAATCGTTAGTCTTGCATTAATGAATGATAGAGTGGAAAGTTGAGGAGATTGGAAACCCTAATTCTTTCATTACTGAATTAAACCTCATGTGTTTGCATTGCTATTTTATTCTAGAAATTCATGTTAGTTTGTTAATTCTTTAGTTAGAAATCATCACTTATATTCGTTAGCCAAATAGAAACTAAAGATTAGTTAATTGGTACTTGATAAATCAGTCTCTGTGGACGATACTCGGTCTTACCGAAATTTATTACAAATTGCGATATGTACACTTGCGTAGCATCTAGAAATAATGCAACAAGTTTTTGGGTCATGTTGGCTACGTAATCTTCTATTAGAGCTTCACTTTCCAATTCAGAAAGCTATCTTGGTCTACTGTGATAATGTTAGTACAGTCTATCTCTCTGGGAATCCGGTCCAACATCAGCGCACTAAACATATCGAGATGAATATTCACTTTGTTCGCGAAAAGGTAGCTCGTGGACAAGTACATGTCTTACATGTCCCTTCAAGGTACCAAATTGCTGACATCTTTACTAAGGGTCTTCCCTTGGTTCTGTTTGAAGATTTTAGGGACAGTCTCAGCGTACGACAACCGCCCGCTATGACTGCGGGGGTGTGATAGAAGGTATACACGGTCAAATCGTGTATACCATGGACCAAAAATTAATGGTATAAATTACCATATTTGTAGAATTCTTGTACAAGCGTAATTATGATATTAGTATTATATTAGGACTATGTATTAGTCTTGTATTATGAAAAGGTAGATTTATTCACCCTATTTAGATATTATATATCATGTATATATACCTCTTCATTAATGAAAATAATCAATGAATTATTTCTTTTAGTGTCATATAATTTGTGACGGAGGGAGTAATATTTTTGTTTTCTTTGAATATGAACATACCTCATGATTTTTAAAACACTCCATTTGACCACTAGACCACACTATTAGGTGCAACTTATATGTGTTGAGATTATAAATGTATAGTATGTATTCACGAATATTTAGTAATTCATTGCATTGAAAATAAGATATATATGGTATAATGAAACAAGTGTTTGTTTTAAGTTAGATAAAGTTTTATTTATAATTTTATTCTTATTTCTTAAGTAAATAAGAAAATAGAAAGAGGTCTAGTATATTTTGATCTTTTTTAGATATTTTTATATCTCAGATTTGTCAATCCCGATATTCGAATTTCATATTGAGTTTGGTATAAAAGAATATTAAAATTTTGCTTGTTGTCGCTTATTAAAAATAATAAAATCAATCAAATACAGGATGAAATAATTTTAAATGACCCCTAAATTATATAAGAAAAATGAAACAAACTTGTGCACGTTGATATTATAACTGATTTTTTTTTTAAACTGATCCAAAGGTCAAAAGTGACATCCTTCAATACAGTGCTATGCTATCTAGAAGAATCTTCCCAATTTCTCTTCACATTCATTTTAGGCGAGAAAGCATGAGAGCATGTCTCATTTGTCAACTAAAACCTGAATCAACAGGAAAATACGGAAGCGCATCGACACACAAAAACTATAGTACTCCATCTGTCCCAACATTTTATTTTTTCACCAAATTGGTACGAGAATAATTACAACTTATATTATTTTTTATGTAATTTTTAGATATATAAATTTTAATATTAAAATATTAATTTAATTTAATTTAATTTAGCTTTAAAGTTTAATTAAATTATTTTTTGAAAAACGAAAAGTGTTACATAAATTGGAATGGAGGGAGTAATTTTTTGGACTTATTATGACTTTACTTGTTGAAGTAGATAAGAAAGAAGAAAAGTACTTCCTTCGTCTTAAATTATTTATTATTTTTTTGGTTTACACGCGTTTTAAAAATATTAATTAGGAGGGATATTTAATCTACTTTACCCTGATTTATGTTTAAGTTATAATTTCTCTCAATTAAATATTTACTCTATTTATATGTCATATTTATTAATACAAAGGATAAAATAGAAAAAAATAATTAATTAAGTTTTGAATTTTTAAAACGATAAATAATTTAAGATAACTATTTTTAATAACTACGATAAATAAGTTGAGACGGAAGGAGAAGCTATATATGTAGCCCCGTGCTTCATTAGTTAAGACAGACTAGTCCGGTTTGATTTCTGCAGCTTTTCAGATACTCTGCCAGTTTGGAGAAAGACATCAAGAGACCAATTATATCTCTTGCTTCAACCTTAATATAGACTTCTTTTTGGTCTAAATTAAATCGTAACAGATCTGGACTCAGCAAAATATTCTACCACTAGCATACTTTCTAAAGTAACAAACAATTAAATATCAGTCTCGAACAAAATACCCTGCGCTAATCATGTATATACAGAGAGAAGGAAGAAATTAAATTGTCTTTGTATAAGTTATTTAATTCATCTATGATTACTTATTATGTCTCCATAACGTAAGAGCGCTTTTTACAATACCATAGTAAAGAGAATAAAAACATCAATGGCAAGATCTTCTATTCACTCTACCTTATATAGTTTGATGACAAAAAGTCTAATTAACTCATATTCTCTGATCTCAATAACAAAAGCTTCATTTTCTTGAACAAAATGAACAACCTTCTATTAGTTTTTTTTTGGAGGAGAGGAAGGGGATGTTAATTGATATTTAGTACAACTTGTGAGATTATTGTAACATATCACACGTTGATTTGTCATGTATTACATAGCAAAAAATGGTGTACTTGTACATTTAGGTGTGGAGCGAAAACTCATAATATGTCTTTTCTTTAATTTTTTTCAGGTGTAAATAATTTACATGTATGAATATATTAGCTCTAGTACCATGTGAAACCTTTGAATGTTAGATCCTGAACTCTAACGCAATGGATGTTATAGGCCCAGAATTTGATGATTAATACTATAATACTTTATATTTGTTACGAAGCTGAGGTTATACAAGCTGGTTTGCCCGAGTGGTTAAGGGGGAAGACTTAAGATCTTCTGCACATAGGTGCGCATGGGTTCGAACCCCATAGCCAGCAGCATTTGCAATTAGTGATTTTGTTTTGCTAATCTTTAGGTTGACTTACCAGTTGGGATTTTTCTGTAATAGTAGCAAATATTATTCTCAATCAGGGGATGTAGTGATACCCCGCATCTGCATTCAAAATGTTTTTACCTTTTTTATTATTTGGGGTGGGGCAAATGCTGCTGGCTGCTGAACCTTTGCACATCATATAATGTAATTGGAACATGAAAATTGCTTGTTTTCTTTCTTTTGACAGTAAACAACTGTAATCTGAGGTCACCACCACGGACTCTTCCTTGTCTCTGCATGCTAGAGTTCTATTGTTCTTTCGTTTTTAGTGGTATAATGAGAGGAAAGAGCAGCCCACAAAGCAATGTTACTAAACATTGTAGCAGATTAAGTTCATACCCTTTTTTTTATTTTCAAGGAGGTAAAGTCCAGTAATTAACATACATTTATTTATGTTCCCTCATCTCGTTTATCCGTGAAACCTCCATTGCAAAAGGTGTCGTTATGAAGACATGTGGCTTTTCTAAGGAGCTCAGGCAAGATTTCAACCATCTTGGTGTTGCCAATAACCTAGGGTCCTCCTTTACTGATGACATTTATCCAGGTATGCAACAGTCCGGATCCATCCCATAGTGAAACAATCTATTAGAGCAACAGAAACGGGTCACAAGAAGCATTAAAAATAAGAGGTACAAGTTTACTTCTTCCACTTTCTGAGAAGTGACAATGTAAGAGTAAATTCCCAAAAAGAATGCAAAAATCCAATATTTAGCAAAACAGAACTGCCAACTGCTGTTCAAGGTATATCCAAAATCACCAATAATGATCATTTTAGCAAATGATCATCCAAATAATTGTGTTGAGAACTAGTTGTTCAAGTTTTCATCTTATTAAAGAAGGGCAAAAGTATATTTCCAAAGTTCACAAACCTAAAGGGTCAAAGTTGACTCTAAGCTCTCATTGCCGCCCGAGGGAAATGTGCCTTTTGATCCATCATATGGCAAAACAAAAAGAAAAAACTGAACTTCATGTCGTAAGTCAAATACATCACAATGGAATCAGAGCAGCAACTAGAACCTATGGAATCTATTTTGATGTCTCAACAGGACAAGCATACATTGGAAACCTCTTAGTACATCTACTCAGTAGCTTCCACGTGTTTCGCAGCATCAACTTCTTTCAGCCTTTCAACTTCCTTTAGCCTTTCCAATTCAGAAATGCGTCCATTCAGAGATTCATAGACATCATTCATCTGGAATAAAGAGAAGAGTGAATAGCATGTAGATAAGAGAGATAGTCCAGCCGAGGAAACATATTGATGTTCAGATTCAAGGAAAAGATGCTTGAAGAAATTGCTCTTTTTAGTCCATAATTGATTTATGACCAAGTTTCATTTTGGCCTGTCAAAGTAGTATTGTATCTTTTCAATTTCTCATATCATTTTCGAAAGATGGCTCCAGTCATCTTTTGGCAGCAATACATAAGTTTTACATAAGGCTTAAAAAAGGAACATGAGAGAGAAATTCTTATCTTAATGTCTGCAAGGGCTTCAGTCACTTTTTGCAGCAAACATTTCATAGACCAATGGAACATGATGAATGATGATTTCATAGGTACAAAATGATGCTGAAAAAAAATCATCTTTCTTCTATTTAAGGTTCAAGAAAACACGAGAATGGTGAATAAGTCATTTAATACAAATTGCAGGATTTTAACGGTCAAGCTACAGTTAAACTGCAACCACAAAAACTTACATGTCCCCGATGTTCACACAAAACGAATGAATGCAATATATTTATCCATTATATAAGGACTTAGCACTTAACAATGGTTAAGTGATATGTATCCTCACTTTAATTTTATCTCTCAAAGTTAAATTGCTTAGTGTGGTGTAAACTTTAGGTTCAAAGTAGCATCTTTTACCATCACTTCTCCACTTATTTTGGGCATTCAACTTCCACAATGTTCATGACCACTGAAATGATCCTTAATAGATCTACTAGTGTTAGAAATGGAGAACAAGAAGAAAAAGAGGTGTGCTAAGAAGCTATGTTGCTCGGACTCTTCAAAAATATTGACGGGTGCGTGTCGGATACTCCAAAAGTAGTGTATTTTTGGAGTATCCGACACGGGTGCGGCAACATTTTTGAAAAGTCCGAGCAACATAGCTAAGAAGTTAAGAACTAATAGTATTTAACTTTGGGGCAAAGGGAGGTGAAATTGAGAAAACAAGCATAAAACTTCGAAAACATGTTATAAAAATTTATCTGTACACTAACTGCAATGCAACATTAGTGGTTGTAAAAGAAAGTGGAAAAAATAAATGTCTCATTCTGTCCTGTCCCTGCTCTCATTTCCACTGTTCAGCATCACCAATCTTCACCATACTAATTTGATGCTACTCCATACTGATCATACCTGCATTTGTCATTATGATACCACCATATTCCTACAAGGATCCTAAATTTGAAATTGATCTTAATTCCATAACGACTTATTTAATCTCCTTTTTGTTATTGTTGAACATGGGACTTCCACAATGGAGGTCTCAGGTTTGAAACCCCCTGCCTACGATAGTAGGGGATTTGCCTTCTGGGTCGAGCTAGCCACATGGGGCTTGCCTAGTGCGGGTGATCTCTTCTATGTTGTTTGCAGGCTATTGTAAGGAGCGGGTTTACCCTATGCGCACCCGAAGGGTAGCAGCTGCGGGTTACCTTGTCATAAAAAACTAAAATATGTCGTAACCATGCTACTGAACCATCCATAACGACTAATTTAATTTCCTGTTTGTTGTTGTTAGGCTCCTAAATAAACTCTGTTGTAACCATGCTACTGAACCATCAAAGAATAAGTCTCTTCACACATCCCCAACTTTGGTCCCCGACTTTGGTACTTGCCTCGAAGCACCACTATCTCCATCCCTCGGTAAACCAATTTAATGCCGTTGTTACTTGAATAATTGAACGAAGCCATCAGTATCAAAATAGATAATCTTTAAGGGAATAATTTATATGTCAGGATGCCTAACATAGCAAATAGTAACCTTAATGTACCATTCATGGCGATTGATTTTGTTGAAGTATAAAATTCTGACTTAGAAATAAAATCTACATTTTGCAGCAAGCTATAGATAATTTGCTAACATTGCCACTAAAAAGGGCACTGGTTCACCAATTACACATAGATTCCACTAGCTACCATTTGAAGAACAAGTTCCATCTAGGACCCATAGGCTCCAAGCCACTAGCTATCTTAAATCAAGCTAGAACTAAATTCAGAACCCGTAAGTCTTGCGAACATTAGAGAGGCTAACCAGAAAGCATTTTAAAGCTTCCTATGTTTGTGCCAGCAGTTTAGTTTCCCTAAATTAAACAGAATAGTTATTCCCCTAAATTAAGCATTTTAAGGCTTCCTAGGGCTTTGGTTCAGTAACAAATGCAATACACTTCGGTTATGTAGAAAATTTGAATCTTCGCTGGTGAACCAAATAAGCAATTTAAGTAGAGAAAAAGGCAGCCATAGGGCATATTTTGAAGTCGGAAACAGCAAATTTCTCATTTGTTAGATAAATTTTACTTCAATCAATCACTATATAAATCCTCGATATTTTATTCATTACAAACAATTAAACACACAAAAGTGGATTGAATAATAAAGGTACCTGTTGAGACATGGAATGATGGGCGTTTTGGTAATCCTTGCGGAGAAGGTACAGACCGCCGGCCGATGCTACGGCAGTTCCGGCGAAGAAGGCTGCAAATCTCACCCTTAGCACGTATCCCATTGTACCTTCGACTCTTTAGGATTTTGGTATGGAGGGTAAGAAATGAAATCAGAAATTACCGTCCTTATTATTCATAAATAAAAAGATTAATAAGTAGCAAATTTATTTATGCATAATTCACAAAACTATGAAATAATAAAGAAAATAGACAAAAATATAGTGCATTGACTTTTTGATGACATACTCCCTTTTTCCCAATTTGACTTCACAGATTTAAAAAGAGGTTGACTTTTGAAGACAATTGTGTCGATATAAATAATTTTATTAAGGGTAAAATATAATTTTAAAGTTAATTATTTCTAATTATAGAAATGTGATATTTTTTTGGAATAGACTATAAAAAAAATAGTGTCACATAAATTGGTACAGAAAGAGTAATTAATAGGAGAAAAGAACTAGCTACAAGATGTCAAAGCAATTCATTATTTAAAATAGTTACGTAGAATTTAAGTTATAGATATCCATAATGTAATTTTTAAATATTGTAGTATTAACCAATAATGAATATAGTTTGAAAGTTATGGAGTTGAATTACTAGTTTGAAGAGTATTTCAAATCAAACAGAGATAATTGTAAAAAATTACACTTAATTGTCACTTTTTCGTGAATTTTTTATTGAATCATCACGTGTGCGAGTTTTCTATTTGAACTATCATCAATTAATTATACCTCTTCAAATCTCATTTGTGGGATTACACTGATTATGTTGTTGTTGTTGTACACCTCAACTATTAGTTGTTCACTTTTCTTACTTGAACTATGAGGTAGGAAAAGTGAACCACTAATAATTGAGGTGTGTTTTGATAAATAGATGGTAATAGTTTAGGTAGGAAAGTCACGCACCTGATAGTTCAGTAGAAAACTCACAAAAAAGAACGATGAGGTAGGAAAAGTGAACTACTAATAATTGAGATATGTTTTGATAAATAGAAGGTGATAGTTCAGCAGAAAACTTGCACACCTGATAGTTCAGTTAGAAAACTCACAAAAAAGTGATAGTTCATGTATGTATTTGATCATTAACTCAATAAAATAATATTTTGCAGTTTTTTCTGCCAAAACTTCATTTTTTTCAAATTGAAATGTATGTACAAATGTAACCAGATATTTCGATGGTTGAAATGGAATGATTTTTGCTACTCTATGAATGTTTGCCTTTGTAATACTTGGGTACTATCTGACCTTATGTCTTGGATTTGGACAGGTAAAGGCCCAGTTCATGAATAGGGTTCGCTTTTTTTCACATTTGTTGTCCAACAATGAGCCCAGTTAGTCCAAAATCATAGATCGACAAAAGCTTCTATAAAGGATTAGCTTTTTTTCACATTTGTTGTCCATAAAGATCTATTGTACGCAGTATTACCTTGCATTTCTGTAAGAGACTGTTTTCACCGGTCTGAACCCATGACCTTCTTGTCATATGACATTAATTTTACCAGCTACTCCAAGGCTTCCCTCCCGATAAAAACTTCTATAGTAGTTTAAAAAAGAAAACAATGAAAGCTTACCAAAATGATGGAGAAAATGCAAGTTCAGAAAGAAAAGGTATGATGTACAAGAATGGATATGTGGTAACAAGTTCACGTTACACATGGCAGTTGGAAGTGTGGGTACAACAATTGCAGAAAACGGGAAATAAGTAACTGCTAACTATTACAACAAACTGAAATTACAACAAACTGAAATAACAAACTGAAATTACAACCACTTTGATTTGCTGGGTCGAGTGATGACACTTTGTCTTTAAGATAAGATTGCTCCGTATATATCATTTTACGTTCTGGACAATAGTCTCCCAGGATAAAATAACAACTTAACAAATGAGCAAAGGAAACTCAAGTGTTTCTTTGAAGAACTTAGAGTACGAAATGATGCTGGAAAGTAGTAAGAAGATTTATGTTTCTGTTTTCTCTAGTCTCAACAATTGAGCCAAAAGCTCCAATTTATAGTGTATGGAGGGTGACTTCTCAACTGGCCAACTAATGGCTGTTAATAGCCATGTAATGACAATTAGTGAGGAGTAATTCAGTCATCTGAATTAATGAGCAATGTAATGGTGCTTTAGTGA
Organism: Anisodus acutangulus; assembly: GCA_029783415.1. NCBI lineage: Eukaryota > Viridiplantae > Streptophyta > Magnoliopsida > Solanales > Solanaceae > Anisodus > Anisodus acutangulus. The sequence continues at coordinate 61,817,674 of CM056491.1, read as the reverse complement.
GGAGTTATTCAGCCAAGTAAATGACTGAATTAATGTGCAAAGTAATGGAGTTTTAACGCTCCAAAAACCAAACCAAAAGGCAGAAACTTTCTGCCTTCCATCGAGAGTTCTCTTTCCTGAAACTCCAGGGACCAAATTGTAAATATTAAATAATTTGGGTCCAAAAAGATAATATCAGAAGAAGCCCACGATCTGAGCCCGGACGGGCGAGCGACGACGTCGCGCGTGTGGACTTAGCCTCAAACTCAAGCACACCTAGGTCCTCCCTCCTTCAAACACATGAGTTACCCCTTGGGGTCCCAAACCCTTAGCCAATTTTGAGACTTATAAAATGAACAAATCTTCCTTCCCCCACCGATGAGGGAGAATTGTTCCACACCACATTTTCATGCTTCAAACACCTCACTTCGTGGATCAATATCTCTTTCATTTCTTAACAAAATTTGACGATCCTTGGCCCTACGGTCATCTACTCACTTAGTAGATTATGCACGTGTGAAGAATCAAAGTCTCCAACATGCGAAATCCTAGTGTTTAAGTCATTAAATATGGGTGAACGCAACTCTCATCAAAGACAAATTTCCAACCGGAAGTCCATTAATATAAGTCAGCAAGTGGTGGACTTTATATATTACTACTCCTATTGTACTATCTACTATACATTAAGGAAGGCTCTCCACCCAACAGCCAACCACTTCGTTCCCCCCTCCCCCCTGTTTTTGGCATTGTGATTTATGTCTTCATTCTAGCTCTTAACATTAATGAAATGATGCTAGTTAGAGATTAATGTTTATACACCGGAAAAAATATTAAACTATCTAGTTTATAACATTTGCCTAAATTTAGATGGAGTAACATATCTAGTTCCCCCCCCCCCCTTCTAATACTTTAGTAAACGCGATTTCTTAAAATGAACAATTTTTTTCCAGGTAAGATAGAATAATTTCCCTTAGGGATTCCTTTCATTATTCACAATATATATAATTGTACAGAGGTTGATTCATAATACACTACAAATCCTAACTTACCTTAAATGGTTGATTCCTAATATAATAAGAATCCTAAGTTACCTTAAATATATATCTATCATAATTACAAAATATACTGTGAATATTTGGAGAATATTCACTAATACTCCCCCTCAGATGGAGCGGGAGGAGGCCGAACGCTAAGGCTGAACAGGTAGTCGGTGAAGAGTTGTCTCGGTAGTCCCTTTGTGAAATATCTGCATATTGATATGAGGAAGGCACATGTAATATTTTGACCTGACCAAGGGCGACCTTCTCTCGCACAAAGTGGATATCCATCTCAATATGCTTAGTCCGCTGATGTTGGATCGGATTGTGAGACATATAGATGGCAGAGATGTTGTCACTAGGGATGACAACATATCGGATCTGGATCGGATAGGATCCGATCCAGATCCAGATCCGTTTTCATACCTGAATCCAGATCCATCGGATCCATAAAAATCATATCCAAATCCAGATCCATCGGATCCGCCGGGTCCACGGATCGGATCGGATCTTGATCCACATGTAAAAAAATTTGCCTTGCTAAAAATGTAACCTTGATAAGAATTTTTTTTTGAACTGACAAACGATTTTTACTTAGTTAACAGTTTACTGTGTTTCAATTTTGAAATGTTCATATGAGATATTTTGTTCATTGTCTCATTTTGATTGGGAGCTATTAATTGAAAATGTTGGACAATGACAATAGTTGTGGAAAATGCTGACTAGTATTTCCACAATGCAGAACTTGCATGTGCTTGAAATCTTCACAAATGAAGTGAATATAATTTTAACTACTTCTCTATGGAGATGTTAGTCATTCACTAATATAACATTGATTTTATTATCGAAGTTACCTCTTTATTTTTTGGTTTTTGAGTTAACGCGGGGATAAATTAAACTTGTTTTGAGAATTAAACTTGCAAGGATGTGCTTAGCAATTTTAAGAAAATACTTATAAAATTACATTCAAGGTTATGAATATATTTAATAAAAAATGGATCCGCGGGTCGGATCTGGACCGGATACGGATCTCAAATACAAGATCCAAATCCAGATCCGATCCGTCAGAAATGGATCCGGGTCCGATCTGGATCCGTCGAATCCAAATTTTGAAGATCCATATCTTAAAAAACGGATCTGGATCCACCAGATCCGGACCGGGTCCAGGATCCACTGCCATCTCTAGTTATCACAATAGATTATAGACGCCTTTCGCAGTGGACATTGGAGCTCCAAAAGAAGATTTTAGAGCCAACAGATCTCAGCAACGACATTAGCAACTCCGCGATATTCGGCTTCAGCACTTGAACGGGATAGCGTGGCCTGCCGCTTGGCGGACCATGAAATAAGATTATCCCCAAGAAATACACAGTAGCCTGAGGTGGAGCGACGTGTATCGGGGCATCCTGCCCAATCTGCATCCGTGTAGGATAGTAACTTGTTTGGGGCAGAGGGGTAGAGATGTAGTCCAAAATCCAGTGTGCCTTAATGTATCTGATAATACGTTTGAGGGCGGCAAAATGAGACTCTAGAGGGTCGTGCATAAACAGACACACCTTCTGAACGGCATATGCAACATCAGACCTAGTGAAGGTAAGATACTGAAGGGCACTTGCAAGACTCCGATATAGAGTGGGATCAGAAACTGGCTCACCGTCATTGACACTGAGCTTGGATTTCGAGTCAATCGGAGTTGACATAATTTTACAATTTGCCATCTTAGCCCTATACACTATCTCTTCTGCATACTTACACTGACACAAGAACACAGTAGCTGCAGATCTAGTCACTGATATACCCAAGAAATAACTGAGCTTGCCCAAGTCGGTCATAGCAAATTATGTTTTGAGCAGAGCAATGATTTCATTCTTCAAACCGTCAGAGGAGGCAGTAAGAACAATGTCATCCACATATAGTAGCAAATAAGTCGTGCTGCTACCTCGATAAAAAGTGAAGAGGGAGTTATCACACCTGCTACATATAAAACCGATCTACAGAAGATACTTGGCAAAGCGATCATACCAAGCGCGGGGTGCCTGTTTCAAGCCATACAATGACTTTCTGAGACGACATACAAACTGCGGGACTGTGGGATGAACAAAGCTAGTGGGCTGATGCATGTACACAGTTTCTTTCAAATCCCCATGAAGAAAAGCATTCTTGACATCAATCTGATGAATCGGCCAATGCATGCCCATAGCAATACTGAGAACAGTCCGAATAGTAGCCGGTTTAACAATCGGACTGAATGTCTCACCACAATCAATACCCTTCTGCTGATTAGTGTCATTGGCAACCAGTCTTGCCTTATACCATTCCAGGTCACCACTATTTCTGAACTTATGATGAAATAGACACATACACCGGATAACATTCACACTGTCTGGTCTAGGTATCAAATTCCAAGTGTTCTGCTTGGTTAAAACGTTAAACTCCTCGCACATGGCCGCATTCCAATTGGGGTCCAGTTTTGCTAGTTTTGGATTTTTTGGAATAGGCGATAAGGTTTGTGCGGAGAGGTTGAAGTGAACCTTGGGTTTGAAGATCCCGTGTTGTGCACGAGTCTCCATGCAATGGGTAGGCTGCAGTGGGAGGTCGGGACTGGTAGGTCGCAGTCGGTTCAGTTTGGGAGGCGGCATTCTTTGTCACGGAATCTTCTTGGCCAGTAGTCTTTGGGTAGGAGGCAACAACGATCTTCTTTGGAGAAGCAGTCACGGTGGCGATGGTGTAGGTGGTGTGTTCGACCGGGAGCAGTTTGCTGAAGGCAACAGTGGTGGGGACGGGGCAGTATGCACTGTCGGAACAGTTTGTATCTGTACTGGAATTTGTCGAAGATACATCGACTGGAGTAGAGGAGACATAGGAGACTCATCGAGAAATGTGTAATCCGTGGTTTGGAATTTTCGAAGGTTTGAAAATGGATAGTTCATCTCGTCGAATGTGACGTGACGTGAGATGATGATCTTACGAGTGGTTATGTCATAGCACAAGTACCCCCGATGATTAGCACAAGAGATTTGTCGACTATGTTTCATCTATTGGATTTTCACACAGCAGGTCTGATAATTTATTTTTCATATATCGTCCTGGTACTTTCCAGGCTTATATACTATTATATGTGGATGATATTATCTTGACTGCTTCTTCTGATGTTTTGCGAAAGTCTATCATGACAATGCTCATTTCTGAGTTTGCTATGAAAGACTTGGGGGCCCTGAGTTACTTTTTTGGGGATTGATGTCACTCGTCATGCATGTGAGTTATTCTTATCACAACGGAAGTATGCAACTGAGATCATTGAGTGAGCTGGTATGTCCTCATGCAAGTCTACTTCCACTCCAGTTGATATTAAAACCCAAGCTGGGTGTTGCGTCTGGCTCACTGTACGAGGATCTGACCCACTATCGTAGTCTTGCAGGGGCTCTTCAGTATCTTACTTTCACGAAATCAAATATTACGTATGTCGTACAACATGTGTGCTTGTTTATGCGTGATCCCAGAGTTGAGCACATGAATACGCTCAAACGCATTATTCTATACATCCAGGGATCAGTTGACTATGACTTACATTTATATCCTTCATCGACGTCTACACTTGTTTTGTATACAGATGTTGATTGAGGTGGCTGTCCAGATACCAGATGTTCCACGTCTGAGTATTGTATGTTTCTTGATAATAACTTGGTCTCATAGTCTGCGAAGCGTCAGTCTACATTATCACACTCTAATGCAGAGGTCGAGTATCGAGGGGTAGCCAATGTGGTCTCTGAATCCTGTTGGTTACGTAATCTTCTTTTAGAACTTCATTATGCTATTCAGAAATCTATCTTGGTTTATTGTGACAATATTAGTGTCGTCTACCTTTCTGGTAATCCGGTTCAACACCAGCGTACTAAACACATCGAGATGGATATTCACTTTGTTCGCGAAAAGGTAGCTCGTGGACAAGTATGCGTCTGACATTTTCCTTCCAGGTATCAAATTGCAGACATCTTTACGAAGGGTCTTCCCTCGGTCCTTTTTGAGGATTTTAGGGACAGTCTTAGCGTACGAAGACCGCCCGCTATGATTGCGGGGGTGTGATAAACACCCCTGATATACACGGTATATTGGACATGTATATCACGGGCTGACTTAGCAAATATGGGTTGTTAAACCCGCGATATACACGGTGTATACATACCGTGTATATCATGGTTTAGTGGCCTATTTTAGGAGATGTTTTGTTGTAATTAGAATTATACACTTACCATAATTGTATAGTTATTGTACAAGTAAAATAAGGTTTTAGGAGTAAAATAAAAATAAAATTTTTCTATTATAAAAATTATAAATTGTATATATACTCTTTCATTAATGAAAATAATGAAGAAATTATTTCTTTCAATAACTTCCAACTCAGGAGTTGGATTCCCAAAATTATGTTACAGAAAAACAACCGCAAAGATGCATAATGGTCACGCTCTTTTAGCTCAGCTAATTAATACTAGTAGCCTACAGACAAATAAAGAGGAGTACAAACTATTTTATGAAAATGAAAAAATTACCAAAAATAATTCAGTTGGTACGATCATTGGTGAATCTTCGGATAGATTATTTCATTATGTCAGAAGGCTTGAAGTCGACGCTGTGTACGTACAAGGCGAAATGAAATGCATTTACTTAGGACATGGAATGACGTAATGAATTGCTAGTTAATTAGGACGTACGAGATCTTTCAATTCTTAATTATAAATTTCATATTTGAGCCTGTGAATTAATAAAACTCCTAGTAGATGGTCCTTTCTCCATTTAATGAATTAATTTATCCGCCTAGTGATTATTGAAATTGGAAGGTTAAATCAAATAAAAACGGGAAAGGTACATATATGACTAGGAAGAATCTCCAACATTCCAATTTACTACAATCCGTGTAGGTCGTCACTACCAACTATATGATGCTCCTCTGGTGCTGTGGTGCATGAATTGATGAAGAATGAGGCACTTCCCATCAGCTGCCAAATCAATGGAAAATTGTACAACGATTTTGAAATGGTCATAATAGAAATGATCACGATTCTTCGATATATTTGAATTCAACTGTTATGTTTAATAAAGTTGTGTGATTTGAGAATTATGTAACTCAACTGAAGGATCTAAATAGAAATGATATTCATGCTTTTCAATATATTTGAATTCAATGGTCATCTTTAATGAAGATGTCTGATTTGAGAATCATGTAACTCGACTGAAGGATCCAAATAGAAATGATATACATGATTCTCTGATAAACTTGAATTCGATGGTCATGTTCAATTAATGAAGCTATCTGATATAGGAATTAATTAATCTCGACTAAAGGATCCAAATAGAAATGATATACATGATTCTTTGATATATTTGAATTTGATGGTCATGTTTATTGAAGCTTTTTGATTTGGGAATGGTTGGATATGTAAAGCAGTACGTGAAGTAAATAAATATTACAAGTGTTCGAAAGGATAAATAAACAAGCCAATATTCAGAACTGCCGCAAGCTTGTTGAGTGTTGAATCTTGATAACCTGAAATCAAGAAACACTAAATCTGGATTGTTATAACTGTGGCTGAGTCGAGAGATGGCTCTCTGTCTTTAAGACAAGATTGACCCGTATATATGCTTTTACGTTAACGGACAATAGTCTCTCAAGATAAAACAACAACCAATCAACACTACAAAACAAATAGGTTGATTCTGAAAAAGAAAACAAACACGAAACGACTTGCTGAATGATGGAAAAGGAAGGAAGAGTTTTCTGTTTTTGTGCTCACGTTTTGGACTGAATTTCTGTTGTTCTCTCTTCTGTTTGTTAGTATCCAAGTAATGGCTTATTAAGTGCAGATTAATGGAGTTACCCAAACGGCAGACATAAACTTTCTGTCTTCCGTCGTTCTCAATTTCATCTTTTCAGAAATTCTGGGACCAAACTGTAAATATTAAGCAATTTGAGGTCCAAAGAGATAATATTAGAAGAAGCCCACGACCCGGACTGGACGGCGGTGCGCGTGGACTTAGCCTTGAACCTAGGCACATCTAGGTCCTCCCTCCTTTAAATACATGGGTTACCCCCTGGGGTCCCAAACCCTTAGCCAATTTTGAGACTTATATAAAGAACAATTCTTCCTTTTCCCACCGATGTGGTAGATTTGTCCCACACCATATTTTCATGTCTCAAATACCTTACTTCGTGGACCAATATCTCTCAACGAAATTTGACGACCCTTGTCCCTACGGTCATCTACTCACTTAGTAGATTATGCACGTGTGAATAGACAAAGGCTCCAACATGCGGAACCCTAGTGTTTAAGTCATTAAATATGGGTGGACGCACCTCCCCACCAAAGACAAATTTCCAACAGGAATTACGTAACTCGACTACAGGATCCAAATAGAAATGGCATTCATGATCCTTCAATATATTTGAATTCGATGGTCATGTTTAATGAAGCTCTCTGTTTGAAAATTATGTACGATATATTTGAATTCAATGATTATGTTTCATGAAGCTTTCTGATATGAGAATTACGTAACTCTACTGATGGATCTAGTTTACAAGCAGATCCAGATTTATCAATGTCGTGGAATTTTGTACAATTGTTTGTTGATTTTAAGAAGTTTGGGTAGGATTCATTTTACTGTATGACCTTCTCCGAGACCACTTATAAGTTTTCTCCTCATTAGCTTAGTGGGTAATATTTTTGCATAAACAAGTAATTGGATACATATTTTCTATTTGCACACAAATTTATCCCACAAATTGACGGGACATAACTTAAATAGTGTCCTCGAAAAATTTAGGCAGCGTTTTGAAGTAAATTAAAATATAACCTCCTTTTAATACGAAAACATCCTTTGGACGATCATTATCTTAGACTAAATCAAAGAAATCTTTAAAACTACCGATATACTCCACCAGTTCAAACTAATACAATTTGGAATTTGAAATATACAGTTCAAACACCAAGAAACATTCATGAAGTTTCAACTTTTATCATTTTAAACTTCAGGAACTTATCATGAAGTCCGAGGTCACATTTATCAGTTCGAACTTCAGGATTTATACAAATTTTTATGACTCATGTGTCCTAAAGTTCAAAGAATCACTGCTATACCTTTTTCTTGAGAAGTTAACTTATTTCTCTATCATTATACCTATTTTAAAACTTATAGTATATGTTATCGTTATTTCACTAATGATATCTATTTTAAAATAATGGTTCAAACTCCGTGAAAAGTTTCGGAGTTTGAACTGCATTTGTAACTCCAGGAATTTTTCAAACTCCAATGCATTTTTGGAGTTTGACTTGTCAAAGCTTCGATGTTGAGTTGTATGGTACTTTAGCTAGACGTATTTTAATTCAAATATTATTCCTAACTTAAAAAATGATCATTTTCCAATTACATTTTACCTACGAATGCCCCGTTTTTGTATGCAATCTTCAATACCTGAGTAGGACGTAGGGTTTCGAGGCTTTCAGGAACACGTATATTGCAGGAGTAACAATAGGAGTTAGATGAATGTCTATCATTACTAGCTGATTATGTCAGATCCCATATCTTTAATGGTGTTATTAGGACCACAATTGGGCAACACTATTTTTTCTTGCAAATTACTTGTTCTGAGATAGACCCAGTCGTAAATGATATCGTGACATTAGAGACAAACCACAATTTATACAATAAATGGTGTACAAATATTTTGTTGGTTGTGCGTTAAACATGAGTGATTACTGATGTTACAAGCACTGAAAGTTAGACAAGCGCAAAAAGACGGTGAAAATTAATTTAACAAGTCACATGATTGATCAATGATCACTCACCACCTAAAAACAAAGAAAAAAAGATATGTCAAGAAAGTCCAAATCCACAAAAATTTGGTATTATAGCAGTGGGCAATTCAAGAAACGAGTTGCAAACATCGCACTAACTATAGTTATTAGCCGTTTGTATCCATAGATTTTGTTTAAAAACGTTGTAACTGTTGAAGTGTGACTGTCTCATCTAAAAACTTAAGTTGCTTAGAGCGATCAAACACGTGTAAATTCTTTTTTAAAAATAAGTGACGGTGAGATTCAATTCCAGAACCTTTGTCTGCTCTTTACCATGTTGAAGTGTGTAATTGTCTCATCTAAAAATTTAAGCTGTTTAAAAAAATAGCACTTTTAATAGTTAATTATATTATCACCAGTAACGGTGTTTGAAGATTATTCTAAATAGTTGCTATTTGTTTGTCAAATTCATCCATTATTTTGACTTCAAAATTGAATTGTGGAAGTTGAAGTTTGAAACACAATTTTCAAGTTTTTACGCAATTACAAAATCTTAACTGTATTTTCATATCTAAATACAAATTCAACTTTCAAATACGTCTTCTTCATCAACTTAACTTCAAATATATCATTTGATGCATGTCCAAACGCCTGCTAAAAGTCGTTATATTTTTAAAGCTAGTAATTAGCTATGCACAAGCATTGATGCAGAATGCAGACCACATGGTCATGGAGAAAAAAGCTTCACTCCACAGGTTTTGGCAAATTCACGCCCATAGTTCGCCTTCACCTATTGCATTCAAGTTTTTTGTCATTTTGCTAACAAAAGTATAATTTCAAGAATGGCAAAATCACGAGTTTGAGAAAGCTACTGATTTATGATACATTAGCATGTGATACTAGGATGAAAACGAAAAAAAGATTATAATTGGGACGGATTTTAGCTCCTTAGTTTTGTTTATCCACCTTTTAACAATTTTTAACCGCATCAAATGATGAGATGAGATCATTGGCTACCGCTACATTTTATTTGCAGGTTAAATTCGCGAGGAAGTATTTAACGAATAACACGGGATTTTTCTGAGATTTTTCTCTTGCTTGTACTAGTCTTAACTTTTGTTCTTTTTGTACCACCAAAGATGTGATACATCAGAGGATGAGGCTGCTCCTCCAATAATCAGAGGTCTCGGGTTCGAGCCCTGAGTATGAAAAAATCTTTGGTAGGGAATACTTCCCCCGAATGTGCCCTATGTGGCGCGATTCCGGATATAGTTGGGCTCCAATGCAGATATTGAACAGCGGTGGGATACCAAAAAAAACTTTTGTTCTTTTTGGCACCAGAATTTTCACTAAAAAATTCAAAATATATAAACACATGAAGAAGTTAAATTTTGAGCTGCTTGTATACACAATGTAATTTTTGGACGATGGGGTTTTGGATAAACTCCTTGCGGCTTGCGGCACCCAAGCTCGGCTTTGTATTTGGTGGCTAGCTAGATGTTGTAAAGCTACGGCTATTGCAGAGTGTTCATTACAAATAGAATTGTCAACTATCAAATGCCTAGATACTAATAATGGAACTTTTTTATTTTGTAAAGAGCTACCACTAGAAAAAAATTATGATAATCCAAAATGCTAATGTCTTGTGTAAGCTAATAGGAACTTTCTGATGAAAGAAGGGGTTCTTTGTGCGTCATTTTTGCCAATTGCATCCCTGCTATGCTATGTGACATAAGTACAAATGTAGTCCCAAAAGCTTCGCTGGCCTTTAAACTGAGATGCCAATAATAGTCAGTGATGCTATTCGAATGGTACCCGTTTCCTCTAAGAATGAAGTAAGAAAGACAAGAGGAAAATGAGATGGGAGAAAAAAAAGTCCTACTACCTTCGGTTCAGCGTCACGTTATATCATTTAATGGTTCACTCCTTTTTCTTTTGCTTGGTGGCACATCCATACATCTCACATGACCTCTAAATTTGTGTAAGGACCAGTCAATGACAAATTCATACCATACATTTGGAATGCAATTTGGCACAATTAATATCAAAGTACACGTCCATTACAAATTGAGGATCGAAATCTTGATTTACTCTATCATTTTTATTAAGTTTACGCTTATATAATTTGTCTCTTATATGATTTTAAATAATTTTTATCTCTTAATCTAATCTTTGAAGTTGAATTAAGCCTAAAATTCATTATCTTTATCACATTTTGAATGAGGGTTCTACCATTTAAGAAAAAAAAACAATTAAAAAATCGTTTTGAACAAGTCAACACAGTTGGAAGAAGATATATAGTGAAGTACATTTATAAGGAGAGTCGGTGGTGATGGGGAGTTGGGATTGTAGTTTGTTTTCATTAATGAATGAGTATATATACAATTTATATTTTTTATAATAAGGAAAATCCTATTCCTATATCTCAAAATTCTATTCTATTTGTACAAGAATACTATAATTATGACAAGTGTACAATGCTTAATTAATTACAACTAACATATTACAATTATGGGTATACACGGTTTAGTTTGTCAATCCGTGATATACACGGTATACACAAGGCAGTGTATAAACCATGTATATCACGGGTATATTTATCACACCCCCGCAGTCATAGCGGGCGGTTTTCGTACGCTGAGACTATCCCTAAAATCTTCAAAGAGAACCAAGGGAAGACCTTTAGTAAAGATGTCTGCAATTTGATATCTGGAAGGGACATGGAAAACACGTACTTGTCCAGGAGCTACCTTCTCTCGAACAAAGTGGATATCCATCTCGATGTGTTTAGTGCGCTAGTGTTGAACTAGATTACCAGAAAGATAGATGACACTAATATTATCACAATAAACCAAGGTAGCTTTCTGAATGAGACAATGAAGTTCTAAGAGAAGATTACGTAACCAACATGATTCAGAGACCACATTGGCTACCCCACGATACTCGGGCTCTGCACTAGAGCGTGACAACGTAGACTATCGCTTCGCAGACCATGAGACCAAGTTATTTCCAAGAAACATACAATAGCCAGACGTGGAGCGTCTGGTATCTGTACAACCACCCCAATCAGCATCCGTATACGAGATAAGTGTAGAAGCCGACGACGGATAAATATTCTAGCCATAGTCAAGTATTCCCTGGATGTAGCGGATAATGCGTTTGAGCGCATTCATGTGCTCAATCCTAGGATCATGCATAAACAAACATACCTACTGTACGGAATATGTAATTTACGGTCTCGTGAATGTAAGTTACTGAAGAGCTCTAGCAAGACTGCGATAGTGGGTAGGATCCACGTAAGGTGAGCCAGTCGCAGCACCCAGCTTGGGTTTAGTATCACATGAGTGGAAGTAGACTTACACGAGGACATACCAGCCCCCTCAATTATCTCAGCGGCATACTTTCGTTTTGATAAGAATAACCCATCTGCATGACGAGTGACAGCAATCCCCAAGAAGTAACTCGTTGACCCTAAGTCTTTCATAGCAAACTCAGAACTAAGCAATGTCATGATAGACTTGCGCAAAACATCAGGCGAGACAGTCAAGATAATATCATCCACATATAATATAATATAAGCCAGGGAAGTACCATGATGATATATGAATAATGAATTATCAAACCTGCTGTGAGAAAACCTAATCGACGAAACAAAGTCTGCAAATCTCTTATACCAAGAAAGAAATAACCCCTTGATTATTTTCATTAATGAATGAGTATATATACAATTTACACTTTTCATAATATGGAAAATCATATTCCTATTCTATTCCCAAAACCCTATTCTATTTGTACTAGAATACTATAATTATGGTAAATGTACAATGCTTAATTAATTACAACTAACATATTACAATTATGGGTATACACGGTTTATGGGTATACACGGTTTAGCTTGTCAATCCATGATATACATGATATACACAAGGCAGTGTATATATCGTGTATATCACGGGTATATTTAGCAGTCATGGGGTAATAAATACAACGAGGCCTTGAGGGCTCCTTCATTTCAAATATTTTTTACTCACATTTGTTATACTTTTCACTAATTTGTATTTGCCTTTGAATGATGTATGAAGCACGAACACTTTCCAATTTGAGACATAAAAAAGTTGAAAATTTTCATTCATCTCCCTTTTGTTTTGTTCCAATCATCAGCTTGTCACTCTAAACTGTGAAATTTCGTACATAGACCCCTCTAAATTTCCACAATTTTATCCCATAACTATATTTAATGAAGAATATTTGCGAACTAATTAATTAGCATCACTACATTATCACTTGTATAGATCACTTTACGACAAATCACATCCGAAAGAACTAGAATCATGATTCAGAAAGTAAAATTTAGTCTATTGGAAACAGTCTCTCTATCTTCAAGATACATATAAGGTTTGCGTACACTCTACGCTCTTCAGACTCAATTTTATAGGATTTTACTAGGTATGTTGTTGTAGACTTCTCTCCCTTTTTAATCCAGAATTTTCACCGAGTGTGGAGTACAGTTTGAAGTAATGAATAGTGAATGCGCTCACACTTACCAACAAAATGATAGTATTTATATCGTGCATGTCCAGACTATACAGTAACACATTGAAGCTTAAAAAATATATGATAGAAATATTAGTTGTCACATAAAAAGTAGGGGCAGAATCAGTTGAAATATTAAAGAGAACACTCCATCTCCCATTAAAGCTAAATGAAGGGACTAGCAAAATCACCTAAACATTGGTTGGTATGTGTTCCACTGAATAATATCTCTATATTTTCTTGTTTCGTGATAAGGAAAAAAGAATTAAATAAACTAGTTCATTCCTTTTTCATTCTTTCTCAAGTTAGGTTTTCTAAAATCTGAATATTGAATAGTTTATCAGGAGTAAATATTTGGTTATACAAGGGAAAGTTCCAAAAGCTTCCTAGTATTTAAGATACGTAAAATCTTATGGTATGCTATGTGCAATTGGGCAACATTAAATCTTATTGTCAGAAATTAGAAGGGAGTAGAGTCAATTTTACCTCTTAGGTGTGTAGCAAAAACAGATTTTGCTACATTCTATAGCTCATGAACTGGATTTGTTACATGAAAGGTCTTTCAACTATTTAAAATAGGTGCACTTTTTTTTTATATATAAATTAGAAATTAAAGTCATTCAACTTTTATTATTTCACTCAAAAAATTATTTTTTATTTGTATCAGAAAAGTCATTTAACTTTCCTACTTTACGCAAAATGATATATTCAGTTACTTTAATCGATCCATGAAATCTCTTCATATGGTTAACAAATGCATGAAAAAAATTCTTCAAAAAGCAATTGACTTGACTTTGGAATGACCGGAACCTTTAGTGGTAGACTTGGCCTGAAAGAGGAGGAAAGTGCCCGACACAACGTAAGTAAACGAATTTTTCCCATGAGCAAGTAAATGAAAATAATCTAATTAAAATAAGCAAAAGATAAATAAGAAATGAGATGAGTTTAATATTTTCTATTTTGTTTACTTAAAAAATCAAGTATTTGTCATTAAAAAGTAGCTGGATATATTACTTTTTTCGGCTTAAGTGATTTTTTGAGTGAAATAGTAATAATTAAGTGATTTTCTAATAGATTACGAAAAAAATATGCTTTATAGCAAAAATTAAATATTTTTTCTGATAAAAAAAAGAAAAATGACTTTGTTCACCCATATACATTAGTTGAATAACTCTTATGAACTGTGTATAAGATAGTTTCATAAGATTATTTTGTGCTTGCCCTTAGATAAAATGTGAGTACTTTGATGGGTAAGCAAAACTCATAAGTTAATATAATGATCAGTACTAAGAGAATGAAATTTTCTAGAAGCAGTTTATTTCATTATATCTAACTAAAAAAATTCCAACAACACTTATTTCCCAAATATTACACGTTTTTAGGTAGTAATTTTAAATTAGTGAAGGCAAAAACTGTTTGTTTCGTCACTCGCTCCGGTTCAAAAAGAGTGTTCACTTAGTCATTTGCACACTTTAAAAAAAATGCTAACTCCTAGACATAAATAGATAATTATACTAAATTATTTTTAATTAAATAAGTATTGAGATTTGGTGATAATACTTACTAAGGGTATATCTGAAAAAATAAGGTTTATCCTTTCTTGATTTGGTAAGTAGACACACTTCTTGAACAAAAAAAAAGGCTAAATGAACTCTCTTTTTGAACCGGAGGGAGTACTCCCTCCATCTCAAACTATCTGTCGTGGTTACTAAAAATAATTGTTTCAAATTATTTATCGTTTTAAGAAGTTTAAGGTATAATTAATTATTCTTTCTCTATTTTACCTTTAATAGAATTTTATTATTAATGGAGATGACACATAAAATAGAGTAAAAATTTAATGAGGAGAGATTATTCTTTAGACATAAGAATAAGGTAGATCAAATACTTCTCCTAATTAAGTATTTTTTAAGAGGGGTGTAAGAAAATAAAAATAATCTAAGATGGAGGGAGTGCTCTATTATATATGCCGGTCAAGTGGTTGCATTTAATCAAAAAGTTAGCTATAAATAAGAAGCCAAATAGTATGGAGTAAAACAAGGGTTGAAGAAAATAATAAAAAGTTTACCAAGAGGTTCAACCACCAACAAACTTCTTTCTTTTATTTTCAGAGTCTTCCGGCAATGTTTTTAATATAACAATGAATTCTCATTGATCTGTTAACAGTAATTACGTGTCTACATCCCTAGCCTCTTTATTTATCCATCTTCTTCTTCTCTCCCACCAAATTTTGAGCCATTCTCACACGCTTTCCTCAAATAATCAAGAACTCAGACTCATTTTCATGAGCCATTAGTACATAATATTAAGCTAATATCCAAGAACAGACACGAAAAAGCTAAAGATTTTAGTGGCATTGGCACTTGGCTTGGGTGCCTTTCCATTGTGATAATACACAATCTTTTTGTGAATCTTGCCACACATTTTTTACTTTTGGCAAAGCTAAAACAGAGTCCTCTGTTTTTTGTGGTTGTGCTAAAACCTATGGCCGCGATTAAAGAAAATGCGAGATCAAGCCTTATACTAGCAGGCAGAGTGATGAATGAAGCCATTAGCTTCATAGTCTTCACTATCCTTGACATTCTTGATTTTATCCTCTGTTACACTTACAAAGTAATTGATTTCATCATCGAAGCAGAGTGGAAGCCTTGTTACTGCTCGTCGACCAAAGAGGCCATAACGAGCAGTGGCACAATCTTGGTTTCCGAACAAGGGGAGTCCAAGATTGTGTGTCTGACTTCTTCGAGCAAACTGCATCTCGAAGAAATTTCAGACACACTCTACACTCGGCCATCATGGGTGGCCGAGGTGTCGAAATCTACTGTCAATGAGCTGAAATACCGCAAAGTGGACAATGCCGCTGTTATACTACAGTCATGTGAGAGGTTGAAAAATGGAAGTGTCCGTTCAACATTCTCTGTTAATTCCACCATTGTGGAAATGCTCCAAGGCAAAATGGGTGGCCAAAAATCTCATGATCTCACTCCTAGATGGTCCGATTGTAATTGTGACACTTGTCATTCTTGGTCATCTTCAAGCAAAGATTCACTTTTTGTCAAAGTTGATGGTGCTAAAGGTATGTATAACAAACACTACTGAGTTAAATATTAGGCGTAAACTTAGCATCAATTGATGGATGTTCTGAAAACAGGTTGAGGCTAGGCGTCAACTTAGGTTCAACCTGTTTTCAGATCCTTACGCGCCTAATATTAAACAACTTCTCTTTCGTTTGTTCATATCTTTTTTTTTTTTTTTTTTTTTGGTTTTAACACATTTTGACATATAATCAGAGAACGTGCAAGAAGATGTAATCTTCATACATGGATTCATTTCATCATCAGCATTTTGGACAGAGACACTATTTCCAAACTTTTCAAAGGCAGCAAAATCGAAATACCGATTATTTGCAGTGGATCTACTGGGATTTGGAAGGAGTCCAAAGCCAAGTGATTCACTTTACACCATAAGAGAACATCTAGACATGATTGAAAAATCAGTTTTAGAGCCACACAAAGTGAAATCTTTCCACATTGTGGCACATTCTTTAGGGTGCATTTTGGCTCTAGCACTAGCTGTAAAGTATCCTGGCTCAGTCAAATCCCTCACTTTAATTGCACCGGTAAGTAGTTAGCAGTTTTGAACATGAAGCAAATTAGGTAATATACCATACAAAAGTTTTATTTTCTTTTTTGATGACACATTTATTATGACAGCCATATTTTCCAGCACCAAAGGGAGAACAAGCCGCGCAGTACATGATGAGAAGAGTAGCGCCAAGGCGTGTGTGGCCACCGATAGCATTTGGTTCGTCGATAGCATGTTGGTATGAACATATAGGTCGAACCATTTGCCTTGTCATATGCAAGAACCACCGATTGTGGGAATTTCTCACCAAACTTGTCACCAGAAACAGGTGTGTTTTTGCATACATTTTCCTACCAACATTAACTCTTTGCTCTGTCTCCTCTTATCTACTTTGATTAGATTTTATTGTCCAAACTACCCGAATTAGCTAGGAATTTATTATGCTTACCGTGGCCTTTAAATGCATTTATATGAGGTCAAAATGGTCAGTCTCTATTTTACCTACCTATGCCTAAGATGATGAAATAGAAGCAATTTTCCACGTTTAATTTGTTGCATTCGCAATTTTGCATACATGGCAATAGATAGAATTGGGGCCTGGAGTAATGGATATGATCTCTCAACTTTTAATCATATGTATCAGATTCGAGCTCTGAGTACGGAAAAAATCCTAATAGAAAGTGTTTCCTTCTTAATTAGGTCTTATACGACGCTAATCCAAATTAGTCAGAACCCAATACAAATAGCGAACACCGAATGAAATAAGAATATTTATGGTGCCTTCATATGTCTTTTTTATGTAAACCGAGTTGGAGGCACAAGAATTTAGCATTATTAGGGCCATACTAACATGTATTTGTCACCCTTAGTTTGTGTATGAGAAAGTTGATTTTGGTACTTAATAGTCTTAGGGACCAGTTGATGTAATCTTATGATACTTGTGCTACTATACTATATTCCTAAACTCCCATTTTGAGCTAGGAATCATAAAGCCTACAAATAAATTTATTTTAGTGTTGTGCTCCTCCTTATGACATTACACTAATTACACTTCCTAAATCTTGAAACTTCTTTGTCATAGTCACTTGACTATACATCATTTACAAATTTCCCTGGTTCACTTATTTTTTTTTTAGGTAGAATTGAAGAATTAGTTTCCTCAATCCACCTCATTTAATCTAGGCAACATGGCGCACCAAGTAGTTCTTTTTAGGTTTTATAGTTGTGATATGCAAACACCTATGCATCTATCCAACGGTAAAATGAAAAATTATTTTCAAAATCAAATCCGTTCTAAATTTTCCTTAATGGAGTAAACAATAAAGAGATAGTCTTTTATCTCTGTCCAAGAAAAATCTAATGATTTTGGCATTTTGATTTTGACATGCATATTTACCAATTAGGCAAGTGGAGGATTAAAGGGATTAAATTCTAACGGAGAGATAGTAAAGGTGCCTTCAATATTTGCATTAAAGAATAGTATGAAACTTCATAAGTTAACGGAATTCGTCTTTTAACTATGAAAGTAGGTTAAAAATAGTCTTTTAAATATGCTCTTAACAATTTTGATCCTTTAACTTTGACAAAAGTTAATACTTTTAGTCGCTGACAAAATATTCATCGAACTTTGTCTGTTAGATTTGATGAGAAATGTAAAAAAAAGATAAATTAGCAAGACCTCACATTTAGAGGTGCGCATTACTAAAGCAAAAATCAAATACCTCGGGATAAAATCGACGAACGTCTGATTATAGAAAAAAAGGGGGAAAACCCAACAAATTTAATAATGTCAGAAAATAGTGTCTCGGAACACAAAAACAGACAGACTCTGTCGGTTAAACTGAGAGAGTCCATCAGGTAAGTAAAATACACAAGACTTTAGAAATAAATTATAAATAGCAAAAACTACAAAAAATGTCAGTATAAAAAACAAGTGAAAACTGACGGATAAAATCGAGGACACTATAAGAAAATCAGCGATTTCTTTTTATGATTTTATTATGAAAACCTATCGACGCCCGCTGGTTATTTTCGGGCAAAAAAGCGAGGAAACTATTTTTTTTAAAAAAATCATTAGAATAGAGGTATTTATTTTTATATCGAGCTTTCAATAACAACCGAGTCTAGGGTATTTAACTTAGCTGGTGGACTCTCTCGGTTTAACCGACAGAGTTTGTCTGTTTTTGTGTCCCGAGACACTATTTTCTGACATTATCAAATTTGTTGATTTTTTCCCCATTTTTTTCTATAATCGACGAACGTTCGTCGGTTTTGTCCCAAGGTATTTGACTTTTACTTTAGTAATGTGTATCTCTAAATGTGAGTTCTTGCTACATTCCCCCCCCCCCCCCCCCACATTTCTCATCAAATCTAACAAACAGAGTTCAATGAATATTTTGTCGGAGACTAAAAGTGTTATATTTTGAAAAAAGTTAAAGGACCAAAACTGTTAAGTGCATAGTTAAGGGACTATTTTAAACCTACCCTCATAGTTATGAGACCATTTATGTCGTTTTCTCAAACAGTAATCAAGGGCGCCCTTCTTAAATTTTGCTGTAATAAATGTTTGTGTATAGAAAAAATGATAAAAATGGGATTTTCTTTAACTCAAACAACGACCCACCAACTGCATCTACTGCAACAGCTTTTTTCCTTTTTTCTTTTATTTTTTTAACTTTTTGCTTATCGTATCATGACATTGTTTCTTGGTCATACCATCTTTTGAACATCATTTTTGGGGTTTGTCTTGCAATTTTGAATTGAGGTTATATATATATATATATATATATATTATATATATATATATGAGTTCCACATCGGATATGGAACGTGAATATGAACTTCTTATATAAATTTGGACAATTATAACCCTACAAGCTAACTTTTAAGGTTGATTTAGGTCCAAGACTCATTCTTTATATGGTATTAGAGTCAGACCAATTTCATGGACTCCTTATATGGATCTCAACCTACAAGCTAGCTTTTGGGGTTGAGTTAGGCCCAAGATTCATTCTTTACGATACTTGTATTCTCTCATAATTACTGGTAGATTTTTCTTTTGGTTGGTTAAGCATCATTTCTTGTTTATCTAAATTACTCATGAGTTTGAGCACATCCCACACGACTCACGACTTGACAGTTGACTCTCGACTAAATAATAACGTAGAAGGACTGAGAAATATAAGAACAGTGAGCAAATAAAGTTAGTCAAATGTTGTTGAGAAATTACTAGACAAGGTCAACCACTTGTGTATCTATTCCAAAACCAAAAATCAATTCAATTCTTTTCTTCTTGTAGCGTGGATGCATGTTTAGTCATCATTTTAGTTAAAAAAAAAATCTTTTATATACCGACGGTCTGTACTCTATACTATCAGTGTAGTCCTAGTTTATCTTTGTGTCATAACATGTCACTTACCATGTTATATAGGTCAGCTATGCAACCTTATATTTAATATTTCATTTATTTTAATTTATATGTTCCTGTCTTAAAAAAATAACATTTTCTTATTCGGAAATAATTTCTTTAAATTTTAAAATCTTTCTTTCTTTTTTAAATTCCTGACCAGTCAAACATCGGCTCATAAATTGGGACGAAGGGAGTAGAAAATACATGTAAACAACATGATATGCAATTTTCTTATATTGTTGTATAGAAGTTAAATTCTGTTAGTAAAATCTAACGGGATATTGATGAATACAGGATTAAGACATACTTAATAGAGGGATTTTGCTGCCACACACACAATGCTGCATGGCATACACTACACAACATCATATGTGGGACTGCTGGAAAAATAGAAGGATACTTAGACATGGTGAGGAACAGCCTAAAATGTGAAGTCACAGTGTTCCACGGCAAAGACGATGAACTTATTCCAGTTGAATGCAGCTACAATGTACAGTCAAGAATTCCTCGTGCTCACGTTAAGGTGGTCGAGAACAAAGATCACATCACCATTGTTGTTGGCCGACAGAGATCATTCGCCAGAGAACTTGAGCAAATATGGAAACATTCAACAAATTGATATTATCCCACAACTTGTTTGATATGAAGAAGTTCAGGATATGTGAATTCTCCACCATCATTTTTATCACCATAAGTAAAAAAAAAAAAAAAACTTTTATCCTATACTCCTAAATTTGGACAAATTGAAAGTCTGATTGAGTTAGTTTCTTTTTTACTCTTTATTTTCTTTTACGATATGCATGTCGAAATGCAAGATGAATATTGTTCAAATATAGTCTAGTATAAATGTCAGCAAGAAAAAGTAATATGGGATGTGCAAAATGTTTCTAATCTTTTCTATAATCAACGATTATATAAGGGCAATGAATTAATTGCCGAAAGCTTTATATTTTTCTTATTCTTTTGTTTTTACTTATATTCCATCTTATTATTGTAGGTTATTGATTGTTCAAGTCTTTTGCACAAAGATTATATTTAAGTTATTTGCACTAATAATGTAATGAACTTTTTACACCATTTTTGTAGTTCAACATGTTATAAAGTTACTTACCATATATTCTAGGTTACAATCAAAGATATATTGAATGTAATTAGCTTCTAAGTGACTTTATTAACTTATACCGTCAGTGCGTGACTTAAAATCTTTGCACAATAATTACAAATTACAATGCATTAGTCCTCGTCCCTTTTCACACTATATATATATATATATATAATAAACGACTGAATTCAATTTATAAAAGCCACATTGATTAACGTTTCATTTCAAAGATTTATAACTAATCTAAACTTTACAAATTACAATGCATTAGTCCTCGTTCTTTTTACACTATATATATATATATATATATATATATATATATATATATATATATATATATATATATATATATATAATAAACGACTGAATTCAATTTATAAAAGTCACATTGATTAACGTTTCATTTCAAAGATTTATAACTAATCTAAACTTTACAAATTACAATGCATTAGTCATCGTTCTTTTTACACTATATATATATATATATATATATATATATATAATAAACGACTGAATTCAATTTATAAAAGTCACATTGATTAACGTTTCATTTCAAAGATTTATAACTAATCTAAACTTTACAAATTTAATTCTAGACATATGTTAATCAATAGTACTGGGAAACATGGAGGAATTTTAGTAATACTCTAAACAAAAAAATTATCTGGTCTACTCAATCTATAGCATCTTCTATGCCCCAAATAATACACAAAGATCAACTCAAAAGCACGTGAAATGAATCGGGCATTTGTCTAACATAATCAAAAGGGGATTTTTCTTGAGAAGGAGAAATTTAAATAACAAAATTATGGAAGTCACTTTGTTATGAACAGTAACCATTGCATGATTGTTAAGAAAATTGAATGCTGCCATATAAATTACAGCGGGGAAGAGAGACAATATAAGTGTCAGATATTGGAGTCCACCTGTCAGCTAATAAACTAATGGATTTAAATTAGTGGACCGAAGTGTTATTAATAAATAGTGTAGGGACTGATCAGATGGCTGAGAGATGCTGCTCATTGGCAGCCCCATACATGGTCTTACGACTTTGCGGAGACATGTGTTTTTGGTAAATAATCGCCCAGGCATGGTCACTGCTAGCACAAATAGCCACCAAAAATAAGAGAATCCATCTAGTACTTGTTAATTTCAAGGGCAAATTAAAGCAAAATTAAAGAGTATTCGACATTGGTCGTTGGTGATTGGTTGCATTTATGATATTGGAATTGATTGAAAGCAAATAAAGTTAGTGTAAGTAGTGAAGGTAATACTTTTTACTTGGCACAGTAGCCACTGTTAGGAAGCAAATTAAAGTTGCAGCCTTGTCCTCTATAGTTTATGTACAAATGATAAGCATATAACGGGGGAAGGTCTTTTTCTACTAATTATGGGTTTCCTTTAAGATGAAAATTATATAATGATTCTCTTGCATTAGGAGGGTAAGTTTTCTATATCACTCTCCTTAAGTGTGGTTCTTCCCCCAACTCTGATAACGCGAAATCTTTATGCACCCGGTTACCCTTGTTCTTTAATTGGTGTTCTTTTAGGTTCAAGGACAACTTGAGAGAGTTTAATGTTTTATTGATTGTCAAGTTAAGATGACATACAATAATTATAATACTGTACATTTTATGAAATCGTGTTAGAAAAACTTTTCCCACACAATGCACATATCACTCTTTAACCACAATAACATACCTAGTATAATCTCAGAGGTGAGGGCCACTGGAGGGTAAAGTATACGCAAACCTTACTCCTACTTTGTGAGGGTAAGGATGTTGTTTCCGATACACGCATCGATGTTGTAGTAGTACAAAACTTTAAGGGAAAACAATTTACTAATGGAGAAAAGGAGGATTTGTTGAAGATAATTAATAGTCCAATTTTTTCCCAGTGGTGCTGCAATATAAAAGAGTCCTTAAGAATTTCTTAAAATATGAATGAGAGGGCCATCGACTTAGATCAATGAGGATAGGAATTGAGTTGTTTAAGATTCCAATTCAAGCAAGGTTTAGGTAGCAAGTCCGGCATAAATTAAATAATTAACTTTAATTGATTCGACCTTCCTAATAATGTACAATCCTTAATCAATATATATAACTTAATGCTATTTTCCTTCCTTTTCCATCAAATCAGACTTTCATGGCACAGTAGCCATTGTTAGGAAGCAAATTAAAGTTGCAGCCTTGTCCTCTATCGTTTATGTACAAATGGAAAACATATAATTTGGGGAAGGTCTCTTTCTACTCATTATGGGCTTCCTTTTAAGATGATAATTAAATAATGGTTGTCCTTTATGAGGTGTTCTTTTAGGTCCAAGGAGGAGAATTCAAGAGAGTTTAACTTTTGAATATTGACATAATATTTTAGAAGTTAACCTAAATAGCCGCTTATTCAACCGCTTAAATTAAAAATAGCTTGCATATATATATATTACTATGTAATCCATGTATATTATGTATATAATCGTGTATTATTTATGTATACCGGCTCAAAAAAATAAACAATGAATCCTTCTGATTATTTATGTAAAAAATTCAACATTTATTCATTGTCAAGTTAAGATGACATGCAATAATAAATATGGTACATTTTATAAAATCAATGTTTAAATAGTAGTACTAAACTTTAAGAAAATGATCTACTAGTTGAACAAATGAGGATCCGTTCAAGAATTTATGTTATAGAATAGTTTAATCTTTATAGATACTATATGAAAGAGTTTCTTACAATTAAAGATCGTGATCTAGCAGTTTAAGATTCCAATTTAAGGAGGGTATCGAGTCTAAAAAATAAAGTAAATGATTTACTTTAACCGGTTAAAGCTGTCTAATAATGTAAAAAACTCCTTAATTCATGTCATTTTCCTTCTTTTTTCCCCATAAAATCATATCCAGAGTGAAATTCAAAATCTTGACCGTTCCCCATATTATTTTGGCAGGAATAAAGGGCATACGGCATACCACATTTTAAGTTGGCAGTACAATAAATTTTAGAACTTGGGTATTAAATAGGACAATAAATAATTTTATATTTGGTAACAAATTACATTGAATAACTAAAGATGATGAAAGAGGAGCTCCGCAAGATAAGAAGTAATTATTTCCTAAATATGATTTAAATTATGTCAACAAAGTTTTTAGAGATCTTGGAAATATTTCTCCTCCGTCATTATTAAGAAATTAAAACTAAGAAACAATTGAAGAGAAATTGGAAACCAAGAATAAGTCAACTATAGAAGCTTCATATGATTATTATGTCGTTGAGCGGAAAATTCGCTTGGAAAACTATAGTATAGTGCTAGCATTATATCCATTTGGTCACGTATTAATTTGGTTTCTTGTAAAACTAGAAGTAAAAAATAGTAGTACTAGAACTTAGCGTGTTAGCTAACAAGTAGAAAGAATGAGGCACGTAAATCTTCCTGATTTGCCTAATGCCCGCACGGCTTTCTAATTTGAGCTGTTGTATGCGAAAGAAATGACCTAACACTTTGATTCTCATTGTTGTACTCACATTTTATTATATTTGTCTTATATTACTTTGACTATCGACATGGAGACATATAAGATATTTGTATCTCATTGCTTTACTTGACTTGGGAATAGGGTTGGATGAGCTACATTTTTGGTTACGAGTTTGGATGAACTCAATAATTTTAATAGATAATTTCAGAGATATTTTCTTAGGTTTAATTTTATTACATTTACTTTCCTTAGGTTTTATTTTATTACACTTACTTTCCTTGTGGTTTCGAATATTACACTCACTTCCCCTATTTTAAAACAAGTTTGGTCACAAAAAGTTTAAATCACATAATCATAATAAGTTAAATGGGTTATAAACATAAATCACGGATACGCCTTTACCGTTGTGTACTTAATCTGTTGGGTTGGACTTTCTTCAGAATTTCTTTTTCTTCATTTGCAAATCATTTTACTATCTCAGGTATATCTAACTAAGGGTTATTCTTGGAGCACATTATTTACCCATTAAATCCAATTCTGATTTCTAGCTGACCGACTGACGGCGCAAGACTTGGTCTTTCTCTCAACTCTTTAAATTAGTGTAGAAGTGTGTTTGTATATAAACCAACAAACTCTTCTCGTTCCTCCGATGTAGGACAACATCCTTCACTTAAATTAATTTGCCCCTTCAAACCACAAAACCCAACATTATGTATTTCGTTTAAAATTCCAAGAAAAATACCACAAAAAAAAGCGTAATATTTTAAGAAAAGATACCACAAAAAAAGTGTAATATTGTATGAAAACTCATAACAGAAAAACAAACGGGATGGAAATATATAGAAAGAGTTACTCTTTTTGGAATTAACTAAAAAGAAAATATTATTACGTAATGAAATGGAGTAGTAAGCAAATAAAAGACTTGTCAACAAACTAAAAGTTTTCAGCCTTCAAGATGTGTTTATAAGAAAGTGAATAGTATCTCAAAAATAATGTCCCTTATGGATTGGGAAGAAATTGTTTTTCTTCATTGTATAAGGAACTACTATTTTTTAGGGGGAGCTCATTGTATCATTGATATATAGATAATGTATATGTGATGTATAACTATATATAAATTGCTCAATACATCTTTATACACTATTATACACTACATATACATTCTTATACACTATATATAATGTATAAATAATGTATGTGCTTTGTATAACAATGTCTAACCATTGTATAATCTTAATGTTCCCCCTTTTCTCATTCTTATTCCCTTCTTTTCATTAATTATACATCTCTTGATCTGATCCGGTTTATAATTAACAAATTTATAAATTATTCCTGTAATAATAACTATCCGAAATCTCCAATTCACCTTCTCTATCATTTTATTTTTCCCGTAATATTTCCAGTTTCGGATCGTAAGGATGAAGAAGGTGACGGTAAAATAGTGCCTTCTTCTGTTCATAGAAGTGGCAGTAGCTTCAGTAAATGGAAGTCTCAAATGCAAAGGGCTTTGCGAAATTGCTGAATGCGGAAATCGAGGGCACGTGATATGGCAATTCTGAAAGAATTGCAAATTAGATTACCAAACGTACAATATAGGTAAGAAACTGATTATTGGGTTAATCTTGGCAAATTAGATCATTAATGGTATTGGGCCGTAATTATCTCTTTTATGGGACTAGTAAAGAAGTTGGGTTTGCGTGCACCAAAAATGGGCCTTAAGGCTAAAGTGATAGATTTGCCCGTGAGGCTTGATCCAAATCTTATTTTGAACAAAATACACTGAAGAAAAAATCACTTTCTTCCTTCCTATTCTAAATTGTTAGGTTTTCTATACTGACTAACAAGGGTAAAGTAGCACAACATCATAAAATATAGATAAACTTTGCATGTATTAAACCAATTTTTGTGTCACGACCCAAATCGGAGGGCCGCGACGGGCACCCGGACCCTACCCGCTGGGCACCACATCTACACTCCACCCTTAATCATATTTAAACACGGACTGAGCCGTGATAGATTATATAAAGTTCCAACCCAAAAGCCCTAACTTACACATTTATATACCAAGGCCGACAAGGCCATACATGACAACTGACCACATGACACTTATCTACAAGCCTCGAAAGAGTAAACCATACCACGACCAGACCGCAACTCCGAAACGAACAGAGTGCTCCAAATACCAGCTGAACCAGTAACCTACTAGGGCGAACTGTCACTCTCTCAATATGAACCTGCGGGCATAAAACGCAGCGTCCCCAACAAAAGGGACGTCAGTACAACTGACGTACTGAGTATGTCAGGCATAAGAAATAACATAACAGAGATATATCATAGTCTGAAACAGAAACAACTGAACATCAGTAAATGCCTCCGAGGGCCCTAATACACATGGCTAAATGTTATGCACAATGCAGTTTACATATACATCAGCCTTTTCGGGCATCTTCCTTACCATAATAGCCTCTGTGGGCATCATATCATATACTGGTAAATGAAAGTATGCATGATGCAAATGCGGTATATATATATCATATATATGTTAGTGTTGCGGATCGTGCAACCCATCCCAATATATGTTAGTGTTGCGGATCGTGCAACCCGTCCCAATATATGTTAGTGGTGCGGATCGTGCAACCCGTCCCAATATATGTTAGTGTTGCGGTCGTGCAACCCGTCCCAATAAGCCATACATGCATCACATCATATTGGCCTCTTAGGGCTCTTTTGTGATAGTCTGTACCAGCTGCAGGTGGTGTGCGTATATAACGCATTTCCCTTTCCCCATATCCCCTATATATATAATATTTACCATATAGTAATGTGCATATCACAAGTGGTCCAGGGTATTATATAAATGCTATGCAAATGAGAATGCATGAATGGCAATAACACATCCTGGCCCTATATCCTTGTACCTTTGGCTAACACTTTGAATATCATCATCTTTTCCGTATGACTCAATAAGGACTTAGAAACATACTTAAAACAGACTTTTAACATAAGAGTCAATAACATGATCATTCTTAACTACTTAGAGTAGAGTACTTTGTGGAACAATATTCTGGTTATGCTTTGTACGTAGAATATGCCAAAAAGAAAGAAAGAGCCTTGCATACCTTGTTGTCGAATTTATCTAAGTTCCGCGGGACCTTGTAAGCTTTATGAACGATTATCTACACCATATGAACGGTTATATCATAATCAGATCAATATACTAGAAATCGCTTCATTGAGACATTCTAGCGAATACTTTGAATGTGTAGAATCTATAGTTGTTCTATGTCGAAATCTATCCATATAACCACACAATCAGCCCTTCTTAATCCTTCTTTTTACTGTAATAATATCCAAAATAGTACAATAATTTCACATGCAACTTCCAGTTTCATACGGACTGCCCCAACAGTACTTAACCCACTTAGTATTTTCAATACCCATCTTAGAACAAATAAGAATCAGGTTCTATAATTCGTATGAACTTAGGAACAAGAAGGATTACCTCAATTAGAAGTAGCCACGAAAGTCATTGGAAAGCCTTTTGCCCGTACCGGATTCCGACAGAACAGAAGCGCTGAAATCAACTTGCTAGAGCTTCGCCGAGACTCAAAGCCTCGGCTTGGTTTCTGAGCCTTCAACCTTTCTTCAAGGTTTCAATTTCATTGGAATTAAAGTTTAGAACACCACAGATTTCTCCCTTTTGGTTATATGAAAGCTTGCAGAAAATCCCCCAATTCGGTTGAAATTTCACATGCTACCAACTGGGATTACTTCTTCTGATTGAAGTGGAACATTCTCTTCTCCAGAGAAAAGTTTTCTACAAAAGTTTAAGGAGATGAAAGCATGAAGAGATGAAGGTTTGTTAAGATGGAGAAGATGTGAATGTTTGGAGATTTATGGGGCTGCCACTGATCGGTTATAGGCGTAGTCACTGGAACATTGAGTTATAATGCTACACGTATAAATCCCCACTATATATTGTCTCCCCAATTATAATTAATTAACCCCACAATTAATTAATTATACACACAATTAAATTTCCGATCTCAATTCACTTAAATCCCGACGACTTATAAAATCCTCTTATACCTAATGTCATAATTCCCGTAATATGACACTAGTCTATAATCTCTTCGGGGATACATAATTATTATTATTATTAATCATCGTCGTCATACTTGTTAAATCCCAAAATTATTTCGGGATCACATCCTTTTATATACTAATTTCCTTATTAGCATACGTAAATACAACATAAACTTTCCGGAGTCCGGTCTACTTGCCTGCGTTTATGTGTTCAACCGTTACCCGAAAATACGGGATGTTACATTTTGATAGAGGGAAAAGTTTGTCAATTTGCTTCTTGAAGTCTAAAACAAGAGATGCTGAATATCTGTTGAACTTAATATGATCTTAATTACCTCAACAACCAATGGAATTGACTTGATATAACAATGAAATTAAACAAAGTAGGTGGTGGTTTACTGGATATACTGACATGCTATTAATGGATGAAGATACATTGCTAATATGTATCAATTGTAAGGACAACATAATTTTGTGAGGATAACAGATTTGATCGCTTCCTCATTAGTCACATTATCCGGAACCCTAATCACAACATTTTGTAGCATCATGTCCTTCATAGTTGAAACACTTGCATGTTGAATTTGAAACTCCAAGTCTCGCAGCACGTTCATCAACCTTGCACACGGGTAGTTCACATCAGGCGAACAGACCCGAACCATAGCTTCTACTCCATTAATCTTGACTTCGACTTCCATTCCAAATGCCACACTGCACCAATTGATCGACGAATTAATATTCGTACGATCAACTGCTGCAGAAGATACGCTTTGAGCATCATACGTTTCCATAACAGTATTAACATAATTTCTATTAGGCTTCTGGTGCTGAATTTTATTAATAGACTCTAATTCTTCAACCTTTGCCTTAAGCTCCTTAATATAAGTAACTGCATCAGCTAGCAATGAAGCTTTATCCATTTTCGATACTTTAGGGACCACGCTCCTTAGAGCGTAGAACCGATTATTCAGCTTTTCCCTTCTCTGTCTCTCCGCTTCAACGTGATTTTTCGCCATTGCTTGCTCTGTTGTGCTACTGGAACTGGATTTTCGTCCTCGCTTGTTAGGTGAATTAGTATTGTTGATCGCGGAGGACTCGTTATCAAAGTCCGAATTTCTTGAATCGGATGATTTGTTGCCAATAATTAGCTCCGGATTATTTTTGGTATCCGTTTCTTCCGCGTTCTGAATATGATCTCCCAAAGGAACAAAATTGAAACTAGAAACACCTTGATTATTAATCGGTGACGTACTATTTTTATTGCTTAATCCAAATAAAGACTTGGTTAATTGCACAAATTCCCAATTTTCTTGGATAATTTCTGAAGACCCCAATTCTACAACACCATTAGGAGTAGAAATACAAACCAAAGACCGAATTCCATGCAAGTGAGCTTGTTTAGCTCTGTCGTAGTTGTAAACTTGCAATTCGTAATAATTGTTCAGCCAAACGTACGACTCGGAGTTATAAGTGTGTACGATGAGGTCATCATCAGACACGAAACATTCTGGTTCTGACACCGCATAAAACATCTCCGTATCCATACGGTCTTTGTCCGAAGTGGAGTCTTTGGTACCGCCCAAATGGCCGTCTCCCCATGACAAAATGAGACGGCCATTAGCGTCTTTTGACGCTTGCCAAAAGATGGCATAAACCCACCATTTTTTATGAGTGTTGATTATATATTGAAGGCGTTTTTGAAGTGTATTAAGCAGTGAAGGTGAAGAAGAAGAAGTTGAGATAGTGTCTTGCATTATCAATATCTTACTAAAGTTTTAATATTCGGGGAGCTGATGAATGAATGTTAATTATGAAAGTGTTGAGATAATGTGACACTAACAAAGTATTGGGACTTTTATAAATAAGAAACAAATTGGTGTCATTTTACGCGTGGTGTTTATAGACTTGTAATTTAACAAACAACATACGTAGGATTGACCGAAAACAGAGGTAGAGAAAGCGCCATGTGAAAGTGATTTACATAGACATGGTGGACCTCCAGGAATGGACGGTTTAATAACCTTAAAGTTCTCACTGGTTCTGATTGTTCATTTTTATGTCCAAATACAAGAATAAATCTAACTCTTTTAAAGGTCTAAAGGCAATATAATGGCATTGATTCTCTATTGTAAGTGTTAACTTTGGAGTATAATGATGATAAATTTACTTTAGGATGTCAAATGTTTAAAAACTTACAGAAGATAAAGTACAAGTTTTTATTGATTTTAAAAGCAAACTAATAATTAATCAGATATACAAGATTCCGTTTAACTTATAATTATTCCTGACACATTACTAATCCTCATCTATAAATCTTTTGCATTCGAGGATCTTCTTTTGTCGGAAAAAATGATTCATGCATACTGTCATAGGAATTGATAATTAGGCATGAAGCACATGTTAGTTCTTTTAATTATTATTGTTTCTTGTTTTTACTCTTTAAAATAGGTTTTATGATATGGTCTATTCAACGTCGAGCTCTCATGAGATCTTTCAATTTGTGGGATAAAATATGATTCAACTATTATGATTGATGAATTATATAGTAAATTCGTTCTGTTCTTCTTTAGATAACGCGATTACACTTTTCTTTTGCCAGGAGACCAAATATTTTTAAGAAAAATCTCATAGTAAATAACCCCATGAAGATAGGATTTATCTAATTCATCAAGTTTAAATGAGATAATGACCCGCTTATTTATTAACTCAATCTATTATGACCCGTTCAATTCAACTCATCTATAAATTGAATTGATTGGGCAAAATATACAACCTAAATTGATATGAGAAAATCTTATCAAAATACTTTTTTTAAATATTCGGTGTGTTATATAAAGTTATAATACAAAATAAAAGAGTTTTTTTTAGGTATTTGAATAAATTATAAGAAAACAAACAGACAACATAATACTGCATAAGAGTTGGGTGAGTTGGATTATGACCCATTATTTAGTTTACTTTGATCCATCCATCTTAACCCAAGTAATTTTTAGACGAATTAACGATCCGTTTATTTATTAACCCAAATTATTTAAAGAGATTTTTACGTGATAGCTCAATTTTTAAAAGTTATTTGCATTAATATCATAACTTTCTAAACATTTCAAATACAACATGTTATATAACAAATAGAGACAATAATTTGAACATGTTATAAATATTATTTATTATTGTGAATGTCTATCTCTACAAGAAAAGTTAGAGTTAGTAATTTTGGGACCAAGTCAGTTTTCTATTATAAATAGATATGCTCCCTTCATTGTATTGACATCCGTTCAAGAGTAATAAAGAACTCTCCCATCTTCTCTTCCCCGCAATATTGGTGTTCTAGTTCTATTATTTTATAACACGTTATCATCACGAAACTCTTCCTACATGTATTTTGAAAAGATTTAAGGTATATTTCTTTAAAGCCATCTTAATTGTGGATAGTTGCAGATGAAACTATAAACATGAGAAGTTACGTTGGCTGGGTTATCATCAAAGAATCGGAATCGTCTTGCTGTAAAGTTCTATTTCATATTGCTAATATTGTTTGGTTACTGTTTATATATTATATTTGTAAAATTTATTCTACAATAATGATATGAATTAGAAATCTCACATTGGAAGATACATTGAACTCCGATAGAGTTTGCAAGTAGTTAATGGCCATCAGTAGTGACAATATCTCATAAGTTTCGTTATGGTTAAATTTATTTGTGTCTATTATCTCCGGAAGTGATAATATTAAATAGGCTTATTATGATTAAAATTGAATTGATATACTACTTTTTGTGCTAAAATTATATAGTGTCTTTTTTAATATTGTATAATTATGTAAAGTTCTTTTATTTAAATTCTATTTGGAGATTTTTATGGGAACAATACCAATTATAACCATGCAACAAACCTCGTAACAGTTAGGAGATTTGTATATTTTATGAGATCATGTCAGGGCGCAGACTTTCACCAATATTTTGCATTTGTATTAAAATTCCACTTAATTAGGATAAATAATTTATTTAGAACTCAATAAGCTAACATTTTTAGAATATAGAATCTTTAAACTCAAATTCCTGGCGTCACCTCTAATGATGATCAAAGGCAGAAAATGGCTTTTATAATAAATGAAAAAACATTTAGGATTTTTTGTCATATATACAAATGCAATGAACATCTCAACATAAAAGGGAAACATAAAAACTAATTTTCTGATCATGTCAACTTCAAAAACGAAAAATAATAGAAAGAAAGAAGAACAGAAAACAAAAGAAAATTAGAGGATATAACTTAGGAAGTACTAAGGTAAAGTAAATCTGAGTATATCTTAAATAAGTAATCCAATAGACTCCATTATTCTATATGTTAATTCGCATTTATCAGACATAATCGCATGGGAATGACCATTAATTTCAAAGATTTTTTTTTCTTGAAATCACATGTTTAGAGATTTCTGTTGCAAAGTCAATTTTATACTTTTTTAATAATATGAATCGGTTGATAATATATACTCTTGATGTGATTATAGGAAGAGGGTGTTGCCATGTTAGATGTTACTGCTATTTTTTTTTAGAATAATTACTTATTTAGTTATAAAAAAATCTAATCATTTTTTAAATTGTAGTATGATCTAATATTTTAATTATAGGATGAGTCTATTACTTTATTTATCAAGCTTTTAAAGCCCTATAGTTAATAAATTTATCAGAGAAAAATATTTCAATCCTTGCATCTCTTTGAAAAAACTAATAAAAGATACTAATGAAGATCTCCCTATATGGTTAGTCCAGACTCAATTATCTTTAGTTCTTTCGAGCAAATGTACTTTTAAAATTCGTCAAAAATAAGAGGTGAAGGAAACGGAAACAAGACTTGAGCTTTCCAATTCTAATTTGTTTTCCATCAATGTTTTGTGCATTTAATACATTTGTCTAGTTATATAGCAACCATCTTTCTTCTATTACACTAAAAAAACGTTTATTAATCAAATTTTATGTCAATATAATATTCCAATGCACTGACTAATGAAAAACATATACAATCAAACCTCACTATAACAATCTCGTTATTTATAATTTTTTTTGTTTTTATAGCTATTGACTTGATACATATGTAACAACATTTGCCATTTAAATCTTATGTGGCAATTATACACAAAAAATATTTAAAAGAGTATTTTTCAACGCTATAAAACATAATGAAATTAATTAAAATAAAATTTTAAAAGACATTCATCTTTCACTAACTAGAGTTAAAAATTTAAAAATGTTAGTAATACATTTTTAACAAATTCATAATTAATTATGTGTACAAAGATCTAAACTCTAATGAACACATTTTAAAAAATTCTTCAAGTTTGATGGAAGAAATCTACAATTATAACTAGTTTTAAAATTTTCACTATCTTTATGATAATATAATGTTTGAATTGGCGAAGATTTCCGTCCAAACTTTTAGCAAAAAGGTATATGATAAGCTTCCTCAAAATTTTCAAAATTGTTGGCCGAATTATCTAGACTTATTATTAATATGATCTTAGAGATTATATTTATATAGTGCTTTTGTCGCACCCGTTTTTAACACGGTCGTGACGCACAGGCGTTCCCCTGGTGTTGATTTAATGTTGTTGAGGAGTCGCCACCTAATTATTCTAAGGTGAATTAGGGCACCTAGATGTTAACATAAATGCTGCAAAGTAAACTCTGATTAATGGTCTGCGAAACTATGAGATTCTAGGTAAGGGTTCTTTATTATCCTAAAGGAAAGGGGTTAGGCATCCTTTAAGATCCGCTAACTTGCGGTTATCCGGTCAAACTCAGGTTAATTATTATGCGAAGAAAAATGTATGTTTAAAATATAAGGTTAATTAAAAGGAAGTTTGCAAGTAGTTAATAAAATGATGTATTTTGACAACATGAAAATTCTTGCAAAGATGATTGCGGTTTTGAGAAATAGATTCCCGACATAAAATCCAAAATTTATTTGATATAAAAAATGCATTTGCATGGCATTTTGTTTTAAAATATATGTAAAAATGTTTTGTTGACAAAGTATGTATTGTAGGGCATGGCTTATAAAATGCAATGTGAAATTGAGTTTTTGATAAAAATGTGCATGGTTTATAGAATGCATGCAAATTTGATTTTTTGACAAGTGCACTTACATAGTATGATTTATAAAATACATCTAAACTTGATTTTGGGGTAAAAGCATGCCTTTGTATTGTTTATAAAATACATATTTTTTAGCAATTGATAGTAAGAAGAAAAGCAAACTATTTATAATGCAAGAAATGATTTTTATGGAAGTCATTTTTTATAGCGAATCGGATAAGAATGAAACCTCATTCGTATAGATTAATAATGCGATTAAAGGGTGTAAGTTATTTGAAATTTTGAAACACGCATTATGAGCCTAAAATGAACTAGCGCCGGATTTCCTATTTTAAAACTAACCGAGCCTAAAGTGAATAAACTAGCGGCGGGTTGAGGGTGAGAGAGAGGCTTAGGGTTTTTGTTTTAGGGTTTATTGAGAGTTAGGTTAAAGGGAAATAAGAGGTGTTGGGTTGGGCCTACGGGTTTGAGATGGGGTTTGGCCGATTGGGCTGATTTGGGTTGCCCTTTGTGGGCTGATTTTTGTTTTGGGTGGGGAAAAAAAATGGGTTGTGGGTTAAAATATAAAAGGGGTTTAAAATGCTTTGAAGAAAAAATGTAAATTATTTAAATAAAAATATAACAATGTGATAATAATAAAAGCATAATATTTATGAAATACTTATTGCTTAAAGTAAAAAAAAATGTGATGTCGTTTTGCGACAATAAAATAACATAGAATATTAGGGTAAAACTATGATTATGATATTAAAAGGCAAAATGATAGTAGAAAGAATGCGAATAATAATAATAATGATAATATATATATATATATATATATATATATATATATGTGTGTGTGTGTGTGTGTGTGTGTGTGTGTGTGTGTCAAAAATATTTTAAAATGCAAACAAATAAACGGAAAAGAGGGGACAAAATTGGGTGTCAACAACTTTCTTTATTATGAAATAAATTATTAGTTAACGAAAATGGAAAATAGTAAAATTAACTGATTTTTATGTACTATGTTGTTATAAAGGGTAAATTTACAAAAATTGTACCATGGTAATAATGGAAGTTGCTCGTAGACAAAAAGTTGTTGTAGAGGTAAATTATAACAAAAAGAATCGATTTCACTAAAATTTGGTTGTTATAGTGAAATGATGTTATAACAGATATAATTCGGTTGCATTTGATATAAATCGTGATGAAAAAAATACAAGATGTAATCAAAATTCGATAGCCGGATGATATTTCTGTTTGCGTTGGCTTTTTAAGAAGTTATTAGTTTCAAATTTTCAATCAATCGAAATGAGCTCTTTGAGTATTAATGTCAAGTATAACTTACATTTTTCAAATTTTAGGAAAGAACTTGTCGAAGAAGTAGACAAACTTTAATGTGAAGCACAAGGTTAAACCTAAAGTCTTTGAGTATCACATGGGAATGTTGACTATGAATTAATGAGAATCACGGCATCCATTGAATATCTGGGTCCAACCATAATGAAAAATTCTAGATACAGACTTATAAGATAGAATAATTTTCCCTCATGATGAATTATAAAATATATTGTAAATATTCGAAGAATATTCGCTAATAAAATTGATCTAAATTTTTAATTTAATGAGTTGAATCATCACATTAATTCGTCTTCTGGCTAGGCAGAAATTATTTTAAAATTAGAAACCCGTAGATTTTTAAGATTTTTGATACGTACGTTCAATCATTCCGTAGATTTTTTTGAATGTGATACATAACATTATGAATTTTAGAATTTATAGTATCTATTAAAATTTAATAATTTATTAAATATATATTTACGTTCCGTGTCAAAGACAAACTACAGATTGGATTAACGACTATGATGCTGGTCAAGATGCTTTTATTTTTGTTTTGGGCACGCTTGTCGTTTAATTTATAGGAAATTGCCATTTCCACATGATGTGCTCGTTGACTATATCAGTAACTCTATCTTTGCCATTATTGGCATATGAAAGCCAAGGTTCAATTCTAAATGTCTTTTAAATTTCTTAATTAGGAGATAGAATTATATCGAATCCTCTGCCCACTTAAAATTTAAATAAAATAACATGACTCAACAAAACACTTCTTATGGACTATGATAGAATATTATACATCTCCTATATTAGGTAAAATTGTAGTTCAATTGTAATTAGGAAGTGTAGTTACCTAGTTTGTAAGGAGTAGATAATTATATAACGTTATATATATTGTACATAATGATCAATGAAAAACAGGAAATATATTTCTTCATGGTATCAGCAGCCAAAACCTAAAATTCCCTTCCTAACCTCTCGGCCGCCCCAACCCTCGGCAGCCGCCCTCCCCAAACTTTCTCCTACCTCCTCTCGGCCGCTTCCTCCATCTCCTCTTCTCCAAACTTTTCAATGGCTGAACAACCAAAATTTCATCCTGCTCTTGCAGTTAACCACATCAAGAACTTCATTCTCATAACTCTTGAGATGGAAAAGGGTCAATATTCATCTTTGACGGAATTATTTAAGATTCATTGTCGTGTATACAAAGTCATCGACCATATCATCCCTCTTAAATCAAATCCCCTGGAACACCCTGATGTTTCTGATGATGAACTTTGGTCCCGCTTAGATGCAATTGTCCTACAATGGATTTACAGCACGATCTTGAACGATCTGTTGCATACAATTATTGAAACCGACGCCACTGCCTGACAAACGTGGGAGCGCTTGAAAAGTATTTTTCAGATAATAAGACACAACGTGCCTTGTACCTGGAAACTCAATTTAAGGACATTCAGCAAGATGATTTTCCAAATGTGTCGGCTTATTGTCAGGAACTTAAGATGATTGTCGATCGACTCTCCAACGTCGGTGCACCGGTCACTAATCAACGACTGGTGATATAACTTATTACATTTTTGAATGAAACTTATGACGGTGTCGCTACCATCCTCCAACAATGCACGCCATTGCCTCCATTATATGAGGCTCGTTCAAGACTCATCCTTGAAGAAACAAAAAAAAAAGTGGACCGTGGCTCATGCGAGCACCACCAACGCCGCCAACTCATCACTACCGACAACCCCTCAGCCAAAAGTAGGGCCTCGTTTTCCGGTTCACAAAATTGGCAACCCGATGACCCCCACACACGACCCGCCTTCCCAAAATCAACACAAAGGGTAAAACTCCGGCAAAGCCCGCGACAGTCATGGCGAGAGCAGCAGCCGTGGCAGGAGGGGCCAGCCACTGCCAGCCGACAGCAACCCGCAGTGGCAGCAGCCTCCGTCATGGGCTACCTACCCACCTCCGGCCCAACAGCCCCATCCCGACATCATCGACGCACGTCCACAACAGGCATACAATGCATACGTCTCTCTTCCTTCCACCTACGCCCCGATGGATATTGAGGTGGCTATGAACACGATGTCCCTCAACATTCTAGACAATAGTTGGTACATGGATACTGGCGCCACATCTCAGATGGCATCCCAAGGTACTCTCTCGTCTTATTTCAATACGAGCAATTTAAATCGTCATATTATTATTCCTAGTGGACACGACATTCCTATTCGAGGTTGTGAACAATCATCCCTCTCCCAACCACACCCCCCATTAGCTTTAAAAAAATTCCTCCATGCCCCGACACTTATCAATGTTGACACCCAATTTTGTCCCATCTTTTATGATTTTATTCGTAATTTTTAATATTTTTTGACACTTTTAAAATAATTTTAAAATATAGGCATATATGTGTGTATCTTCGTATTATTATTATTATTCGCATATTTTTATATCATTTTGCATTTTATAATAATCACAAGTTATCCAAAAATTCTATATTATTTTATTCTCGCAAAATGGCATTGCATTTCCCTTTTTATTAAGCATTTCGCAAATATATATTATCACGTCGTTATGTTATTTTAAATAATTCACATCTTTTACAAAATATATATATATATAAACACATATTTTTTTTTTTTAATATTAAACCCCTCTTATATATTTTTAATCCATAACCCATTTTTATTTTTTCTAACCCAAAACTAATTTCTACCCAAAATATTCTATCCAACCTCCAAAGTCCATCTCCAAATTGATTCTTATTTTCGGCCCAGATCCGCAACAGCCCAAAACATAACCCACAAATATTTCCCCCCTTTTTTAAACCCCAACCCAACACATTCAACTCCCCAAAACAATTAAACCCAATCCCGCTTACCCACTCACCCGACCCAAACCCGCTTCCCATCACCATCTTCCCCATTTAAACCCCTTTAACCTAAAAACAAAACAAAAAAAAAAACAACAACAAGCCCATCACCACTCCCCGGCCCACACCCGAACCAAATTGACCCGACCCACGAACCTTGCCCTTTAATTCCCAGAAAACTCAAAACAAACAAAACCAAAAAAATCAAACCCTACCCTCCTTCAACCTCAAGCCACGCCGCCTCCCATACCCCCATGCCCGACGGCCACCTCGCCCCTGCCACCACCCACTCGCCACCAACCCCGACACCCCACACCCCTCCCATCACTTCGTCCACCCCATACCCCTAAAATCCGCTTCCAAATTCAGATTTTTTGCCTTTAATTCAAAATTCAAACTCGATTTTTTGGGGGGGAATCCACCTATAAATACCCCATGATTGTTCTTCATTTAAGGGAGAGGATTTTCGGACAAGAAAAAATAGACTTTCGGAAGGATTTGCGGGAGATTATTCAACATGTACATACATATTTTGTTGTTTTCTTGATTTGAGAGTATTTGGCTTCGTTGTTGTTCCAAGAATCAAGTCCAAAAGGTTTGTCATCCCCTTTGATTTCTCTCGATTTTTTCACCGATTTCGGTCAGGTCATCGATCCGGTCGGTCGACCGGTTTAGATTTTTCCAATTTTCCTACATTCTTCTTTGTTGTTATCTTTGGTTATCCGAAATTGACGAAATTGTTTGATTCCTGGTTGAAACTCCAATTCGGGTCATCGACCGGTCAGGTCGACCGGTTTGGGCAACATTTTCGCATTCTTGCATTTCATGTTTATGTATGTTGGTTATCCGAATTTGGTGTAAGATTTGGTTCGGATCACCGATTTCGGTCAGTCAACGACGGTCAGATCGACCGGTTTAGATTTTTCCAATTTTCCTACATTCTTCTTTGTTGTTATCTTTGGTTATCTGAAATTGACGAAATTGTTTGATTAGGGTTGAAACTCCAATTGGTCGGTCAACGACCGGTCAGATCGACGGTTCGTAATATTTTCGTTCTTGCATTACATATTCTTGTTATTGGTTATCCGAATTTGGTGTTAAAATCGATTTGGGTTTGGATCATTTGATTTCGATTCGGATCATCGATTCGGTCGGTCATCGACCGGATCGGTCGATCCGATTTGAATATTTTCGTAATTCTTGCATTTCATATTTTTGTATGTTGGTTATCCAAAATTGAAAAAGTCCGATTCGTTGGCATCTGATTCGGTCGGGTCATCGACCGGATCAGTCGACCGATTTTTGGCGATTTCAGTTATGGCATTTTTCATACTGTTTGCTAGTTATCTAAAAATCAATTTCGATTTTTCATTCGGGTCGCTGTTCATGATCCGGGTCGGATTTTTCCATAAATACCTCTTAATCCTGTTCCGGTTCCAACATTTCAGATTTTGGTTCGGATAATTTAATTGCTCACTGCTCGTTTCTTTGGCACTGTTTTATTGTTTTATTAATATCGCATCTAGGCCGATGAAATTGAAATCGAGCCGCACTTTTTCGATTTCTGTTTCAGCATTAATTCTCTGTTTCAGTTTGCCCTGTTTCTGTTTTGCTGTTTTGATAGTTTACTAATTTCTGTTTCCGTGTTATTTTACCATTTCTAAATACCGCATTTAGGCTGATGAAATTGAATTCAAGGCCACGCTTTCGTTTCTCTGTTTTCAGTTTACTGTTTTAAACATCCGTGCGACGGATATCACTGTTTTACTGTTTTGAACAAATACCGCGTCTGTTCGCGCCGCTCGCTTCGCCATCGCTTTCGGATTCAGATTATTGTTTTTACTGCTTTTTACGCTTTTATCGCTTTAAAATAAGCACCGCACCTTTCGATATTGCTTTCCTGTTTTACCATCGCTTCAAAGATTAAAATATCCGATTCATTGCTTTATCGCTTTTAAATTAAACACCGCGTCTTTTTCGGAAACTGTTTTACGCATCGTTTTTATCTTTATTCTGCCTATCGCTGCTGTTTCTGTTCCGATTTAAAATTTTGCTGATTTGAACACGATACTACACTGGCCGATGAAAAATATCCGTCGATTTTGAGGCCTCCACAGTTGCAAAGACGGAAATATAACTTCTGGGCAATGATGAGGCTTAAACCTTTATTTCATCCGAGATCAACATGTTTAGTAGGCGAGGTGAATTATATATTCGCAGCCACGACGTGATTATAGTGATCTTTTCTATTTCACCCGAGAGACCGACACGTTTAGTAGGCGAGGCAATCAAAATAAACCACATATGTTTGCAGCCACGACGTGATTGGAATGTTCTTTTCAAAATTTAAGTCTGAGCCCTCCGCGATCAAAACATTCACTGCTTTGAATACTGATATGAAGTTATTTGTATTTAAATGTTTCTAACCGCTTGTTCTTGATACTGAGGATTAAAGTAAATAAATATTCCTCGGAGTTTATTTATTTCTTTCTTTAATTCAGCTTTTATTTCGCTTTGTATTGTAATATTATTTATCGCACTTATGTAATTATTGAAATGCTTAGAATAGGCAAACTTAGGATTTATTCATAGGGTAGTTTAAGATTTGAAACCCGTCGCTAGCTTATTTATTTGTAGGCTCGCAAACTTAGAAATCCTTCGCTAGTTTATTTATTTTAGGCTCGTCACGCGAATTCAAGATTTTCAAAACAAACTTTTGTCATCTTTATTTGCTTTATTAATCATACCGAATAAGTTTATCTTTTGTCAATTTACAATTTCGTGATTCCCAAAATTTTGCTTCTTTGGCATTATAAAGAATTTATTGTCACAAATGCATGTTTTCTAAAAACTTTACATGTATCTTTCTTTTATGTCATCCGAATACGTACTTGTATAAAATGCATCATATTTACTTGTATAAAATGCATCATTTACCAATTATTTGCAAAACATCTTTTAATCTATTATACTTGTAAAACCTACATTTTTCTAACAATAATTAATCTGAGTTTGACTGGATAACCGCAAGTTAGCGGATCTTAAAGGATGCCTAACCCCTTCCCTTTAGGATAATAAAGAACCCTTACCTAGAATCTCACTAGTTTCGCAGACCTTAAAATTGGAGTTTACACTGCAGCACTTAGTTTAAATATTTAGGTGTCCTAATTCACCGTAAAAATAATTAGGTGGCGACTCCTCAACCCTTTTTACCCAGGAATCACCGGACACGTCCGAGCTCCGCTTTGACCCGAGCCGGGTCGAAATAGGGCGCGTACAATCAAAATTCTAATATATGTGCGTCGTTTCACAACCGATAATAATGTTTCACTTGAATTTGATCCTTTTGGTTTTTCTATAAAGGACCTTATGACATGATGTGAATAATGTGATGTACAGAACTGGGGACCTTAACCCTATTACCACCACCGTCGTT
This sequence comes from Anisodus acutangulus, assembly GCA_029783415.1. Taxonomy (NCBI): domain Eukaryota; kingdom Viridiplantae; phylum Streptophyta; class Magnoliopsida; order Solanales; family Solanaceae; genus Anisodus; species Anisodus acutangulus. The sequence goes on along the minus strand of CM056491.1, from coordinate 61,774,963 downwards.
CATCCAGCCTCTTCTCCGTCATCTCTTGCAGTTATTTCCTCCTCTATATGGCATAACCGATTAGGACATCCAGGAGACTCTGTTTTTACGCTCCCTTCACCAAAATAAATTTATAGATTGCAAACATGTATCTATTCTCCTGTTTGTGAATCTTGTGTTTTTGGAAAATATGTCAAGTTGCTATTTTATTCTTCATCTACTTGTTCTTTAATGAATTTTGATATAAAACACAGTGATTTATGGACTTCTCCTATTTTAAGCACATCCGGACATCGATACTATATTTTGTTTTTAGATGATTATTCAAACTTCCTATGGACTTTTCCCATTGAAAATAAATCCCAAGTCTATTATAATTTTTTTTCATTCAGCGCCTTCATTAAGAAATAATTTGAAAAGAATATCAAATGTTTTCAATGTGACAATGGGACGAAATTCGATAATAATCAATTAAAACTTTTCTGCGCCAAAAATGGCCTTGTTTTTCATTTTTCCTGTCTTCACACCTCTCCAAAAAATGGCAAAGCTGAACGAAAAATTAGGACCATAAACAACATAGTTCGTGCCCTCCTTGCTGATGCCTCTATCCCCCCTTCCTTTTGGCATTACGCTCTATCCATGGCAACCTATCTCTTAAACATTCTCCCCAGCAAGTCTCTCAAACACAAGTCTCCCACTCAAGTTCTCTTTCTTCGGGATCCTTCCTATAAGCATTTAAGAACTTTCTGATGTTTATGATACTCCCTCCATCCATCCACACAAATCAGCAAGCTGAAACTTAGGCTACCCCATATGTATTTCTGGGTTACCCCCTAATCATCGTGGTTACTACTGTTATGACCTGTCCAGCTGAAAAATAATCATTTCTCGTCAAGTCATATTGTTGAGTCTCAATTTCCCTTTACCAAACTCAATTCCCCACATCTGAATTCCTATGACTTCTTAAATAAGGGCCTTAATCCCTATCCAATTCATAACTTACAAAATCAGTCGATACCGTCACCGATGCTCGACCCACCTCCCTTTGTCCCGTATTGGGTGGGCCATCCAGCCTCGCCACATACTCCTCGAAATAGCCACTCTCGGTTGCCCGAGGTCACTCTATCCCCTCAAACAACGCCCCAACCCCTTCTCCCTGATTTTGTTGCTCCCTCTCGGCCTGCAACTCTGCCCCAGCCGCTTCCCGATCCCACCCCACCTCCCATGGCACCCACACGGATGATGGAAACCCGTGCTATGCACGACATTTCCAAACCCAAACGACAATTTAATTTGTCAAATTTGGTTGCCCCTTCACCTCTTCTTAGCAATCCAAAAAATGCCTTGTTTGATCCTAATTGTTAATCTATCATGATTGACGAATATAATGCTCTTATTGAAAATAAGACGTGAGAGTTAGTGCCCCGTTCTCTTGATGCTAATGTTATTCATTCTATGTAAATTTTTAGATATAAAAAGAAATCTGATGGTTCTTTTGAAAGACACAAGGTCCATCTTGTAGGTGATGACATGTCTCAACATGTGGGCGTGAATTGTGATGAAACCTTCAGCCCGGTGGTGAAACCGGAAACTATTCAGACCGTTCTTTGTATTGCTTTGTCCAAATTATGGTCCATTCATCAGCTGGATGTCAAAAATGCCTTCTTGCATAGAGACCGTCATGAGGCTGTGTATATGCATCAGTCTTTGGGATTCAGGAATCCAGTCCATCCAGATTATGTGTGTCATTTGAAGAAATCGCTCTATAGACTGAAACAAGCTCATCGTGTGTGGTACCAATGATTTGCTGACTTTGTATCCTCTATCGGCTTTTCACATAGCAAATCTGATCACTCACTTTTCATCTACAGCAAGGGTAATGACATGACATACATTCTGTTATATGTTGATGACATCATCCTAACTACACTTTCTTATGCACTTTGCTGATCCATTTGTAACTCTTTGCCTCTGAGTTTGCTATGAAGAATTTGGGCCCCCTAAGCTATTTTTTGGGCATTGCTATTACAAGACATGCATATGGCTTATTTCTTTGTCAAAAGAAGTACGTCGAAGAGATCCTTGACCGAGCAGGCATGACATCTTGAAAACTGGTCCACACACTGGTGGACACTAATTCCAAACTTAGTGCCTCTTCGGGTTCTCTGTACGCCGACTCGACTCACTATCACAGTTTAGCAGAAGCATTGCAGTATCTCAGTTTTGTGAGACTATATATATCATATGTCGTGCAGTAAATATGCTTAGACGTGCACAGCCCGACGGATGAACATATGAATGCCCTCAAATATATTTTGCGATATGTACAAGGTACTCTTCATTTTGGCTTACACATGTACAAGTCCTCACTCTCCGATCTCACCTCTTATTCTGATGCTGACTGGGGTGGATGTCTTGACACTCGATGATCCACGTCGGGTTACTGTGTGTTCCTCGGAGATAACCTGCTTTCTTGGTCTTATAAAAGATAACCTACTCTGTCTCGATCTAGTGTCGAAATCGAGTACCGAGGTGTAGCAAATGTTGTCTCTGAGTCTTGTTGGATACGAAACCTTCTCCTGGAACTTCACTATCCCATTCATAAGGCTACATTTGTCTATTGTGATAATATAAATGCGATATATCTTTTCGGCAATCATGTTCAACTCCAGCGCACTAAACAAATTGAAATGGATATTCACTTTGTACGTGAGAAAGTTGCTCGTAGACAAGTTCGTGTTCTTCATGTTCCTTCCCGATATCATATTGCTGACATATTTACTAAAGGGCTTTCGCGCATACTCTTTGATGATTTCTGAGCCAGTCTCAGCGTACGAAAACCTCCCGCTTCGACTGCGGGGTATGATAGAATATTGTAAATCTCCTATATTAGGTAAAATTGTAGTCCAATTTTAATTAGGAAGATTAGTTACCTAGTTTGTACAGGAGTATATAATTATGTAACACTATATATATTGTACATAATGATCAATGAAAAGCAGGAAATATATTCTTTCAGACTACATAACCAAATATTGACCAGGTTTTTAAGAAGCGAATAATAAAAAATGAACTTTGGCCTAACTTAATCCTTAAAAGTTAGCTTATGAGGTCAGAATTATATTGTCTAAGATCATATAAAAAAGCACATAATTCACATTCTCACTAATGTGAGACACAACACCCTGTACGCCGTAGATTGGATGGTCCCCCAACATCGGGTAAACAATAAAATATGAATTGAGACATGTTAGACTATGATATCATAATAAATAATGAACATAGTGTCTAACGATTCACCCTCAAAACCTAGCTAATGAGGTAAATATTGCCAAGACCATATAAGATGATCAAAGTCCCAGTCTTACCACCAATAACTCATTTCTATGGATCAACAATTGTATTCTTCAAATTAAACTAGAAATTAAAATTACAAATGATCGATCGTTTTAATCTTCAATAACTTTGCACGTACGAAACATGTACATGCATTGTAATAACGTGTAACTAGATTACTTTTTGAAATCAACCATCCCATAAAGAGAGAAAAGCTAATTTGCTTGCGGAGCTAGGATTTGATGTTTATAGGTTTGAGATTTTAATTTTTTAAAGTTATTGGGTTCTAAATTAATAATTTATACATATTCAATAATTTTTTAATACAAATATAAGGTTTTAATCAAAGCTATTGGGTTCGACCGAATCCGCACCCGATGAGCTAGGTCCGCTCCTAGTCCTTGAAAAGTTGAAACATTGAGATTCATTCAAATATACATGAAATATAATGTTTACAATAGATGCGTATGAAATAGGTGAATCTATGTCCATTTATAAGGATGCATGTGAATAAACGTGGGGAGCTTCTCATAATTTAGGCAGGAGATATCAGTTAAATTTATATCTATTCCGCGAAGATTTATAAAAACCAAATAATAAAACTTGTTTGCGTGTGCAGTGGGGTGGGGGTGGTAGTTAGATAATAGTAAACTCAATTTGATTATAAGTTGATCAATAGACAAGAACCTGTAATCAAGTTTCGAAAGTCTAAATGAGTTAACCTTTTGGTTTGATTAGTTGCATGCGTGGTGATGTGATGTGATGGATATGCTTTCAGTTACCATCTCAGTTTTCTCTTTATATTTAGTGTGCTAGATGAGATTTAATCCCATCATTTCCATACTTGATAGAGAACACCAAATATCACAAGATGAATGTGGCATATCCATAACAAAGGGGGTTTTAACGAAGGTAAGAATGAGTAACATGACGCCTTACCTGAATCACACATTGGAAGAGGAGAGAAAGGTAAGAGTTTCATAAGATATATAAAAAGTACACGTGTTTTTAAGCTCAATATGATGTAGCCTGAGGAATAAATCTGTCATGCTTGATAAGCCAAAGCGAACAATACATTATATAGGCTCGATTATAACCGTGTTAAAGTTCGACAAGAGCCAAAGCTTAGATTTGGTCACTGCTTCGTCTGATATATACAAGACTTAATAGCACAATAATACTATAATTAATCAACATGCATCATCAAATGGTGTGATGTAGTGGATGGGGTTGCTCCTCCCTTAATTAGAGGTCTCGGGTTCAAGTTCTGAATATGAAAAAATCCTGATAGAGAGCGTTTCCCCTAAATAGGCGTTATTCTAAGAATCCAAATATAATCGGACTCCAACGCACACCTGGTGGAAAACCAAAAAATATTAATCAACATGCACAACAAAATAGCTTAGCATTATGTCGAATCGCTTATATAGTTAATAAATTATAAGTTCATTTTTACTCAAATAACTTTACACTTTATGTATATATCAAAAGATTCGGTACGTACAGTTTGTGACACTAGCGATGTATACATACGGGAACACGGGGGGCCAGCTAAGGTTTAGGCATATTTTACATGTGGGCAACTTTGTTACTCATTCTTTTATTATGCATTAAACGTGTTCAATTTCCAGTTATACAAGTACTGCCTAGGATGTGGTTTATATAGCCTTACTAGACATTTTATCCATAATAGGCTGCTAAGTTAAATAGACATATAATTTATTAATGTGTGCCATCATTAAGATTTAAGATTGACGTAGAGTAATATAGGCGAATTCATAATTTAGTTCCTTAAATATTAAAAAGTATCACTGCGCAAATATAAATATTATTATCAAAATATATATTTTAAGTTCTTATTTAAATTTATGCATATATATGTATAGTTGAAAACAATAGATACGCCTGCCTCGACCTTTCTTTGCGTCTGTTGTCGAAGATGTTGTTTAGAGGCTGTAAAATTGGTGGATAGGGCTGATTTTGGCTGGGTTAATATGGGCCGATTTTGAACGGATCAAAATGGGTTGAGTTATTGATTGATCCAAAAGTTACTTGAACTGAAAAGAGTTAACAAACGGATAATAATCTAATCTGCCCAATTTTTTACTTAGTTGTATTTTTTTAATAATTTATTTCAGTATCTAATAAATATTTATTTCCTTATTATGACTAAGTATAATATACCAAACAAAAAGTATTGTGACAAAACTTCTCATGGGTCAATTTGCATTACATATTAGCCCAAATTCTAAATGCACCGAATTTGGCGGTCAAAATGGGCAGAGTTAATAAATTAACAGGTCAATTACCCGCTCAAACTTAAACATGCATGTTGGGAAAAAAATGTAGATGCCCCCTGAGAATAAAATAATTATCCGCGCATAACCTTTTACTTTCATGCCCGGAAAACTATTTACATGAAATGTTCCAAAAATTATGATACCAACATGATATATAAATATTCCGAGATGATATCATGGAGGATCATGTTCATTTATTCAAAAAGACACATTTTTCTAAGGAAAAACTTTATGAAACCATCGTCTTATAAACATATACTCTGATGGTATCATGGTGGACTGCTTCAGTCCTTCAATGAGACACTTCTCAATCCTCCGTGGTATTATCATAGTATATAAATATACTGAGATGGTATCACGAAGGTTACTTCAGTCCTTTTCTTAGTCCTTCGTGATACTATCATGATATATATAAATATATTGCGATGGTATCATGGAGGAAGAGTTTTGGACGAAGGGGTACTCGGGTAAATATTTTCGGCCGATTGAGTAAGAAGTGAAATTAGTTTAGGAGGAGCATGAGGCGGATAAATAGTTTGTATTTTAAAGGTATTTAGTGTTACTTCCCCTTATGTTTTCATGGGCTAATTTTGTGACTCCTATTTACAAGTCAGTGAGCCCAACACAAATGATATTGCAATGACGCTCATAGTCCACAGGCTTTAATTGGGCCAAAGTCAGCCCAGTCTGATGGATTCTTTAATGGCCGACTTCCTTTAATTGTTTAATTTGTACACGCACCTCTGTGTTACAAACACATTAAAACATGTTGATAGGACGATATAAAAACTTGAAAACAGATGGGACTTGATTTAGTTATCAAGTCTTTGGTACCGCAATTTGTAATTTTGTACTCCTTCCTCCCATTTTTATATGAAGATTTTTAGTTTGGCACGAAGTTTAAGAAATAAATGAAGACTTTTGAATTATATGATCTAAAATAAATCAAAAATATTTGTGTGGTTATAGATTAGCTCGTTAAGCATAATATGTAAAGTTTAAAGTTAAATTGTTGTCAAATAAGAAAATGTATCATTTTTTTTAACTGACTAATATATTGAGACGGAGAGAGTAAAATTTAACTATTTCTCTTTTGCAATTCTCTACTTGAAACAGAAAAGAAAAAAATTGAAACAAATAGCATCTCCAGCTGATGACTTGCTAATCTCTTATAGTCGTAATCTTCTAATTTATGTATTCGTCATTCGACAACCTTCTTAAATGCATGCCTTCTCCCACATGCCAAAATGTCTCTTTGGTTCCGGACAAACTCAAGCCACTCATATTTTCATTTGTCTGAAAAAGATCTCGTCCTTCCAGTTTTTGTGAATTAATTGTATCGCTATGTATTTCACAATAATAACAAGAAGTAGTTTCTATATGTCACAAAGAAGTTAAGTACCACAAGTTATTTACCTTTACATTTTGGTTACCACAGAGTTTGGGCGTGCTAGCCGTAAACTGAAAAAGAATAATTTCCTGATTATTTTCATTAATTAAGAGATATATATATAAATATATAATATCTAAATATGAAAAATAAATTTACATTTTCCTACTATAATTCTAATTGCTTTTCCTAATGTAAGACTAATATCATAATTACACTTGTACAAGAATTCTACAACTATGATAAGTGAATATACAAAAACCGGTCCTTTGATATACACGGTTTGTCCATGTATATCATGTCTTCTATCACAACCGTAGTCATAGCGGACGGTTGTCGTACGCTGAAACTGTGCCTAAAATCTTCAAACAGAACCAAAGGAAGACCCTTAGTAAAAATGTCAGCAATTTGATACCTTGAAGGGACATGCAAGACACATACTTGTCCACGAGCTACCTTTTCGCGAACAAAGTGAATATCCATCTCGATATGCTTAATGTGCTGATGTTGGACCGGATTCCCAGAGAGATAGATGGCACTAACATTATCACAGTAGACAAATGTAGCTTTCTGAATAGGAAAGTGAAGCTCTAATAAAATATTACGCAGACAACATGACTCAGACACCACATTGGCTACTCCTCGATACCCGACCTTCGCACTGGATCGCGATAAAGTAGCCTAGCATTTTTCCAATCAAGAGACCAAGTTATCACCAAGAAATATATAATAACCAAATGTTGAACGTCTGGTATGTGGACATCCACCCCCCATCAGCATTTGTATAAGACACGAGAGTAGAGACGGAGGATGGATATAAATGCAATCCATAATTAAGTGTGTCATGTATGTATCGTATAATGCGTTTGAGCGCATGCATCTGCTCAATCCGCGGATCATGCATAAATAAACACATCTGCTGTGCTGCATAAGTAATATCTGGTCTCGTGAAAGTAAGATACTAAATAGCACTCAGCTTTGGTTTGGTATCAACCAGAGTAGAAGAGGACTTGCAAGACGACATGCCGGCTCTCTCAACAATCTCAGTCGCATACTTCTTCTGTGATAAAAATATCCCACATGCATGACGAGTGACAGCTATACCGAAAAAATAACTCAAGGGCCCCAAGTCTTTCATAACAAATTCTGAACTGAGAAGGGACATGATAGACTTACGCAAATTATCAGAGGAGGCAGTCAAAATTATATCATCCACATATAACATAATGTATGTTAGAGAAGTACCACGACGATATATGAACAGAGAATGATCAAACCTGCTGTGAGAAAATCCAATAGTAGACACATAATCTGCAAACCTCTTATACCAAGCCCTTGGGGCCTGCTTAAGCCCATACAAAGACTTCTTTAGAAAACAGACATGGTGAGGATAATTGGGGTCCTTAAAACCTAAGGGTTGATGCATGTATATTGTCTCCTTAAGATAATCGTGTAAGAAACCATTTTCACATCCAGCTGATGAATGGGTCATGCTTTCGAGAGAGCCAGACTAAGCACATTGCAAATGATCGCCGGTTTGACCACCGGACTAAATGTCTCTTCACAATCCATGCAAACCTATTGTGTTTTACCATCACCTACAAGACGGGTCTTATGCCTTTCAAATGAACCATAAAAAAAATTTATGAGAAAAAATCCACATATAACTAATAATATTGACACCAGGTGGATATGGCACCAACTCCCACGTCTTATTTTCAATAAAAGTATTATATTCGTCATTCATGGCCATTTTCCAATTCGGCTTATGAAGGGAAGACACTAGGTTACGTTGTAGGGATGATTTAGTGACATTAGAATTAAGATTAAAATGTCATTTTGGTTTAAAAATACCCCGTTAGCTACGAGTAACGGGTCCTTGACTCGAGATAGAATTGGACGGGATTTGGGTAATTGTTGGGTAGGCAATGGACTGGCCAGCAGGCAGTCGGCCTGCTGGCCCAACAACGGGTGCCTGAAAAAATGGATGTGGGGAAGAATTATTTGGGCCAGAAATTGGACCGAGAATCGGAAGTAGAAGCTGGGCCAAGACTGGCACTGGGACGTGACTCAGGAACAGTACCGAGACTAGGACTGGGATGAGACACGGGAACAATGCCGAGAATACTTGGTCCAGCAAAATTTGGGATAGTAGGCAGTGGGCCTGCTGGCCGAGATACAGGGACGGGATCAGTCATAATTTAAGTCACGGGATAGCTCGGATAAATGGTGGATAATATACGGTGAGAGCCCATCATCCAAAAAATTATACGAACAAGAAATGGAACTATACAATTTAGCAAATGGAAATTGGATTTCATCAAAAATAATATGGCGACTAAGTATGATTTTGTTAGAGGATAAATCAAAACATTTATAACCACGATGATTAGATGGATAACTCAAAAACACACAAGCGGTAGAACGGTCTTGAAGTTTATTAATTGTAGTAGACGAAAAAAGCGGATAACATAAACACCCTAAGATGAGAATACGAGGGATATTTATTGTAAATAATTTTAAGTGGGGATTGATATGCTAAACCTTTGCTAGGGAGAATGTTAAAGAAGTAGGTAGTCATTTGTAATGCATGATGCCAAAAAGAAGGAGGTAATGAAGCATGAGCTAGCAAGGTCGGACAATATTATTAATGGTACGAATTTTTCTTTCGCCCTTCCCATTTTGTGAGGACGTATGAGGACAAGAAACCGAAAAGATATGCCATTAGTGTCACAAAATTCTCAAAACGGCCCATTATCATATTCCTTCCATTATCACATTGAATGTTTTTAATTTCCCGTTTAAATTGGGTACGGATAAATGCTCTAAATTTTAAGAAGGTTAGAAAAACTTGAGACTTTTTAGATAAAGGAAAGGTCCACAAAAAAATAGAATAATCATCCAAGAATAAAACATAATAATGATGGCACAAAGAACTTAAAATGGGAGATGTCCATAAATCACTATGAATAATGTCAAAAGGCATCATCGTACTAGAAGTAAAGGCTACAAAAGGTAATCTAACATGTTTCCCTAATGGACAAGAAGGACAAATTGGAGTACTACGCGTACTCTTACAATCAATAAAATTATTATTTTACAGAGAAGAAATAATAGACGACCCCGGATGACCCAAATGTGCATGCCACAAAGAAGGAGCAAGAGCGACAAACATTGAATGTGTGGCTGGACTCGTGGAAATGGTGGTGGTGGTGATTGGATAAAGCTCTCTCATACTATTACATCTCATTAAAGGTATCCCCATCTTGATATCCTTTATAGAAATCCAAAATGGTCAAAATTAACAGAAACCCAATTATGAGTTATGAATTTTTTAACATACACTAAATTTCTAATTAAGTGGGGAGCATGCAGAATATTTTTTAAGACTAGAGATGGATGCGGGGGAGACAACTTTGTGTGACCATAACCATGAATTGGAATTGAATGATCATTACCAATAGTTATACCACGATTGTTGCTCAAATTGAAATAAGATGAGAGATTACCTGGTACGGTTGTCATGTGAGAAATGGCACCGGCGTCCATATACCAATTTGTGTCCGGAGGATTTAATCCAAATGTATGCATCGCGACCTCGATATTTGTGGGCATCGGAACTGCCGATGGGCCCGTAGCAGTAAAGGTCTAATGAGGCCGAGGCCCAAGAAGGACATCCTATTGCCAAGGCACAATATGATGTTTGGCCTGATTATTCGGGGAACTAGGCCTGGACCAATTCTTGAAATTGACCCAGTTCGCTAGAGACGCTGAGAAAGGGGGTTGGGCCACTGGCCACCAGCCCAGCCCCACGGCCAGGTGGCCTAAGGTTGTGGCCAGTGGTGATGCGGCCTAGCTGGCCTACTTCCACCACATCTGCCATTGCCACCACTACTCCGACAACCGCCATTATCGCGGCCTCCACCGCAGTTTTTGCCTCTATTTTTTCAATTTTGACCTTTTTTGCCGCCACCGTTGTTATGGTTTTGGCTAGAATTATTCGTGAACGAGTGAGGGTCGTCTGACGTGGCCATCATCATGATGGAATTTGCTCCGGTAGCCGCCTTTTTAGCCAAATTGACCTCTTTTAATGTGAGCATGAAACGGGACTGGTAGAACGGTGAGAGTGGATTACTTTGATGAAGAAGCATCCCAACACCATTATAGGCCTCAGATAGGCCTACAACCATCTGAAGAACAATACGATTATTGATGACGGGCACACCAACGTTCTTGAGTTGATCCGCCAATTTCTTCAGCCTTTTACAATAGGCCGAGACATTCGGAAAATCCTCCATGTTGACATGGGAAAATTTTTACTCAAGAGTGACAGCACGGGAATTTTTGTTATCTTAGAATCTATCACGCACCCTATTCCAAGTTTCCATCACCGTGGCGTCAGGTTCAATAATCGTCTACAATAGGTCTGTAGAGATAGTGGAATAAATCCACTGGAGAACGGTAGCATCAAGAGTCGTCCATAACACAGGGTCATCCTCGGGGGTAGGCACCTTCTCATTGCATGTTACCGAGGGGATGATGTGATGAAGGACTTGATGTGAGCGTGTGAACCTTAAATAATTCCGCCCACGTCACGTATTGGACGTTTTCCATCTCAAGAATAATAGGGATGTGGTTCTTGGTGTTGGAGATTGTAAGGGCAGGATGAAACGTGTTCTTTGAGGTAAACATGATGAAAGAACAAGAAGAGAATTAGGGATTTTGGAAGAAAATTTCGGATGGAGGGTTCACGGCTCGGAATCCGAGAACCAGGTAGGGTGGCGAAAGTTGTATATTGAGAAGGAACTTTTTTCCTAGACTTCTGATACCATGAAAAAGAACAATCACCTTATTATTTTCATTAATAAATAGATATATATATATATATATATATATATATATATATATATATATAAATATACAATATCTAAATATGAAAAATAAATTTAAATTTTCCTACTATAATTCTAATAGATTTTTCTAATACAAGACTAATATCATAATTATACTTGTATAAGAATTCTACAACTATGATAAGTGAATATATAAAAATCCATCCTTTGATATACACGACACGTCTTCTATCACTTTTGCATCTTATTTAAACTTATGTAAAAAAGAAAAAAAATTAACTTCAGTAGTGAATTTTTGTCTGGATTCAGGGCGAAAAATAAGGGGCTACTCTATAGGGGAGGGGAAAAGCAAAGCACAGTGACATATGTAGGTACTAGAAAGTTGGCAGTGATTTTTGAAAACAATGAGAGAATTCATTATTAAATTAGACAGAAATATCATTGTCTAATTAAGTAGTCAGAAAACTCAGAGGGTAAAGTGAAAATCCATACATATAGAGTAAATTACTACTACTACTACTACAAAATTCATAGATGCTATGGCTGATTATTGATGTTGAATCTACTAGAATAGGAATTGCGTGATGAAAGTGAAGGGTCTGAGAGCCGGAGCCTGACGAGTAAAGGCATTAAATGTTGCATTATATATTTGTATATGTGATGTCTAATACTCCGTACTTTCGGGCGATGGTTTGAGCAACTAGACATATGCAGGTGACTCGAGCCTTGGAAAATTTATGTCATATTCACATACGGTAATGAAGAGCTTAGTATATAAAAGGACGCGATCTCAAAATTATTTAGAATTTTTAAAGTGTGACGATGGTGGGAAAGAAAAGAAATGATTATTATACTATAAGATAAGGAGTGAAATGGATTAAATATGGTGTAAATTGATATGTTGTGATGTGGCAGCACCCTCCCATACGTGGAAGCACCGGAGAATGAAACATTAAGTGATTCATTCACTTATATATACGTATATCTATGAGAGCTTATCTAAAGGTGACCATTTGTGGAACGGAACCCACATCCATAAGGGTAACTTTGCCAATTCATTACTTACTATATCATAATCAATTGATTAAGGAGCTGCACATTATATTCTTGATGGAAACCAATTTTTGTATTCCACTTTTCATTGAGGCAGCAATGTTGCTTCATTTCAAGAAAGCAACAGCAACCTTGCAATTCGGTGGCAGCTAAATAGTCATATTGATTTCGTTACTCCCATTGTGCTAGTGAGTTTTTTTGTTCTTCTTGTGGTTATTGATTTTGGAGTAGTCCCCTATAGGGTGAAAAGTTGTTCTAAGTGTTATAAGACTGAAGTGTTATACACCTCGAGTACAAGGCGGATTGTGTTAGTTAGATGACGAAAGGTATGTTAAGGCTATCCATTCTTTCTTTTGGCATGACCCATATGTAAACGAACGTATATGTCCTTCACTCTATTGAAGAAGTTAATTGATTCATGTATATCTTGTTTTATTGACTCATAATGAAATGTCTGTTTATATGATAGTTCTATAATGTTAATCGGAGGTGCAACGACCTTACGTCACTCCGATAGACTCATAATGTTTTATTATCATTCATGCATTATATACATGTATAAACCTTGACCTCAAAGGCATTATATACGCTACTATATGGTATGCATTATATGTATGTATGGGGTATGGGAAAAGGAAAGGCGTTATATACGCATCACCACCTGATCAGCTGGTATATGATGATGATTATGCCCACAGAGTCCGATATGATATGATGGGACGCCCACAGAGGTTTGATGGCGTTATATACGCATATGTATGACCGATATTGTGCATGCACATACATGATACTAAGGCATATTATGGCCCTCAGAGGAATTCTCTATTGATTGGTTGTTTCTTGTCTCGCGTTACTTCCATGTCTCTATTATGCTATTCTTCATACCTGACATACTCGGTACATCATTCGTACTGATGTCCCTTTTGTTGGGGGACGCTGCGTTTCATGCCCGCATGCTCAGGTAGACAGGGTGATGGTCCGCACTAGTAGGTTGCTGGTTCAGCTGATATTGGAGCACTCCATTTGTTCCGGAGTTGCGGTCTAATTCTGGTACGGTGTTTTGGATATGCATATGGGTATGGCGGGGCCCTGTCCCGACCTTATGATGTCACGTACTCTTTAGAAACTTGTAGACAGTTGTCCTTTGTATCGTAGTCGTGTATGGCCTCGTCAGCCTTAGTATGTATAAATACATAGGTTGGGTTTTTCTGTTTGCAGGATTTTACGTTGCTACTTTCCAGTTTATTATTTCGATGTGTCAGCAGGTTACCTCGTGGCAATCCTCGTGGCCCATGCTTAATTACGGTTAGATGGTAAATATATGATTAGTGATGTTCGGCAAGTAAGGTTCGGGTGCCCGTCGTGGCCCTCCGATTTGAGTAGTAACATGATGCCTCAGCTTCAGGAAAAATTGATGACACAAAGAGAGAAGGCTTCACTATTTTCCAGGTTTGTCAGCCTTGTTATCGAGGGAGATATGACTTTTCCCAGTAATTTTCAAACCAAATTTAGCTCTTACAACTTCCTCAGGGAATTCTTCATTCCTCCTCCATTGACTCTTTTAAATTTTTTGGTTAACTTCTTTTCTTTGAAAATTTAATCCAGAGTCTATGGATACCATCATAAAAAAGAAGCATAATAAAGTCAACGTAGTAGAGTAATAGAATCTCTTAATTGCTTATCAAGTAGCAAGTTTAGCCTTAACCCTTGAGAGCAAAAGGAACTGTTAATTCAGCTTATGCATCGTTCTTGTTATCTGCATATCGCTTTTCTTACATACAAAGGTGCATCCGAAATTTGTATGTTTTTTAGTTTAATAATTCTACTTCGATGTCGTTAACAAACTTACTGAATTCATCTTTTGGGCTCATAATAGTGACAGTAATAGTGACGGAAAAAGAATTTTCATTATATGAATTTAAATTATGAAAAAGTACACGTATCAACTTATAGTAGATATATATACACAAAAATTGGATTATATATCGAGACATTGTAAATTCAATGAAAGAATGTCAATTAACTCATGCTGGCTCATAATAAATTAAAAACCAAGAGGCTTGAACATTATACAACAGCGTGTTGTAAGAGACGTAATACACTACCCTCAGTGTGGAATTGTCACAAATGAGAATTCTTCATAGTTAGAATGAGAATTAATGAGAAGGGGAGCTTGGAGTAACCGGTAAAGTTGATGTTATGTGATCAAGAGGTCATTGATTCAAGCTGTGAAAACAGTCTCTTGCATAATGCAAGGTAAGACTGCTTACAATAGACCCTTGTGGACCGGCTCTTCTCCGGACCTTGCGCATAACGAGAGCTTAGTGCATCAGACTGCCCTTTTTTAACAAGATAATGGAGGTTTTAAAAGGTACTACAGAATTATAATTTCCCAGGCTTAGCTAAGGACCCCGCTACTCCTTGAATTTGGTGTGGTGTTGTTATTGTACATGATTTTAAGCATCATGATAATATATACTTCACTATTAAAGAAAAATGTTCTTACTTCTCAGCTTCGCTCGACTAGTAATATTAACTCTTTTGTGGACAATCTATTGCATATGGCATCGTAAGAAAATTTTGCAAACTTGAAAATCAATTAAAGTAAATGCGATGGAGAATGGAAACTATTTTCAGCTTGATACATATAAAATCCATAGAAAAAGATTAGGCCTATGTGATATATTAAGATGTAATCCTATGTTTTTTTACGGGAATGGTAAAGTAAAGGCAGCTTCATCGCTGAAATGCAAGAAAAGGAACTCTCTAGAAGACTAGAAGTCCTTCAACACCAAAGCAATGTACATAGGTTGTTTCCAGCGAATTCATTCTACACACCTCAGTTCTTCATGAAGTATTTAAGGTGGCTTTTTCAGAGTTTGCAAACTCAATGTCTGAATTTTCAGTTTGAACTGTTTTTTTTTTTTTGCAAGATTAGTAGTGTGTCATTTCGTGAACATTTTTTATTTATTTTTTTCTAGATCATTTCAAAACTCAATATTTTCAAATCTTTCAAACAAAAATCCAAAACTAGATTTACTTTTTTTTCATTTTTATGGTGAGTGTTAGGACATAGTACTACCAAAGACATCCCATCAAAAAAAAAAAGGAGCAGATCACAAGAATGTAATAGAGCCAAAAGCGATGACAGAATTCAGCTACAATTTCCAAAGTGCACATGCATTGTTGCATCCATGCCAGTTCATCCCCAGATCCATTCTCCTTCTTTTTACATCAAAATATAATGAGGGTAATTGATATTGATAGTAGTACAATGGATTATTATTGACATGTTGGTGAAGGTCAAATCTTTGACTTGGTATGAAGTTTAAGAAATAAAGAATTTTTTTTAATCTTGTGATGTAAAACAAATCAAAGATATTTATGTATTTATAGATATCATGTTAAGCGTAAAAGGTAAAATTTAAAATTAAATTATTGTTAAATATGAAAACATGTCATTTTTTTTGAGACCGAAAAAAAAAGTATATCATATAAATTGAAACAGAAGAAGTATAACTTAAACTCTATGGTAAAAATAAGTTACTGCTGCAATTGAGTTGCTTTAAAATCACAAGTTACTCCATGTTCAAGAATGTATATAGATCTTTGAAAGATTATTCTCTGATCATTCTTGAGGAAGCAGAAATCTTACGCCAGCTTTACAAAACCTTAGAATGAATATATATTCTTTCACACTTGATGGTGTATAGTTTTAACCCAAAAAGTGAAACAGAAATGAGGAATGACTTCTTGTTCATGTGAAGAAATGTTTATTAGCATATCTGGGTATGATGATGTCACAAGATCTTGTACACAATATAAGTTACGTAGGAGTATAAAGTTAGATATCTCAGATTTTAAAGATTAATTCCATGCTGCCCTGTCATCAAGAAAGCAGAAATGTATATAAGAGAAGATTCATGAATAAAAAAGGAAACAACAAAATCACATGATGAGCAAATATATTTGAGAAATTGAAATGAATGCAAGATTATATGACACGTGAGAAGTAAAACCCTAAAATAAGAAATGATGAGTAAAATGGTAGTAATGATGATAGTTAAAAGAGCAGAAACAGACAGAAGATATTCAAGAAGTCATCATGAGAAAAATCAGAGTAATGATATAAACACTAACTCAAAACAGAGAGAAAACTGACACAAGCATAAAGGGTAGGAGTCAAAAATCTTCATCATTACACCAATCTGCTCTTGTCCACCAACATTACCTAATAATAATAAAATCCCACAACCTAAAAAAAAAACCAAAAAACTGATATATATATATATATCAAGATCTCACATTGAAAAAAAAACGTACTTTTTTCAAAATTTGTACATGTATGCACACCCCACTGATTTTTGTTAGTAGACAATGGCAGAGGTAAAATTTTCACATAAAAAGCTAAGATTCAAAAATATTTAGTCATATAATATGTGAGGTGAAATTTTTTGAAGTAAGATTGGATGAACCTCTTACATTCCTTTAGCTTTCGCCCGTGGAGGGGAAGCAACAATTGGGGGGAATGAAGCCTGGTCCGACAACACCAACACATGATCCATAACCCTTTTTTCATATTATCAACTAATGTGGCTTATGGATCTAGTTGGCGACCTCGAGCCAGACAACATTCCCCTCAACTGATAGAACTTCCTCATATGAATCTTGAGGATGGAGAAGAAAATAAGAGAGGGGAATTGTTGCTGTGGGGAATGAATGAAGGAGTGGGGGGATAGAGGTGATAATAAATAAAGGATGGTGAAACAAAGAGGGGTGTGGGGTGTGTAGGTAAGGACAAACAAAGTCATAAAAGCAGAGCAACAGAACACTATGGGCCTTGACCCTACAATATTCACAATTGGCTCCAGAAATATGACCACGACCCACCCCTAATTTTTCCCCCACCCCCCAGACAGACATATACCAATACCCTCTCTTTGTTCATGTGTCACCGTCCCCCCTTGACTTTAACCTAATTATACATAAGGTTATTCAACTTATAAGCGGTAAATTAACAGTATAAATCATCAAACTTATATGTATAATTACAAATTACTTAACTTTCAATTAAGAGTTGAGGGCTAACTCTTTTGATGAGCTTTCTGTTTTCCACTGTTAATGTAAAGGGGAGCCAAACCCATGTGGTTTTAGGAAACAACCTCTCTCCTCCACTGTGGGTTCACTACTGAGTGTAGTGCCTTAACAGTCTTTTAAGCGCCTCTCATAATGGATCTGACACCAATTATGATGTGGCGTGATTGGTCATCTTCTAGCTTACTCTTCTACGATTATTGTGACTTTTATACTACTAAGCTAATAAGATCAAGAGAAAAAGTTCTTAAAGAATATTCGTTTTATTTCACGACTTGGTCATCTCTCCTGCGTGATGATGATGACCCCAAAATTGAATGAATCGTGAGTTAGTATTAAAAAATTACTGATTGGAATTCATTCTAACTAGAAAAATCGAGTTTCAAACTTTTTTTGTAGTGTAGTATTCTCTTCCCCTTACTCTCCTCCCCTCCTCGATGTAAGTACTCCAAAGTACTTTAGATTAATGTGTGGAATAGCTCAATACCTTTAAAGTTTAATTATGTACCCTAATATATACATATACTTAATGTTAAACATTAATATAATGTAGAACCGTAGCACTTATATATCAAAGCTTAACATATATTGTAAAGTTGACCATATAACAGTTGAATCACAGTCTATGTTTGTGTAATTGAAAGTTTCAAGTCAATTATTATGAATGCTTGTACCTAACATGTTATTTGACATTATTGGATTAATCGATCTATCTGATAAGCGCTACATATTGAAAACTTGCTTTTTGTAAAGGAGGCAATAATTAATGTTGATTTTGGTACGTACGTCGTAAACTTTGTATGTGTAAAATTGTCAAACAGAAAAAGTGAGGGGATAAAAAAAGAAAAAGAAAGAAAATGGGAGACAATTATCTTAGATGACCTAATATAAGCATCATGCAAACTTTTCTCAAAATCTTAGTAACTAGAAAGTCAAAAAAGAGAAGATGAAAAACAAGGGGGAAAAAAGAATGATCTGCAGTAAGAATAAGAAATCATCTTACTCCAAAAACGAGGATAAGGAAATATCATAAGAAAAAGAGTATTAATGACAAAAATAATAAGCAAACGTATATCACGAGATCTATGATATAATATATAATAACATGAATAGGGTAAGCTTGATAGTGAAATAACATAACAGTATTTTGATTTCAGCAACAAGAAAACTTGACAATCAGTAGAGGGGCCAATTGTGAGTGACACGAAAGGATTTGTTCAAGTAAAATAGAAAGGAATCTTTTACACCTAGTGTGACAAATAAGCATTTATGTAGGTGATGTAATCTTTGTCTTAAAATTGTAGGTAAAAATCGGGGTGGAGTGTATTCGAAAGGTTAAACAAAAGAAACGTTGAGTCGAGAGATGACTTTCTGTCTTTAAGACAAAATTGTTGCGTATAGATGCTTTTACGGTATTGGGCAATAGTCTCCCAAGATAAAACAACAACTAATCAACTGTACAAAGCAAATACAGTTGATTCTAGCGAAGAAAATGAATACGAACAGATTGCTGGTTTGAGTTTCTGATTTGTGTCGTGTGTATTTCTCTTCTTCGAATTGAACAGGAACGTTCAATTTATAAGAGTAGAAAGGGAGGCAAACAGTCATATTTGTTGGTGTCTATAACGATGTTGGTGTCTATGACGCTTTGTTCTCTTGAACAATCACGTCTGTTGGAGTCTTTTGGAACCATTGTAATGTTCTAAAAATTTCAGGGACCAAAATGTAAATAGTTAACATTTCAGGGACCAAAAAGAAAGTTCCTGAAGAAAGCAACAGCCCAACGACCGGTGACCCAAGCACGAGCCAAAGCCCGGACCGGACGGGATGGGCGGGCGGCGCGCGTGTGGGGCTTAGCCCCGAACCCAAGCTCACCTAGGTCCTCTCCCTTCTAAACACATGGGTTACCCTTGGGGTACCAAACCCTTACTCAAACTTAGAATTTATATATTGCATAAACTCTCCATCTTTTACTAATGAGGGAGATTTGTCATTTTTTGCCAAAGACCCTCCATCTTTTTATGTCTCAAACACCTTACTTTGTGTATCAATATCTATTTCATTAACGAAATTTGACGATACTTGGCACTAACATTATCTACTCACTTAGTAGATTAGGCATGTGCGAAGAAATGATGATTTCAACATGCGGGACCCACGTGTTTAAGTCATTAAAGACGGAATAAACTCAATCCCACATTAGTAAATTTCCAACAATCCCCTCTTGAAAGAGATATTGGTGCACATATGGTGCCAAAGTTCAGCAATCTTTCAGCGGAAAGATATTGCATTAGGAAAGGTAGCTTTCGGCTTTGAACCTTCCTTAGTCGATTACCATCGGATTTACTTACTGCACGGTGAATGCAATATCTAAACCATCAGTGTTTAGTGTAAACCAAGACAATGATATCAACACAATAACTCTCTTTATTCATTTCTTCTTATTGTTTTATCCGTTGTGGCCATAGACAACGCTTGGATTCTTAAGTGCGTACATTTAAAGCGGCATGTCTTCGCACTTAAATAGGTGATCTCCTATAAGGTATATTGCTCTATCCCACTCGCAAGTGTTAGGAATCATTAAAAGTTTCAGAAACTTATCATTTACCCATTATGCAGGTAACACTTAATGTCTATCGCGGGAACAGCTCTGGAGTTATCATTCTTTAAAGAATGATAATCTGAAGTGCTCTTACTTCAAGTGAAGCGCTAAACTGAACCTCTATAGTTTAGTTTTCCCATTGAACCAAATTTCTGGGATCTCCAGTCACTAAGGTTGGGTTACTACCATAAAGATTCTTATTGTTTAGCTTTTAAGCTCATTCCCCTAGACAGGCAGAATATTTGTTCTTTGGGTAGGCCTTTAGTTAATGGATCCGCTAAGTTATCCTTTGATTTGACGTAATTAATGGAAATGACACATGTAGCGATCAACTGCCTAACGGTCTTATGCATTCGATGAATATGTCTAGACTTGATGTTGTACATATTACTCCGTGCCCTTCCTAAAGCCGATTGGCTGTCACAGTGAATCATCATCGAAGGTAAGAATTTATCCCAACAAGGGATATCGTTTAAGAAGTTGTGAACCCACTCTACTTCTTCTCCTGCTTTGTCCAAAGCGATAAACTCTGATTCCATCATGGATCGGACGATGCATATTTGCTTAGAGGATTTTCAAGACACAGCCCCACCACTAATTGTAAAAACATACACACTGGTGGATTTGGTGTTCTTTATATCCGATATCCAGTTTGCATCATTGTATCCTTCCAGTACGGTTGGATACCTTAAATAGTGTAATCCGTAACTCAAAGAATATTTCAGATATCATAGTATTCGATTTAACGCCTTCCAGTGATCATTTCCAGGATTACGAGTGAACCTAGCTAACTTGTTGACTGGATAAGCGATGTCGGGTCACGTGCAGATTGTAATATACATTAAACTGCCAATGACCTTTGCATATCACTCCTGGGATACGGGTGCACCACGATTTTTATCAATTCTATGATTCATATCCATTGGTGACTTCATAGGGGGACTGTCAAACACATTGAATTTCCTCAATACATCTTCAATGTAATGAGATTGAGATAAGACCAACCCGTCAACTGTCTTAGAAATTTTAATTCCTAAGATTACATCTACCATACCCATATTTTTCATGTTGAAACATTGTTTCAACATATTCTTGGTTTCAAGGATCAAGTTAAGACTACTCCCGGTGATGAGCATGTCATCTACGTAAAGGCATATCCGGACAAATGAGTCAGAGTTTCCTTTGATATAGATACATTTATCACATTCATTTATGGAGAAACCTTTTGATAATAAAGTATTATCAAACTTTTCATGTTTCGAGGCTTGTTTGAGTCCGTACAGAGACTTAATAAGTCGACATACTTTTTTTCTTGTTCTGGAATCACATACCCCTCGGGTTGTTCCATGTATATTTCCTCTTCCAACTCTTCATTTAGGAAGACTGTCTTAACGTCCATTTGATGTATCTCAAGGTCACGCAAAGCTGCTATGGCTATGAATATCCTTATGGATGTTAATCTAGACACATGGGAGTACGTGTCAAAGTAATCGAGGCCTTCCTTTTGTCTGTAGCATTTGACTATTAATCTGGCCTTATACTTGTCAATAGTTCCATCTGCTTTGTACTTTCTTTTGACTATCCACTTACAACCCAAAGGTTTGCTTCCCGAATGAAGATCAACAATTTCCCAAGTATGGTTCTACATGATGTGATCTATTTCACTTTCTATAGCTTCTTTCCAAAGTGGTGCTTCTGGAGTTGACAATGCTTCTTTAATTGTCCTCGGTTTATTTTCAATCATATAGGTTAGAAAGTCTGGACCAAAGGTTTTGTCCTTTTGGGTCCTTTTGAGCCCTTTTTGCTCTTTCTTGGTTCCACCTCTGGAACCCCTAAGTTCTGTATGTCTGGAACATTAAGTTCCAGATAGTCTGTAACTTCAGAGTCCTGTAGATCTGGAATGTCTAGTTTCGAATAATCAGAGACTCCCGGATCTTGCTCGTTTTTAGCATTTTGTTCATAACTTCGTTTGTACGAAATTATTTCTTTTTTCCTTTCAAGGAAAGATTTGTTCAAAGAATTCAACATTCCTTGATTCCATGATCGTACCCTCGTGGATATCATGTATCTCTGACTTATACACTAAGAAGCGATAATTACTACTGTTATTTGCATATTCGATGAATATGTAATCTACGGTCTTAGGTCCAATTTTAACCTGTTTTGGTTTAGGTACTTCGACCTTTGCCAAACAACCCCACACTTTCAAATATTTATAAGTGGATTTCTTTCCTTTTCATGATTCATATGGAGTTTTATCCTTACCCTTATGCGGAACTCTATTGAGAATTGGATTAGCGGTAAGAATCACTTCGCCCCACATGTTTTGGGCTAAACCGAAATTGAAAAGTAAAGCATTCATCATTTTCTTTAACATACGGTTTTTGCGTTCGGCAACACCGTTAGACTGAGGCGAGTAAGGAGCGGTCGTTTGATGAACAATGCTGAATTGAGCACAATATTCTTCAAATGGTGCTACGTATTCTCTCCCTCTATCACTACGAATTGCCTTAATTCGTAGGTTTAGTTGATTTTCAACTTTTGCTTTATAATGTTTAAATGCTTCAAACGCTTCATCTTTACTTTTCAACAAGTAAATATAACAATACCTTGTACTGTCATCAATGACAGTCACAAAGTACTTGTTCCCCCCTCTAGTTTGCACAAACTTTAAATCAAATATGTCGGTGTGAATAAGTTCTAGAGGAGCGGTGTTTCTTTCTACAGAATGAAAAGATGATTTGGTTAATTTTGCCTCTATGCACACCTCACATTTATGTTGAGGGTTTATGTCGAATGAAGGAAACAATTCCAACTTTACTATCTTTTGAATGGATTTGTAGTTAACGTGTCATAATCTATGATGTCATAAATTAGAAGATTCAAACAAGTAGGTAGAAGGATTTCTTTCATTAGATGAACGGATTACAAATATAGCATTCATTTTGAAGAGGACGTTACATGCGAAGCCACTTCCTACAAATATACCATTCTTAGTGATTACAAATTTGTTGGACTCAAAAACTAGTCTAAAACCAGCCTGGACCAACAGTGGCCCTGAAACCAAGTTCTTACGGATGTCAGGGACGTGCATCACTTCCTTCAGAGTAAGCTCTTTGCCTGAAGTCATTTTGAGGACAACATTTCCAACCCCTTGCACTTCAGAGGTAGCGTCGTTGCCCATGAACATCTTTTTGCTCGAGATTGGGGCGTAAGAGGAGATTGCACTCTTGTTTGAGCAGATGTAACGGGTTGCACCCATGTCTATCCACCATTGCTTTGGATTCTCCACCAGATTAGCCTCCAACACTATAGCCGAAAAATCCACAATCATGTCGTCAAGGTTCGAAGGATCATCGTTGTCTTGCTCGACGTTAGCCTTGGACTTGCCTTTATTCTTGGCTTTTTCCTTCTGCTCTCGCTTCAGTTTGTGGGAATCTTTGATCATATGACCAGGCTTTCCACAGTGATGGCAGTTTCTTTTGAACTTCTCTATCGTTTAGCTTTTGCCGTCTCCTTGATACTTGCGCTTTTTGTTTGCGTTTCCACTTGAATCAACCAGATTCACCTTTGCCTCCATTGGCTGCTTTGTCTTAGATATAGCCCTTTTATTGTCCTCTTGTATTTGTAGTTTGACAATAAGATCTTCAAGCCCCATTTCCTTTGTCTTCAGGTTTAGATAACTCATTCCACGAGGGAGGCAGTTTCTCAATCAAAGACGCAACCAGAAATTATTCGTTTGACTTATTTCTTCCAAATACAAATGATGAATAATCATTTGAAACTCTTGGATTTGGGAACTCACTGATTTATCATCCACCATTTGAAATTTCATAAACTTTCCAACGATAAATTTCTTAGTACCCACATCCTGTACACTGTAATTTTTCTTGAGTTTTTCCCACAACTCATTTGCTGTCTTCACGGTGCAATACACATTATAGAGTGTATCCGACAGACCGTTCAGAATGCAGTTTTTGCACATGAAATCACTATGATTTCAGACATCCAATGTTAACTTCAGGGCATTTGTGACCTGGATATCGTTGCCTACTTCAATCATCGTGTTAGACTGAGTGTCGATTACATCCCCACCAGAAGAAGGATTGTTTGTCAGAAAATGTGACAGGTTTAACGTAGTAAGATAGAACATCATTTTCTATTGCCGTCTCTTGAAATCGGTACCTAGGAATTTTTTTGGGCGTTCTCCTTGAAAACTGGCAGGAGCAGGGACAACAACATTCCCTTGAGCAATAGCAGCAGAACCAGAACCGGAAGCAATGTTTGAAATAGACATCTTTCGAACACTTAGAAAATAGCAAAATTTTGTCTTAAAATTGTAGGTAAAAATTGGGGTAAAGTGTATTCGAAAGGTTAAACAAACGAAACGCTGAGTCGAGAGATGACTCTCTGTCTTTAAGACAAAATTTCCCCGTATAGATGCTTTTACGGTATTGGGCAATAGTCTCCCAAGATAAAACAACAACTAATCAACTGTACAAAGCAAATACAGTTGATTCCAGCGAAGAAAATGAATACGAACAGATTGCTTGTTTGAGTTTCTGATTTGTGTCATGTGTATTTCTCTTCTTCGAATTGAACAGGAACGTTCAATTTATAAGAGTAGAAATGGAGGCAAACAGTCATGTCTGTTGGTTTCTATAATGCTCTGTTCTCTTGAACAGTCACGATTGTTGGAGTCTTTTGAACCGTTGTAATGTTTCGAAAACTTCAGGGACCAAAAAGAAAGTTCCGGAAGAAAGCAACAGCTCGTGGCCCGGACCGACGGGCGGGCGGCGGTGCGCGCGTGTGGGGCTTAGCCCCAACCCAAGCTCTCCTAGGTCCTCTCCCTTCAAAACACATGGGTTACCCCTTGGGGTCCCAAACCCTTACTCAAACTTAGAGTTTATATATTGCATAAACTCTCCATTTTTTTACCATTGAGGGAGGTTTGTCATTTTTGGCCAAAGACCCTCCATCTTTTTATGTCTCAAACACCTTACTTTGTGTACCAATATCTCTTTCATTTCTTAACGAAATTTGACGATACTTGGCACTAACATTATATACTCACTTAGTAGATTAGGTATGTGCAAAGAAACGATATTTCCGACATGCGAGACCCATGTGTTTAAGTCATTAAATACGGTTTAAACTCAATCCCACATTAGTAAGTTTTCAACAGGTTACATGTTCTGGGTATAATAATACACTATAATTAAGAGTATACCAAAACCACTTGCCACAATTTATATTAGTTGAAATTGATGCTAAATTCTTTGCAACAATTCTGTTGATTCATTTTATTTAATATATATCATTGAGAATTTTTTTTGGATTAAGGAGTTAAAAAAACTTTTCACATGCCAAAAGTTATAACAATATTACTTGTGTCATAAAACTTGACATGTCATTTTTATAGCTAGTCATTAAGAACAAGATAAAAAGTTTAAAGTTAAAAAAATTCAAATTGAAAATGGAGCTGAGGTAGTAGTATTTTAATGAAAACATTTCTCGTTTATCCGCATTTGGGATCAGTTTAATAAGTTTACAAATTAGGCGTACTTAATTAAAGAAATAATTTAATTTATTTGGATTGATAATATAATGTACTTTTACCTCGTCGATTCGATTCAATATATTCACGGATTACAATTATAGGTTACCAATAAATACTTACCAAATAAAATTATCATCGATGTGCATAACTTCAACTCTTTTACATATTTAATTATCTACATTGATAGTATAGATTCTTTTTACACCATTTATGTAATTTAACTTCATATAATAGCTTACTTACCATATTCTTTAAATAACTAATTTCTTTTTCTATGCGCAATTATGAATTGATAGTTAAAGTTTTATTCATAGTGATAATAAGAGTTACTCGGCTCTTAAGAAAACAAAGACAATAAATGGGGTAACATGAAAAAAAGGGACCCTCCTTCGGGGTGTAACTTCATTTTCTAAGCTTGCTGAGGGATAGTATCGAACACATCAATTTAAGACATGAGGACAGAGATATGGCTGACTTGGTCAGTCTTCCACCTTCAGTTTTCTTAAAAGACACTTTTACCCTTCTTAATTTTACGATTGCCACTTCACAACACCCTAATACTCAACTAGGGTTTTCTCATAAAACAACCCAATTATATTAGTCTAGGAAATATTTACTCGCACCCGTATCAAATCAATAAATATATTACATGTCTAAGTACATAGAGTTGTTTGTAATTTAATCATGGTAGGTTGATGTGGTTTAGTCGTAAACATCAGGTGCAACTAAATTTTAACGTTAATCTTTACAGTTAAGTTTTATGTTTCTTCTCTGACTATAGGGCGAAGTCAAGATTTCAACTTTATAGGTTTTGAATTTAAAATAATTTCAAGTGCTACTAACTGAGCTCTAAATTTAATATGTGTATATATTAAATACATTTCTTCAAATATATTTTTTTAGTAAAAGTTACTGAATTCAACCAAACACTTATCTGAGTTTCTACCTCCACCTTGCTTCTCTCCTACTTGATCCTTTTATTGACAAAAAAATCTCATTAAGCACTTGTAAACAAACATAAGTCATTCTTTATGCTAAAAAGGAACATTATAAATGGTAGACGTTTATATTTCAAAAAAGAACAACTCATGACTAAAAAATAAATTTTAATCAAATCTTAGCAATCTTAAAGATCTAAGATTAGTGATAATCATTGAGCCGTTGGAATAGTGTTAATCTATTCATATGGTAGTGGGACATATTTAACTTTTAAAAGAGTCAACTTGAAAAGCTAAAAAGGGGCAAAATCAATCAACTTTTAAGAAAAATATAGTACAACATCTAGTGGTAGCCTTTTTCATGTTTCTGCTCCCTTATTTGTTTATTTTTTTTGTTTTGTTTACGTGAAATAGAGGAGGAGACTTTTGTTGTTCTAAAGCTTTCACAATGCAGAAATCCTTTTGACATTGGTAGTTCAACAATATCGCCAGCTTTTCATTTTCCTCCCTAGACGACAATG
The DNA here is from genome assembly GCA_029783415.1 of Anisodus acutangulus. Taxonomy (NCBI): domain Eukaryota; kingdom Viridiplantae; phylum Streptophyta; class Magnoliopsida; order Solanales; family Solanaceae; genus Anisodus; species Anisodus acutangulus. Next base: position 61,747,337 of record CM056491.1, on the reverse strand, counting down.
TTAATGTGGTAGATTTCCTTTTTTTTTTTTTGCAATCAGTTTCATTATAGCACCTGCTACTCGAGCTAATTGTCACCCTCTCCGTTTGTGATATATATGTTATGAATGGCCTTAGGGAATTTCGGGTACATGTCCAAATAATAGTACATGTTATAGATTGTTTTCATTCTATTTCGGCTACTTATGATTTTCACAAAACAAATTAAATCAGTCAAATTAACCAACTATGCCTTAACAGTTGAAGCGTTAAGAAGGATTATTTTTTTGACATATTCATTAGGGATATAAAATCTCACTAGTAATGATATTATTATCGATTCTTTTAACCGGAAAAAACACATTTAAAAGGGTACTAGAAAACCTAGTAATGTGAAAAAACAACAGAATATGGAAAAAGTTACAAATATTATAACAAAAGTATTTTTTTTTACATTCCATATAAAGTTACAATTAATGCTATCTGAAATATAGAAAAAGTCAAGCTCCATAAGGTAAAATGTGCAAAAATTTGCATAAACCTTCTTGGTTTAGCCTGTCACACATGGCTTGCCAAGTGTGGTTAATCGGCTGACGTGGTTTGCAGGCTATTGCGTCAGTCCGGGGTTTACCCTGTGCGCACTCGAAATAATAGCGGCTGCGGGTTCCTTCGTCAACAAAAAAAATGTGCAAAAATATTTCTTTAACAATAGAACAAATGTCAGCAAAGAAGTTTATTACAATTTCTAAAAATGAAAAGATATGTTTGACATTAAAAAAATTATAAACAATTATTCCGTCGTTCATATGACTTGTCTTGATAGTGAACTTTTTTTCAAAGAAACTGAAGAACTGATCAAGATAAGAGAGTCGCCATGACACAATTATTATTTTCAAAAAAAGTAGGGTTTGTCCCTAGTAAAAAAGTAAAAAAACATGAAATTACTTTTTCTCTTTTTCACGGTTTGAATATAATTTGTGTTTTTTCTTCATTGACTCGAGGTGCTGCGCACTGATTTTCACTATACCCTGCTGCAATTAATACTTGAATGATTTAATCAGTACTAGTAGTATACTCATTAATTACTTATATTGAGTTTATTACTTTATTAACTACTACTGCATGAAAATCATGAATTGACAATGCTACTTTTTGACTTCATGTCTCCTATATTTTTATCTCATTTCCTCATTGTGACCTACCAACTACTCTTAGGCACAAACTCTGCCTTTATTTTGCCCCTAGTTTGCAAATTGCTAGTTACTAGATCTCGATCCTGTCTCAAATACTCCCTCCCCTCAAATTATTTGACGTTTTTTTTATTTACACACCTCTTAAAAAATATTAATTAAAAAGAATATTTGATCTGTTTTATCCTTATTTATGTTTAAATTATAATATTTCTTCATTAAATATTTACTTTATTTATTTATCATCTTCATTAATGACAAAGAATAAAATGGAGAAAATGATTAATTATTCTTTGAACTTCTAACACGATAAATAATTTGAGACAACTATTTTTAGTAACCATAAAAAATAATTTGAGACGGAGGGAGTAGCTTTATATGTAGAATCCAAATGAAAATTTCTAAATTATTTTTTTCTCAAATTAAGAAATATCGCATTTTTTTTATGAAGGGACTAATTAACAAGGTAATGTCACATAAGAGTAGTAGTTTTATTGAACTAGAAAGATTTATGATAATAATATAATACATTAAATATGATAATTTTTCATCACTTTTACTCGAGCAAGATATATAAAAGGTGGAGTATATGTAATGGATGCATCACGCATGCATGATATATCATCTAAAATATTTTGCGAGTATAGATACATTTGATACTATTTCACAATTTTTTTTCTTAACGAATAATTGAAGAGTTGTTTAAAGAGGTTCTCTAAGTTCTATTTGATGAGTGAGAAAGCCGTGTTAGTTAAAAACACACAAAAATCAACATTTGAGTACTTTGTTACAAATAAAAAAATAATTAATTTTGGACGCTTTTAATCATTCAGGGAATAATAACCTTGGGAAAAAGGTGCATGGGAGTAGTTGGGAAAGTAGAGAAAAAGGTGGAGTCCTTTTTGGTGCATGCTTTTTCACTACCCAAGATTTCACTGTAATTATTACTACAAATTTAAGTGGGGGAGAGAAAGTGAAAAGATTCTTTTGCATTATGTAACAAAGGAGAAAAATCTAAGATAATAAAGTTAAGTCCCAACGTTAGATGTCTTTGATTTGATAAACACCAACTCTACCACGACACATTATTGATTTGTGTTTTTCGTCCTTATATTAATAAAAATATTATGAATTGGTATACAAAAATAAAAGATCCTAGTAAAAGTTAATGGATAGATGATTTTGATTCTTTGTCAATTCTTTCCAACTCTTCAACCAAAAATAGACTAACGGTGTCATCCTTTCAGGCTTTGACTTAGCATTAACTTTTGGCTTCACTAGCATTTTTGTATTGATAGATAACTCTGCATCTAGAGATAGTGATTTTCCTCGTTGGAAGACAGTGACTAATTAGTTTTCTTTTGGTTTTATATATTTAATCTACCATTAAATGAAATAATATTCTAATCAGACGGTGATGGAGTGAAAATTCGTATAAAGGGAAACGGACAGCTTGTTACATTTCAATTTTATTAGAGCTAGGAACGGATTATAGTGAAAGAAGTAGGGATTCTGAGTTAGTTTTTCATTTTAGTATATTGGAAAGTTCATTATCGTGTCAGCTGTCCTTTGAATACTATATATTATGAATCATAAAATTAGCTCATGGAAATATAATTTGCACAATCAATTCAAATTTTGAGTGGGTTGTGCTGCGCATATCTCCATGTCGGATCAATTTAGGTATTGTCCAAGTCAGCCCGTTTATAAGTTCGGAAAGTAGCTTAAATTGACCCATAAGACCAAAAATTAAACTTTAGGTAGAGTTTGATGGGTTGGGATGACTCACTATTTACCTAGGAAAGTACACCCAATGATCTTGAATATGTGGTCTTGAATTTTTGACCGCCGCTTGTTCATAGGCAAGCCTTCAAGGTCAAAAGTCAAAATTTGTTGAACTTGAAGTTTTGGTAATAGGGAAAGCAGAGTCAAAAATTCAAAACCAACAACCTCCAAGACCATTCTTGTAAATCACCCTTATATAGCCTCGTGCTACTGTCAACTAAAACTTAGACAAATAAAAAATCACCGATTACTCTTTGACAACATAAAAGTATTTTAACTAGAAAGAAGTTCTTAAAATATTGCACATTAGATAGCGCATAAGTGATAAGACTCGTATAGTTGGATTGAACCATCTTGGGAGTGATGTATAGGTGATTTGACTTAAAAATGCTGCATCCAAGACCAAGTCACAATTTGTATCAAAGAATGTAAGAGTGGGTGAAGCCCACCAAGTATAATTTTGGCTCAACTGCATGCTACATTATTGTGGGCTGTGAGAGCTTAAGCCTTAATTAATAGCAGATCCTACTAGAGTTGCATTTGGACTTTCTCCTTATCATCATATACAAACTTTCGGCCCATAATTACCTTGTGCAAAAGAAGTATGACTTGAGCTGTTACATATCATTATTGAAAGGCGTAGCTCAAGTAACAGAGTATCTATGGGTGTTAAATGAGCGGATTGAATAGAATTTGAGCGGATCAAGATGTGTTTAATCAATAAATCTCATTCAAAAGTTAATTGGGTTGAAATGAGCTTGTATCCAATACTTGTATTAGTTAGAAGTAGCAAATATCCGGAGAAATAATAAAGATGCATGCAAACTAACTCGGACACTACAGTCATAAAATAAAATACTCTTATGTTGGTGTCAACTTACTATAATCTTTAGAGGGGAATGGTAAAATGAACAACAAAAATAAGGAAAACAATGACTTTAAACTTGGAAAATATGGTTCTTCGTATGCTCATAAGTCAAGTGAAGGAATCATATCAATGTTCGTGACTGAAGAATTATTTAGAACAACATTATAGAGTGGGACTAGATAAAAAGATTACGTAGAATGAGGACAAATTGCAACAAATTTGGCAACTTCCCCTCAATAAAATCTTTCTAATGCAAGCTTAATCATTCAGCAGAAAAAAGAGGTTCGAATCTTACTGGATTTGTTTAGTTCAGTTTTTGCCTCGTATGTTTATCATAATATATGCCATTCTCCTATCCGATTATGCCTACCAAGATAGAGAAATGGAGATTGCTAAAACTGCTAATCTCTGAGGTACTTGCACAAATTCTTGTATAAGTGCACTTCTTTTGTAGCACTATTACACACTACTTAAACTTAGGATACTAAATTCTACCTAAAATAATTTTTATCTTACTCCACGCTAATATGAAAAATCACTAAAAGTTTTTGTTATTTCATTAGGATTGGTAAGGTGAACTGATCAAATTTAAATCTTCTCTATTTTACGGGAAGTGGTGGAATCAGAAATTTCACTAAGAAATCTCAAAATATATATATAAAAAAAATAATAGATGAAGAAACCAAAAGAGGATTCAGGTATATCAGAGTTTGCCTCGATTTTATTTAGTACCATGCTCGTTGCTTGCATTGAAACATAGCTTTACCCTTAAATGTCCTATAAATTGTTGCGACTCAATACATTTTGGGAAGAACCAACTAGTTCTAATGTTTGGATTCAAGTAACATTTCACCCTTAATCATAACTTATCCGTTAATTTTTTAATATCAATTTAACATTTATTTTATATATACAGCGTAACTTTTCAACAAAGAGAAATTAGATAAACCCCTTCGCCCCATCTAATTCTGCCCTTGTTTACAGGTCTAAGATATTTATAATTTTAAAACGAGAAGAACACTAATGTCCAATCCATGTAATCGATCCAACAAAAAGAGTATTAATCACAGAACGACAAATGCCACCACAAAGTAATAGTGTAGAAAACAACAAAAGTCTTTGTTCATTCTAATTTGAACATATGTCACACTAGCTAGAGAGACACACTAGCTAGAGAGACTTACTATATATATATATAGTTCACTATCATTCCCCAAAGAAAATGAAGCTTATGAAAAGCAATATTGTAATATTAAAAACAAAAGATAAGGCCACGTAAGTAGGTTCACATGTTGATACAATTGGAAGTGGCTTTATACCATTGGTTATTGTCTCCTGTGGGACAGAATATCTCTGCTTATGTCCGACGCAATTATCCACAGCTCTTCCATTTTCCAATCACTTTATACAAAGTGTCAAATATGGTCTTCCCCTTGGTCTTTACATGTTGAAGTAGACTACTCTTTGGAAGCCTTTTTTAAAAAAAAACTTTAGTGTCTGAATCACCTTGATTGTGTTTTATCGGATAATTTTATGCACTAAGACTTATACAAATAGAAAAAAATTATCTAATAATTTTGTCTTTGATGAAATAAAATTTGAAACTTAATGATTTTCAATCTACTTCATTGATCGCTATGTCATATCATGAAATTTGACTACTCTTCGAAGCCCATTATTCCCATCATTTGTAATTCATCCGATTAAGTGTGTGAACCAAGTCTCATACTATATATTAAGATATAGTAATATACTTAATGATATGAAGTCTTCTCGGGAAAATCATGCAGACTTGATCCGTAAATAGTATCTTTGAACTGAATTAGTCGAATAACAACATGGAGATGGCTCAGATCCTGTTATCCCTAATACTACAAGAGAAAACACAAAGACTTGTCACTATACTACACACACGAAAAATATGTTGCTCAAACGGTTTAAAACTAGAAAACTGTGAGAAGGTAAAAAGCAATATGATAGCTTAAAAAGGTTGAATTTGTTATAAATATTATTTATTATTATGAATGTCTATCTCTACAAGGAAAGTTAGGGTTAGTGAATTTGAGATCAAGCTACTTAAACCCTATAAATAGAGATGCTCCCTCATTGTATTGGATCCCTCAAGAGAAATAAGAATTCAACTCTCTTCTCTCTTTCTCAACAATATTCTTGTTCTAGCTTTATGATTATTTCATAACACGTTATCAGCACAAGACTATGTCATTTTGAGTTTGATTTTCTAATTATAAAGTAATCCAACTGATGCTCGTTTGTCATGGCAATTAGCAAGGGAAACATTTTTGTTTAAAATGAGAATTGCATCTTGTTTTAAGATGCAAATCAATTCAGATGGGCGATGGCTAATGATAATAATGATGACCCGTATAAGGAATATATTGTCAGCATATATACGGCCATCATTAATTATTTCTAATGAATTTTCAAAAGCTTCATTAGGCCTTGGACAACACCTTGCAGGTAAGTATTATTTTAAATATTCTCCTTCCAAGGTAAGTAATATACCAAGCATATTAAGTTATGGAGTTTCTAACTTTTATACGGTAGATTAAAGGATTGGTATTCCTTTGGCTCACTTTTATATTCCATTTAAGAACGAAGTGAAAAATATTGCATCTTGAGATAAATAAAGATGAAGATCGATTTATATCCTAATAATAAGGATGGCCTCACAATATGGAGAGTTTTCAAGAGATATATGATAATAATATTTTCTATCCATTGTTGTGGCTATAGTTGAATGTGTTGGAGAAAAAATTTCTCTACATTATATATATGTCTCAATTTGCTCCTGAAGTAGCAATATCTTACAAGAGGTTCTAAGCTATCATGATTTGATATGCTTAAGGCACGTTCACATGATTGTGTTCCATTCCTGAAGAATGGAAACTTGATTTTGTTCCATTCCTGAAGAATGAGAACTTTTGTTAAATCTATACTAATAGAGATCCATTCCCTGGAATGAATGTGACAATATTTAGTAAAACCTAGAAATATGAACTTGCATTTGGTTGTGAAAATATCACGACTCATCTCCAGAAGAGGTAGAAAAATTGAGGAGAAATATTTTGAATACTATATGTTTTACTCCCGAAGTATTAACTTAAAAATCTGCTTCCGAAGTAGCAAATTTTGAACTCTACTCCTGAAGTAGTAGAACTTGGAACTTTACTTTTAAATTAATAGAACTTTGAACTTTACTCCCGAAGTAGTAGAACATTGAACTCTACTGTCGAAGTAGTAAAAATTTTAAATTTACTCATGAAATAGTAAGACCTTGAAATCTACTCCTTGAGTAGTAATACTTTAAAATTTACTCTCGAAGTAGTAAATCTTGAAACTCCTGAAACGGTCGTAAAACTCTGAAACTTTACTCCATGAAAAGAAAGAATTGGTAAAATATCTGAGAAATATTTTGAAGCAATATCTTCTTTTGCTTGAGCAAAATAATGAGTTATAGATGAACATTGTATATCAAGCACTTTCCTATTGGAGAGATAGATACATACTATTCATGTGGTATAAAAGTTATTGCACTACGTACATGTCGTACGTAAAAATATATTGATTAATTTTATAACATGTGGTTGAATTCTCCCATGGAGTACCTTATGACAGATTGGTTGAGTAATTAAATTAAGATTTGAATTCCTTTCTTTTATTTCTTTAGTCTCACGGTCAAGAACTTTAACTTTTGGTTACTTGACAATGCTGCAATTACTGTATGGATCAATCCAACGTTTGACATGTGCTAACTTGAATCATAAATTTTTTCTTGAAGGAAGTGATAACTATACAATGTCATTTTGCTAAAAAAAAATTAGATATTAATTAGTCTCCCTGAAGAAGACGTTTAAAATACTGAAGTTTAGAACTTAACGTTTATTTTTCGTTCTTTATGAAATTAAAATTGTTTTTAAATATTCATTTGGTTATTGTTTTCTTTCATGACACCAGCAGTGTCTAAGAAATATTTGATAGTACAAAATCAATTAAGAGCTTCAGAAGAGCTAACTATCAAGAAGATCATGTCATTAGTAGTGTCCAAACAGTATGTGATTATGGAGAATAGATTAAAGGCTCCTGAAGAGCTTATTTACTATTATGTCATTCGTTCTAGATTGTAATGTACAAAGTTGTTATGATCGAAGCATAAGTTATAGTAAACTCGAAGTTTACTAATGTAAATGGCTATCATATTGAAGCTATAAATGATTGGAGGATTAAATATCTTCAAAATCATAATGGGTAAGAAATATGTATATGAAAAGTTACTCTCTTTATTCTCCAAATTGTACTACACAATTATAAGCATGATGATCACATGTCATGGTAAATCAGAACTTTATTGGTACAAAAATAAAACAATTCATGCCATAGTAAATCAGAAGTTTACTAAAACAAATAGCACATGACGTGGTAAACTTGAAGTTTACTAGTATAAATAAATTTATAAGTCCGCATGAGTGATTTGGCCATCCCGATTCAAATATGATGTGCAGATTAAGTATTTGACATATATTGAAGAATGGAAAGATTCTTCAAGAATTTATTTTTGTTGTTTGTTCTCGTGATATATTGATTACACCAGCTAAATATTGGGAATAAATCCCTAAATTCTGAAAAATATAAAAGGTGAATATGGGTTAATTCACATGTTATGTGATGTCTTAAATAGATGCATTGATAAGACTGTCAAATGTGTGTTTATTGTCAACTCGCAGTTTGACATATGCAAAGTTACTTGCTCAAAATAATTGAGTTGAGAGCATAATTTTCAGATTATGTAATAAAGATAATTCATCTTGTTAATGTTGGTTTAGCGTTGAATGCCTCCGATAAATAGCTAAACCATTGTCAATGATAACAAAGCTTCATGTGTTGATCTGAAATATGATATTTTATATACAACATCACTTGTATGCTTCAGACCAATAAATTATGATAAATTCTCCCCTAATAATTGGTTCAAGGTCAGGAACTAAATGTTTTCATCTAATAGTTTTTGTTGTACGGTATATGATTAATGAACCTACCACGATGCACACAGATGGATTCCCCAAAGAAGTTGAAAATGTATGGTAATTTTTCTAACATAAGGGGGGAAAGAATAAACAACTAAGGAATATATTGTGAATTATTATCAGTATGATCCTCGTTCAAACGATAATTCAAGTCAAATGCTAGAAGCATTTGCTGACCCAACTATTTCATATTCCAGCTACAAGATGCTCCTAAATGTCCTTGAAGGACAGGGCTTACAACATGCGTGAAGCATGGTAGACAAATCAGTTTCAAATGCAATAATCCTCAAAAAAAAGGAGCAAATGATCATAATAAGGGGGCAATGTGCTCTTGAAGAGCCTACGACATAACACTTCATAAAACCTCATACGAGGTTCAGGTACCTGAAAAATAATGAAGTGATAAGATCTCAGTAAGTTGTGTCTAATTGCAAACCGATACAAAATGATATCTCGTCGACGATATCTTTGATACAATATAGTGCGCAATATTGTATAATATTATGAGGATCTGAATTTTACGTCTCTTAAAACATGTTGATGTAGAAATAATTACCAAGTAGATGCATCTTGGTAAGGGTAAATTTACTGGACCTGTAGTCCTGACATCAGAAGATGTCATGTAAATTAAACACTAAATGAAGATTGTCTCAGCCTATATGGCTTACGTGACAAAATTTATATGAATTTTTTTGAAGAATTCAAAATGCATGAAGCATATACAAGTTATTGAAAAACTTGTTTGTATCCTTAAACGGATTAAATGAACTAAGGTTGATGTATTGAAATCACCTTAATAAATATTTATTGATGAAGAGTACAAAGATTACTATGTTTACTCTTATCCCTTTATGATATTCAAAATCTTTCATAATGTTGTACAAGTTGCGGACTTGAAAATTATTGGAGATTTTTTGAAAAGCAACAGACTACCGCTAAAAGAAGTTGAAATGAGAAAATTAGATTGGTCCTGAAGTACCATATATGTGTTCAATTGATGCATTTATTTATTTTGCTATAACTATGAGCATGATATAATTTCTTTCTTACATGGAGATAATGAAATAAGATCAATTGCATATTATCGATTTGATGAAACAATTTTTCCAAAATTATGGGGAGAGAATAATGAAATAAAAAGGAAAATTTTGTGAAATAATTCATCATTGTCTCATCTTGATCCACGTGCTTCTATTTGTGAGCAAGAGGTTCAAAAGATTATTCACATAAAGAAAATAGCAAATCAAATGTCAGACGCATTTATAGATTTGAAAAGGATTACCAAATCACATATCCCTGCCGAGAATGTCTTAATTCGAATTGATGTCCCTGTAGGACCATCTACTAGTGTCATAGCAAATTAGTCCAAAGCACGCCTGAAGCGTGATAGATCATTGGGTTCTAAAGATCGGAATCCTAGAAAAAAGAAAAATAAATGATCAAAATGACACTAAGAAAGAATCTCATAAAGAAATGCAAGATTTGATCAATCATGATATTCTTGATGAAATCAATGTGCCGCAAACTCATGAAAATGAAGAAATATCAATAAATCCAATTGATGTTAGGACTAATTTGAATCACTTGGAAATAAATGTGGTTTGAAATGTGACAAAATACCCACAATCTTAAATGAAGATAATGCAACATGCATTGCTCAATTGAAGGGAGGATTCATAAAAGGAGATACGACAAAAGCACATTTCACCAAAGTTGTTCTTCACACACGAGCTCCAAAAGAATGGTAATTTCAACGTGCAACAGATTCGTTTCAGTAATAACATGACTGATTTGTTCACTAAGTCTTTACCAACTGCATCTTTCGAGAAGATGGTGCATAAGATTGGAATGTGAAGACTCAAGCATTTGGACTGAAGTTCTCATCAGGGGGAATTAATACATGTTGTACTCTTTTTTTCGTACAAGGTTTTGTCCCACTGGATTTTCCTTATAAGGTTTTTAATGAGGCAATCAAAATGTGTATTATTATAAATGTGTACTCTTTTTTCTTCACTAGAATTTTTTCCACTGGATTTTTTCTAGTAAGATTTTAATGGGGCATATTATCTACCAAATAGACAATCAAGAGGGAGTGTTATAAATATTATTTATTATTATGAATGACTATCTCTACAAGGAAAGTTAGGGTTAGTGAATTTGAGATCAAGCTACTTAGACCTTATAAATAAAGACGTTCCCCTCATTATATTGGATCCCCCAAGAGAAATAAGAATTCTCCTCTCTTTCTCTTTCTCAACAATATTCTTGTTCTATCTTTATGATTATTTCATAACAGAATTTACCATTTTTGTTAACTTACTATTCACAGTATCCTTATCCATTCTATAATTATCCACATATGGTAATGTTATATCATAGATCAGCATATAATCAAAACAGAGTCAAACAACTAAAAAGATCTCATGATAACACTGAATCACTCCCCAAAACTGAACATGTTCACCCTGGAGATTCAATTTACCTAAATGGCTAAATCCTATTAAACGAATTATTAGCTCACTCTGCAAACAAACAATTATCCATATCCCTTTCTCTTTTTATTCTCAAGTGTCATTATGTTAAAGACTATAGCGGGCCAGTAAGATACTATACATTAACACACCAAAGATAGACACCTATTCTTTATTTTTTCATTACTAGCAAACATATAACGGCCCACCAAATATAGACACTCGCGTATATATTTTTAATAAGCATCTCATTATGAATCGTGCAACCTAGAAAACCACAACAGAAAAACAGGAGAAAATATGTCTATGGGAGAAATGCCTTCAACAAACTCAGACATTTGGGCTCAATCATCCTTAATAGGAAACATAAAGAAGTGCAAGGACAACATGCGAATAAGGTTCAATGATGAGCAGATTAAGTCATTGGAAAACATGTTTGAGACAGAGTCAAGACCTGAACTGAGGACTAAACAGCAGTTAGCTAAAAGACTTGGCCTGCAGCCAAGACAAGTTGCTATTTGGTTTCAGAACAAGAGAGCTAGATCAAAATCAAAGCAACTAGAATTGGAGTATAGAATGCTGCAAATCAGTTATGACAACTTGGGTTCCAAGTATGAATTACAGAAGAAAGAGCATGAATCCCTGTTCATCCAGGTAATTATAATATATCTTTTGTCCTTTTTCGGTATGCGTTGTGGGGGTGTAGCTAGGTTCAGGTCACAGAGTTCAATTGAATCTTTTTCGTCAGACATAAAAGGAAAATCTGTTGGGCTAAAACAACCTAAAAATAGTCTTAACATGATGTGATATTGTTCGTTTTAGGATAAGCACACATTTTTCCTAAAAGGTCTCACACCATTAAGAATATCACTACACCATAGCTATCAATATGTGATTTTGTTCACGAGAGCTCTAGAGCAACATTAAAGTTGTCTCCATGTGGCATATAGGTCACAGGTTCGGGGAAAGACTACACTCTGAGGGATGTGATGTAGATATTATGTGATTTATCAGTATTTTAAATGTTGGTATTCAAAATATCCGATTCAAGTAGACAAAATCCTTTAAGATGGGACTTTGTTCGCACACCTAACAGATTCTAGTATAGTGGAAAAAAGGATTCAAAAGTACTTTAGGTCACAAGTTTAAATTGCTAGGTGTGACATTTGAGTTTTTTTTTTTTTGAATTTCCTTATATAAATTTCTGGTCTGGTTCCGCCACTACTGATGGAAGAAGAGCTAGAAAAGTTAATACTAGAATTTTCTTTCATCTTTACAGTTGCAGAGACTTAGAAAGTTATATGAAAAGGGTGCTAATGAAGAGATTCAGAATGAAGGCAACAAAGTAGAAATACAGGTGAAGTCAGATAAGTTTGTACCAGAAACTTGCAGTCCTGAATTTGGCTTACCTTTGTGTGAAGACAGCAGGGGAGTTGACTATTTGGGACCAGAATCTGATATTTTAGATATGGCACAAATAGCTGATGGTTTATCTGGAATCGAGAACGAATGCAGATTCGAGTCAAGAACATTTCTTGATGATTCTGGTTGTAGATCACCGTTGTGGGAATTTTAGTGCGTCGTGAAAAATACTGATAAGAGGCTGCCAACAAAATCATTTTCGCGCTAAAATGGCTGTCTTGCTTTCCAAATTTAGTTCACAGGTCTATCTCATCAACTGCTGCAGGTTGTTCCATTAAGAAAACACAGAGCAAACAGTAGAATGAACTTCCTGAAAATGTTGAATGAGGGAATAATGAATCAGTAAACAATCATAGTAAATGCTTCTAGTTTTCCCTGCTTAAAAGCTTTTTGCAGCACATTAGCACTACATACTCTAATAAGATAAACAAAAGTAACAGAGAGGTTACAACTCTTGAGTTTTATCTAAGATCAAGTGAATATACAAATTAATAATCAAAGAGCACATAGGCCATAGCATATGCCATAAGGTAAAGTGTGAATACATGATCATCTTAAATTCTTAATATGTACTGCCATAACTCATATATTTGCATTTTCCTCAAATTAAAGATGGTTTTATCACCTAAACAGACAGGTAAAGAAGATAGGGTTTGTTGGGTTCAAAACACATAAGTAAGGCACAACGAAAGTTTAAAATTTTGTTCTTACTTACCCCAACAATTTCTTCTGGTATGGTTATATGACAATCAAAAACCTTTAACATAAAACATGAACACTTACAGGTTAATAAATCTGGAGTCTTTACTTAGGGATTACACGCGACTGTCCCTTCGACTGCAAGCACTATGCCATGGTGTATTCCTCTGTCAAGAAAACCATAAAATCTTGGCAAAGGTTTGAGAGAGTTTCGTCCAAAACTCTAAGTCTAGAATTAGTTTATAGAATTGGTATGTTAATTAACAATGGAAAGTGTTGTATTTATAGTTGAAATTAGGGCAAAACTCTGATTAGGGTTGGGCTCCAAGCCTAGCCCCAAAACCAAGGTGCAATGGGTCAGTCTGACTGGGCCACCTCTCGGTTGGCGCCGCGGCGCCTTACGTAAAATTTTGTTTCCCGTTTTCATATATATATTCAGCACATTAAATCCAAAATTCAATTTTGATTTAATTAAATAATTTCCATCTAAATAGAAATTATCCCATAGTTATTATCAATTTAAATATCTCGATTCCAAATCGAATATTTAATACTTTCTCAATACACCCTTAGATCGAAGAGACAATCGACATAGTGTGACCCTATAGGCCTTCATATATCGACACTAATCCAATTAAGGTCCATACGGAACTCCTAGACTGCGTCGTATGACGAACTCAATATATGAAGTACGTTTACATGAATCCAGCAAACATAACCTATATGTGAGATGACAAATTCATTTCATTCGCGACACACTCGATCAAGCTTAGGATTTGACATGTGTCTATCCAAATGGCTTGATCACTTTATCTTATCTATATTAGTCGACAACTAGACCATATTCTAAATATGTCTCTTGCATTGGCCAATGACTTGGTCGACCTAATATCACTGATAAGTTGAGTGCTCTCTCGAATATCCAATCGAGGAATGAATCCTAGTTTTGGCTAAACTACCACCTTAATTTACATCATAATGCACCCAACACAAGTCGTATTTTATCCTATAAGGAGTTTAAGCTTAGGACAGGATCAAAGTACATTACACTGTAAACAAGGTGTGTATTGACCTCAAGTCAAAGGACCTTCATCTCCCACACGCTGATAACACTTTAGACATGTATAACAAATAGTTTATCAGCAGGGTATACCAATACTTTCAAAAAGTATCCATGTGTCCATCACTAGTAACCATTACTAGTAGCATGTGAGACATACTACATTCTCTAAGAATGTGATGCAGACCACATATCGACTTATAACATATCATCGATATCCCATTCTCGATGATCATTAGTCGAGGCCGTTTTAAAGTTACGCTCTATCATTAATATCTCACTCTATTAATGACAACGCAAGCTCAAGGATGCACATTAATGAATAATTACAAACAATCAAATAATAATTCAATAATTAAATAATTATAAATGTCATAAATATTTATCTTATTAATAATATGAATGTGTTCAAGTACATTTGTCTCTAATAATGATTGTCTCTAGGACATACATACTTTCAAAGAAAGCTCTGCACTAAACAAGTTGTTTAATGAAATCAATACTTCCAACTAAGTTTGCCAGTTTAGGAAATTCTCTGCACTGCAATGGCCTTTAACAATTCACACTACTCAAATTTCATGGAAGCAAAGCTCATGACACGTTCTTATTCATAAGTACTGCATGCTCGAAGATAGGGGTGTTACGTTCTTCAGACTTAAATATTTGATCCTCAGATTTAAAATATCACATATATGTACGCTTAGATAGGTACGGATGCTTATGCACTTTGCATTTTCAGATTTTCGAAGTTGCTTCTTTACTCAAGTGATGACAGTGTGTCAAAATTGACGAGCTTCTATCTTTACAAAATCATAAGGTGCACAAAACCAAAACGAACTATATATATAATGTTACTTGAGCTGTGACAATATGGTATCCATTCTAAGTGGAGTGGTTATTTTAGGTTTTTATTGAAAATAAACTCACCATTAGCTATTTAGGCAAAATGTATGCTATACCCCACACAAATCCTACACTGACAAACTTCTGAGAGACTAAAAAGCTTGACTCTCGTAAAGCATTCTCAAAAAATACAAGCACAAAAAAGAACAAGTGCATTTTGTCGCTATACGTTTGACAAAATTTACTTAATTGCCAACGTTAAAATACTACTGAAGCAGATAGAAGAAAAAAGGAAAGCGTTCTCAAGAAAAATTTGCATATTATGATTTAGATTGTGATCACGATTAGGATGTAAATAGATTATCTATTCCAATGTTTCAACATCAACTTCAACTGTGCAACTATAGTTTCTTTTCTTGGCTCACTTCAGAAAACAGAGGAAAAGATAAATCAAAATAGCTTGAATAAAAGCATAAATAAAACTACTCAAGGGAAGATTATAGCGTGATATAACCAGCAACAAAATCTTGCGCATTAAGAAATATGAAAGTAGCTCAAAATCTTTGATAATGCTCAAACACAAATACATCAATGTTTTAGGGTAAACTGAACGAACACCACAACAATATATCTATTAATGTTGGGTTTGGTGTTGTGACATTTTACCCAACATATCGTTTTTAGTACTAAGTTGAAGTTAGTAGATGCTTTATTGTATAATGGACTACTTTTTCTTTTTTTAAAACCAAATGAACCCTATATATACACACAACATAAAACAATCTACAATATTGAGAAGATCACCTCAACTGAGTAGCTAATTCGTTTACGGATCACACTTATCACTTCCTTCATATCTTAACCACGTTATTGAGGTAAAAAGTAGCGTTACATTTTTAAATGGATTGGGCTTAAAACGAGCTTTAATGCAAGCACCACACTTGTAAGTTGTAACACAAACTTGGGCCGAAGGCACATAGTACTACATAAAAAGTAAGATTCATCCCTACATAAAGCACCTTAACAAGTTCAAATTTTCAGCTTCTAAAAGCCCATTTTCTCTTGCATTTTGGATAATGCCTTCTCAAGTTGGCTCCATTTTTGTTCCAATGATCCGTTATAGCCGATCGACATTCGAACCAATCCCGGTGAAATCCCGGCCAACTCCTTCTCTTCGTTGTTCAATTCACTGCTCGTGCTAGAGCCCGAGCACGACATGAGGGTCTCGTAATAGCCCAAACTCACAGCCATGAACCCGAATTGGGTAAAGTTTTGCAAGACATTCATCAAACGATTAGCTCGTTCTTCGGTTTCCATGTCCACGCATAGAATTCCCCCATAACCATAGTCTTTATTTGCCATGGACTTTAGAAGGGCGTGATCTGGATGGGCCTCTAGGCCTGGGAATATCACTTTGAGCCCAAGTTTGGTCATTCTAGTAGCATATTCCAGAGCCCGTTTGCAGTGTTCTTTCATTCTCAGGCCCAAGTGAGGAAGCCTTTCTGCAAGTTCAAAGGCCACTTTGGGGTTCATAGTTGGGCCCAATAGCATAAGAGACCCTTGATGAAGATCCATCATGGAGTTCACAAGACTTGCTGGCCCACAAACAGCACCTGTGTAATATCACCACATTAAAAGTAAGAAGAATTAGTAAATAGCCGTACACCAATTGTAAATGTATATTATAAGTATAACATTTATATATTATGTATATAACTTTATATAATTGGTGTATAATCTATGTATATCAACCAGGAAAAGTAAATAGTGAATTTAATCAGCTGTTGGATAAAGATTCCCCAAATTAATCCTTATCCTCATCATGACCTTAATTATCTTACCAATTCTTTAATCAATTTATTTGACTCCTACACAGAAGTGCTAATTGTTACAAGCGGACAGGCAAAAAGAAGTTCATTTGAGCCATAAAAAATGCTATCAGATATGTTTGATAAAAGTTTTTCCTCATGCTGATCAGGTTATTATATTAAAAGAGAAAAACATGCAAGATTATAGGGAAAATATAGCACCAAAGAATCTGGGATAAACAAAACGAATGTGGGTTAGTCCATAGTACGTTTAATAATGTTCTTTTGAGTTCAAACTTCAAAGTATATAGAATATCTAGACAATGTTTCTGGATAGCTACACAATAACTAGAAAGAAAAATACACTTAAATACAATAAGACCACTATTAATTATTAAAATAGATTGAGATTATAGTGTAATAGTTTTAATCTCACATTATGACACTTAAGTATTAGGTTCTGATCACATCAAAAGTTATATTCTTAATTATTTTTTGTTTTTCGTTATTTGTCCAAAGATTTTATTTATTTTTTTGGAATCACATAATGAACTTTTGAGAAGAATCTGCATCCAGTCATAATATTTTTTTTAAAAAAAAATACATGCATATAGTATAACATACCTAATTCATCTTACGTAGCAATCTATCATCCATTAGTGATACTCTGGAAGCCAACACCTAATTCATCTTAAGTAAGATACTACAATCCGATAACGGTAATTTAAATATTATCGATATGACTCATCTTAAATAACAAACTAGAATCCCTTAAAGATAATCTAAAACCCATTCCAGACTAGGACCTATAATCCATCGAAAACCATCCAAAGCCAATACGTGATTCACCTTACTTTACGCTCTACACCCCATGACACTTAGACGTTAGCCATGAGATATCGTCTACCTTGAGCAATATGTTGCAGTCCCATACATACATACATCCCGTAGCTTGCCACATACCATACCTTAGCCTTAAATTTATAATTCCCCAACTATCATCTGAAAGTCATCCTAAACATCACCCATCTTAGTCAACATTCTATAACCTCTTTAACTATGCTTATAAATTGTTACCAACATTAACAAGGATGATTCACATCTCATTATCAACTAGCAATCGTCAACAAGTAAATCATTTTCACTTGTACTACGGGTCACTATAACACATAACAACTATCAAACATGCAAGGTTCTCTTTTCCTCATCAACTAATAGTCGTCAAACTATGGAAATTCTTTTAAGGATGCCACTATATATTGTACTTACTCTCTGGTAGAATAGAAACACGTGGCTACTAATACACTTATGAAACTCAACTCGTCAGGGCAATACCTTAGTAGGACATCAATGAAGCTATTAAATATATGAGTGGAGCAACTCTTACTAACTGTTGACAATGAAGCTATTACACAGTCTGTTGTTATGCTATCAAGAGTCTCACGAGGGAGCCGTTACGGCTCGTATACATTTTCTAAGAAGAGTACAAGACCTCTAATAGATATATGATACTTGTATTACGGAGGCGGCACCAAACATGGAATACATAAAACTGTTAAATACATACGTAGAGCACCTTTAGAATTCTGTTTTAGAATTGTACTCTATAGGTTACTAGTGTGGTCCCACCTAAGGGGAAACTCTATCCTATGAATACACTTGAGTAACGACCAGGTGTGAGCACATAACATCTCTTTTAGTTCACTTTGTGTGATAAGAACGTCATCATACTTAAGGTGAATTCTAATTCCATCATAGAAACTTGAAACTCGACTCTTATGATTAAACACTTGAATAACAACTAATTAGGGCCAGATAGTTTTTCTGAAAAGATTCATGAGACTTGGAACATGGAACTACTACACTTGGAAGCTCTAAACTTCATGGTTTACATAAGAAGCAAATATCATATGCCGTGCCGTAGTGACGAGTCAAGAAAATAGCCTTACATATATTTAAGTAGACCTTCCAACTGAGATGACAAGACCATCCTCCTTCACAAGTCCAATTATAACCAGAAAAAGAAGACTAACATCAACAAGAAGAACACACCAAGTGGCTAATGAGCGACAAGCTCGTTCTACAAACGTTTCTACGGGATTATCCAAGTTTGTCTCATTTCTAATCCTTGTAACACCATCAAAGAAACATAACTATAATTATATCAATCTCCAGCAACTTAACATGATAGGAAACAACCCCACATACCACGAAATCAGTCCCAATATGTTATATAACATCACTAGCAGCGCAACTAATTATTCAACCATCAACGGCAAGTTCATCTTACAATCAAACGGGCAGCATCTCCCCCACTTCTTCCACATCCCACTAGCTCAATTCACAACAACAACAACAACAATATCCAACCACCATATGTACAACACCTAAAAGAACAACAAGAATAACCCCAAACTACATAACAAGTCCACCAGTTCATTTATAACTTCAGACACCAACCCATGAACTTGTAGCAACTAAAACACATCTAAAGCTTAAACTAACTTATACATATGAAGTAGAATGAGGGATTTACGACGTTGTCCAGTTTCCAGCCCTTCAATTTCATCTCTTAAGACTTTCTTTAAGTAACTAAAGTGGAAAGGACATCAATACAACACATAGAACAGCCCCAAACTCTTCTTGGCTGGTTGGGAGAGATACTTAGGATTTTCCTTCAAGTTCAAACATAGAAAGGTAAGATTGCATAGTTTGTCATAAAGAATCCAGCCAAACCAATGAAAATTACTTACCTAAGCTTAAGAAGAAAGGAAATACTTGAAAGCTATGGAGGATGAAGAATCTATCATGGATGCTTGTAATTCTGAGAGAGAAAGAAGATTACTTTGAGTTTATGAAGAAGGAAGGGAAGCTTCCATGGTTGTCATTAGAGCTTGAAGTTCACATTAAGAAGAGGAAGAGAGAGAACATATATGGCTTGTTCTTGCTGGTGGGAGAACGTAAAAGGGAGAGAGAAACTGCTGAATTATTTTGGAGAGGGGGATTAAATGACACATTAAAAGGGGTTATACCTATATATATCAACCCTTAAATAGGCTTGGGCAGATTGGGCTTGGATCTGCCCCATGTCACATTTTATTTTCCTTTACTTAACTTAGAAGTTTGTTGATTTTCTCTAAACACATGTGTCGTCCTCATTTAATAAGTAGGACGTGAAACAAGCAGGATGGGAAATAAGTAGGTCAAGTAGGTAGAACATGTAAAGAAGTAACTTAAGCAAGTAGGATGTGTGAGCAAGTAGCTCGAGTAAGTAGGACGGATAAGTAGTAGCTCAAACACGTAGGACATTTAAGAGAGTAGGTGAAACACAAAGGTGAAACTAGTAGGTCGTCTACCTTTGTCCGACATCTTATTCGTTTATGAATCTCAGTTACTTTAACTAAGCTTAACATAATACATGCACTTGAACACTATAACTTCATTCTTCCATATTCAAGTGACTTCGTCGACTTCAACTTAGTCATAGACATGATGAAAAGTATGGGGTGTTACATCATCCCTTTTGGATCATTCGTCCTCGAATGAGAAGCGTGACTCAAGGAAGCGTTAACTTTGAGATTCTAGCACATTACTTGCATACCTAGGGCACATATGATTTGATAGAAACTTCGCGATTACTGATCGCTCTAGTCGAAATCGCACGAAATAGAATGATCTCTTAAGTCATACATGATCTAGAGTATGAAAGAAGGATAACATTTTCTAAATGCCTCGTAGCTTCCCAATTATAAGTGTGACGCGCAACACACTCATAAGTGAGACTCTACTGTACACGGCTTCATATATGAAGATCAACCGAAACTACGATGTCTGATATAAAGTCTTGCTCTATAGATACAAGGAATATTATTCCTCGGTGGAATAGAGCTAAAATATAACAAGACAAGAATAAAATAATTATGAAGACCTCCATTTCTAGTGAGTTCACTTATCTATTTGCAGAAGCCACGTGTTTATAATTTAAGTAACCAAGCCAAAAATATGACAAGTACTGATACCGATGCAGGACCAGAGGCTTAGCTACGGGCTCACGTTAATTCAATATTTTTAATTGAAATATTATATATATATATATATATATATATATATATAAAAGAATCCTACTAAATATCTGAAATTATTTTACCGCAAAATAGTTACTATTATCATGTTAATATAAGAACGCTATAACAACTCATAAATTTTAAATTTTGAATTCATCTCCGTTAATAAATGTTTTTAATAATGAATAATTTGGAACACATGTGATCACCTTCAACTTCAAGTAGGTACATGTCAGTTATATCACATGTACATGCACAACTTTTACGAACTATTCCCGACGAATGGGACATCGTAAACTTCTTATTTTCTTAAAGTTATTTTTTCCACCACAAATAAATATTGTAGACTGTTTGTACCAAAAAGGAAATAAAAGAAAAGAAAAAATAAGATGGCAATTTCCAATTGATAAAACACGTGAAATCTTATCTCTTAAGTGTAAAGTCGTTTTAAAAGTACCAACATCCAATATAGCACCAAAAAAACACGTGATGAAACATTGTCCCTAAATCTTTCCAACCTTTCAAAAATGTCAAAGATATCAGCTTAATTGTGAAAAAGTAATGGACTCAAATCAATTATCCATAATCATGAAGAGTTCATCATGTATTTATTTTCAAAGCGTGCAGATTTAACACATGTGCATAACAAGAATCATAAGAAAGGGAGAATTTTAGAAGGAAAAAAAAATAACCCGATGCACTAAGCTTTCGCTATGCGCGGGATCCGGAAAAAAAGTCAGACCACAAGGATCTATTGTACGCAGTTTTACCTATATTTCTGCAAGATACGGTTTTCACGATTTGAACTCGTGACCTCTGACAACAATTTTACCATAAAGAGAGTTATTAATATAATACCTCTATAACTAGTAATGAACGTTACTCGTATAAGGAGTTTAACCCTGTGAATGAAGCTATAGGTATATTATTTATTCTCATACAAAGTTCGGTATAGAAAACGAACTTTACAACTACAATTGGGGAAAATGGTTCTACCAATAATAATAATTAGTAACTTTAAGATTATCGACTGTCCTTTTTCTATGTGTTCCTGCGGGCAAAATCTCTCTCGTAAACAAAAGTAACTAAAACATTTTCATTTTTAGTTTGTTAAAAAGAATGGATTCACTTATATTTAAACACAATTTTACTTTAAAATATCATTTTCCTTTAAAGAGATTATTTAAGGTCACAGTGTCTGTAGTTTTTTTTGGATCACACATATCAATAAAAAAAATCTCCTACTTGAGGAGTTAAAATTTAAGGTTTAAGTTCAAAACTTGCCATTAATTCCACAGCGTTATAATTAATATTATTATTCTGATATGAGTTAAATATCGTCACAGACTTCGACCTTAGGAAAGCTAACACGTGTGATGTCACTGAAAACTAGAAGAAAATCAAACCTGCAATGATATCAGCTCCACCGCTAATATACTTTGAAATACTATGAACAACAACGTCAGCACCTAACTTCGCCGGTGACAACACCATCGGAGCAAAAGTGTTGTCCACCACCACTGTCGCTCCTTTTTCATGTGCTATCCTACTCAACTCCGGCACGTTAGCAACCGTTAACGTAGGATTCGACACTGACTCAAAATACAGCACAGTTGTTCTCCCTTCAACTATCGCTTCCTTAACCATTTCCAAATCCCTTATGTCCACAAACGTCGTCGTTATGTTACATGCCCTCGGCAAAAAATGCGTGAGCAAGGCGTGGGTCCCACCATAGAGAGTACGCGAAGCAACCACGTGTCCACCTGCAGAGGTCGATGCAGCTTATTATATATATATATATATACCTCCAAAAACACTAAGTAAGCGTTTGGGGACATAAAAAATATGATTAAATTGTATTTGAAATACTATAACAAAAATTAGCTATAAATTTTATCGTTAATACATTGTTAAATTGCTTGTACTTCCTAATAAAATTTTCAGATAATTCATCACTAAATAGTATTAGCGATGTGATTTTATTATTTCATTATGAAATTTGTTTTAGCTGATTTCTATTTTTTTTAATAATGAAAAATTAAATTTATGATTAGACGTACATTTAACTTGAATTTGTTTTTTTTTTTTTGAAATTTTGTGAATAGAAAAAAAAAATCACTTGAAAAATTCTACCTTAAATTTAAAAAAAAAACATTAATTCAATGTATAGCCAAACAACTCCTAAAAAGAACTGGTGAAGCCACCACGTGTCTAGCTCTACCTGAACTGCACAACTGTAGCATCACTGAAGATATCGCCGACATGCCGGAAGCCGTACAGTAAGCGGCTTCCGTACCCTCGAACGCCGCCATGAGACGGCCGAGGTTAAGCACCGTCGGGTTGAAATGGCGGCTGTAGATGAAGAAATCACGGTCAGGACCAAGTTCTCCGGCGAACATGCGGCGCATCGTCTCCGGTTCCATAACCGTAAACGTGGCGGATGCCTCGATGGACATGTTAACGCCGCCGTGCTCGCCGAATTCGTGGCGAGCATTGGCTAACGCCGCTGCTGGATCATCCCATGTAAGTGATTTAGTTGATTTTTTGGTGACGTAAAAATCGTCGTGATGGTCCCACTCGTCGGAACCTGATCTCTTCTTGTTAGAAACATTAACCATGTTGTTTTGGTTCAATGTATCTGCCATATCTAAGTTGATTTTGGTGGAGAGAAAAATAAGTAGAGCCTTTTGATAAGTAGATTATATTTTGGGAAATTTGTGTTTTGAGGAAATTTTAGGGGAGTGAGCAGTCTATATATAGTGGTGAAGATGAGAAAATTAAAGCTTAGTGTGAGAAAATTAATTTAACCATACAAATAAAGGGGGCAATTAGGATTTTTAAAAAGTTGACTAATTATTTATTCTTCTTCAGTTTTGTGTTTTCACTTGTTGACATTAAATTTCTTTAATTACTTTGTGATGTAGCTAACAACTTGTTTTTGATGGTTGTATGTGTATCACCATATGGTATTTATTGTATTATTATTTTGTTTTTCTGAATAGAACGTTTGGATATATAGATTGTCATTACTTTCATAATATCATGTACTAACAATTTAAAAAATAAACTTATAATTTTATAAAATTATTATCAAGGAAGATAAAATAAAAGGTAAAACATTATTGTTAAATTTAAAATAAGGGTAAGATGAGAAAAACAAAATTATAATTTTATAAAATTATTACCAAGGAAGATAAAATAAAAGGTAAAATATTATTGTTAAATTTAAAATAAGGATAAGATGAGAAAAACAAAATTAAGGAATGACTTGATCACACTTAATTGCGATTGTTACATAAAATAATACTTTTCATCATTAAATGAAACAAATTTAATAATATAATATACTAATAGTAAAATTTAAGTAAACATCAAAACACATATTGTATCTAAAATAACTATATGACATAATACAACACTAACAACCATCCAAACAACTTGTAATAGATTTGAGTGGAGTGAGATCATTAAATTAGGAAATGCCACTTGCAATTATGTTAATGTAAAATTTTACATTGACGAAACAAAGAATCTTTGTATCGTCAAGTCAAGTACTAAGTTGATTTCTGTTAAGAGTTCACGTCAAATATGAAATGAAAACATAAACTTCTTATATAAATTTGGACAATCCTTACCCTACAAGCTAATTTTTTTAGTTGAGTTAGGTCCAAGATCCATTCTTTCCTGGATATGAAATGAAAACATGGACTCTTTATATGAACTTGGACAATCATCACCCTACAAATTAGTTTTTGGGATTGAGTTAAGCCCAAAATCTATTTTTTACTTTTCAACATCCAATTTTCAAGGAACAGTGCGTCATTGTTTATAGTAGCAAAATTGAAAAGGTAGAATGAATCTACCCGTCCTTCTGACCATAGATAAAGTATTTAAGCAATAATATGGGAAGTATACCATGCAGAGAGGTATACAATTACACTCCAAATGTCCCATTTTTTTCTACAAACCTCTTTTATCTATTAATTCATTAAGGACGTTATATGTTCTAATGAGCATACAACATCATTTACAATCCAGCTTGGAAATATTCTTTTCCAAAAATATCCATGCAACAAGGAAATGGAAAACTTAGCTACGTTATGAGCTATTTGAAACTTCTAGGAATTTTTACAAACAAAATATGATCTAGATAGGAAGAAATATTTCAAATATCTTCACAAATTACTTCCAATTTCAAAGTAGCCCGCACATTTTTCTTCAATATATCTACGACATCTTTCGTATCAGAGAAGATATAAAGTTTTCTCTATCCATTTTGTATCGCTTTTTCCATAGTTTGTCTAATTGCAAACGCTTCAACAGTTATAGACTTTCCAACGAACTGAATCAGGGATCCATAGGCATGAACCACAACACTCTTGCTATCCATATCAACCAACTCAATACTTGCCTTCCTCGATTCGACTTTCAGCCCTGCATCAACAAAATAACAAATTCTATCTCCGGACACTATTAGTTGACATTCATGAGTCTCTTGTAAATTACATTTTGAAGAATTAGCCATCATTATTTTAAGAAATTCATTATACTCAAATAAAATTGTTGCCACAATGTCTGGAGGATCAGTTAATTCATTATTAAAACACCAAATATTTTTAGACTTTCATATATGCCACATTATTATTACCATTAAATTCAGAGTACTAACAGAATCAGAACATTTTTTGTCATATTAATCTTATCATTCCACCACAAGAAAAAGTAAGTAATATTGTCAAGATCATACCAGTTAGTAGGGCTCATTTTCCCAATTATTTGAGAATCATGACACTTAAAAAATGTGTGTTCCAAGTCTCATCTTCTAAATCACAACTCTTACCCACACTATATACACATGATTAATTCTTTTCCCTATTATATTGTTACTGGTATGGTATCAAGCACACACCTTCTTAGAAAATATTTATGTTTAAGTTTTATATTCATTGCCCATAGCAAATTCCAAAATCTTTAGAAAAAACATTGCTACTTGATTGAGCAATATTACCACTAGTATCCCATGCTTGCTTAAATGTTTTACAAGATGATAACCTGTATTAACCTCATAACTACATGTTTTCATAAATTACCAGATTAATTTATCTTTAGAACATGTAAAAGATAAAGGAATAGTCAAAATAACATTAACATCATTCAAACCAAAAATTCGATTCAAATCGTTCACTTTTCAAGTACGGGTCTCTACATTTATAAGATCAAGCACTTTCAAATCAAAATTCTCAGGAGCAATCGCTCTATGAGGTTTAAACCCAATGCTATTAGGAATTCTGGGTCTTTCCAGACATAAACTTCCTTATCAGTAGCAACTCTCCATCTTAGCCATTTTTCTAATAATTTCAGACCCCAAATTATACTTTTCTAATTCAGGATACTGATGAAGTTGTAGTTGCATTCAAGAAAGACACATTTGAAAAATACTTAGTTTTCAGAATTCTTGACAGAAGTAAGTCTGGATTAAACAAAATTCTCCAAGCCATCTTTGCCTACATAACTTTATTAAAAGCCTTAATATATCTAAAGCCTAAACCCCCAACGTGTTTTAGGTTCACATAATTTATCTCATCTCTCAAAATAAATCTTTTTCTTTTCATTACCCTGATTCCACCAAAAGTTAGAAAGTATGGAAGTTATTTCCTTACATAAGTCCTCTGAAATTTGAAAACATGATAAAGCATAAGTAGATACAGCGGTTAGCACCGCTTTTAACATAACCTATGTTGGACTTAAAAAAACACATTTTCACCCTTTAATTTTAGCTTGCACCTTATTATTAATAAAATTCAACATCTTCTTTTTAGACATTCCTATCACTTCAGGTAATGCAAACTACATACTCGCGATTTTCTTGGCTCTGTCCCAATATAGAAAAAATATTATCATTTTCCGCCTCTAAAGTATTCTTGCTAAAGTAAATAACAGATTTCTATACATTAATTACGTGGCCTGAACATTTAGCATAAATATTTAATACGTCTAAAGTAGTCCTAGCATTTGACTATTGATCTAATAGAAAATTAAGAAATAATCAGCAAAAAGTAAATGAGAAACTTTAGGTCCATTTCTTGTTAAACTTAAACCTCGAATTTGACTATGCTCTTTAGCCTTCTCAAGAAGTGTTAATAGACCTTCATCAACTTCACCATTTATATCAAATCTATAGGTGGTATAAGTGACACATTCCATCATCCATCCAACAAATATTTGATCAAAACTCATTCTTAAGAACATGTCCTTAACAAAAATCCATTCTACTCTATTATAGCTTTAGACATATCTAGCTTCATTGCCATAAATTTCTCTTTTCCTCTTCTTTTATTTTTAGTAAATGCATAGATTTATGAGCTAGCACAACATTATCAGTAATTTGCCTATTTCCCACAAAAGCTAACTGCCAAATTTCTCACATTTGACTTTATTAAAATGTGAATAAAATAAATTAGAGAAAGATGAGGAAGAGTATTTAGAATATCTATTTCTAATCATGTTTTTGAAATTTTTTACTTCATTGATTTATTCTGGATTCTAGTTACTTATGTGCTCCTTTATTATTCACACAAAAATGATTAAGGAAGATAGTGCATACGTAATTAACTTCATACATACCCTTAGGGACATAATAGGTTCTGTTGGATATTGTAAAGCAGTACGAGAAGTAAATAAATATTACAAGTGTTCGAAAGGATAAACAAGTAGACCAATGTTCAGAACTGCCGCAAGCTTGTTGAGTCTTGAATCTTGATAACCTGAAATCAAGAAACACTAAATCTGGATTGTTACAACTGTGTGCTGAGTCGAGTGATGGCACTCTGTCTTTAAGATAAGATTGCCCCGTATATATGCTTTTACGTTAGCGGACAATAGTCTCCCAAGATAAAACAACACTTTAATCAACACTACAAAGCAAATAGGTTGATTCTGACGAAGAAAACAAATACGAATCGACTTGCTGAAGAAATGGAAAAGAAGGAAGAGTTTCTGTTTTTCGTTCCAACGTTACTGCTCACATTGTGGACTGTGTTTTACTCTTCTGTTTGTCTCTGTGTATATATTTCTGTCTCTTCTGTTTTGTGTTCTATTTTCTGTATTTTCTCTGTCACACAATTGAGCCAAAAGGAATCAATATATAGCATAAAGGGAGACCTCTCAACTGCCAAGACATGGGCTGTTAATAGAAGGAGTTAATCAACTCAGCCCAAACGGTAGGCAAAAACTTTCTGCCTTCCGTTGTTCCCAAATTCAACATTCCAGAAACTCCAGGGACCAAACTGTAAATATTAAACAATTTGGGGTCTAAAGAGATAATACCAGAAGAAGCCCACGACCCGTGACCCGTGACCCGTGACCGAGCCCGAACCGGACGGGACGAGCGACGGCGGCGCGCGTGTGGGCTTAGCCTTGAACCCAAGCACATCTAGGTCTTCCCTCCTTTAAACACATGGGATACCCCTTGGGGTCCCAAACCCTTAGCCAATTTAGAGACTTATAAAGAGAGCAATTCTTCCTTTTTCCACCGATGTGGTAAATTTGTCCCACACCATATTTTCATGTCTCAAACACCTTACTTTGTGGACCAATATCTCTTTCATTTCTCAACGAAATTTGGCGATTCTTGGCCCTACGATCATCTATTCACTTAGTAGATTATGCACGTGTGAAGAGACAAAGCCTCCAATATGCGGAACCCTAGTGTTTAATTCATTAAATATGGGTGGACGCACCTCCCCATCAAAGGCAAATTTCCAACAATCCCCTCTATGAAAGAGAGATTTTGGCGCGCGCACATGGTGCCTACTTTCAGCAATCTTTCAGCGAAAATATATAGCATCAGGAGAGGTAGCTTCTGCTTTGAACCTTCCCTAGTTGAATACCACCGGACTTACTTACTGCGCGGTGAATGTGATGTCTTGAACCGTCAGTGTTTAGTGTAAGCCAAGACAATGATACCAACACAATAACTCTCCTTATTCATTTTCTTCTTATGGTTTTGTCCGTTATGGCCATGGACACACTTGGATTCTTAAGTGCGTTCATTTGAGGCGGCTTGTCCTCGCACTTAAATAGGTGATCTCCTACAAGGTTTCCTGCTATACCCCACTTCACAAGTGTTAGGAATCATTAAAAGTTTTCCCAACTTTAACCTCAACCGTTTGAGGATCGTTAAAGGTTTGGAAGCTTAACCTTTACCCACCATGCATGTAGCACTTTAATGTCTATCACGGGAACAACTTTGGATTCATGTTTCCCTATAGAAATCATCATCTGAGGTGCTCTTGCTTCCACCGAAGTGCTCAACTGAACCTTTTTACAACTTAGTTTTCCCATTAAACCAAATTCTTGGGATCTCCAATCAGTATAGTTGGGTTACCACCGCAAAGGTCTGTATTGTTTTGGTTTTAAGCCAATTTCCCTAGACAGGCAGAACATTTGATCTCCGGATAGTCCCTTAGTTAAAAGGGTCTGTTATATCCTTTGATTAGTAATCAAGGAAGTGACACCCGTGATGATCAACTGCCATACGGTCTTATGTCTCCGACAGATCCTGACATATATGTCCAGACGCCGTCATCTGTGTCCTTCCTGAAGCCGACCAGCTAGCCACAGTGTATAACTGCTGAAGGCACAAGTTTCTCCCAATAAGGGACGTCCTCTAAGGAGTCGTGAAGTTACTCAACTTCTTTCATGCTTTGTATAAAGCGATAAACTCTGATTCCATCATGAATCGGCCGATGCAAGTTTGCTTAGAGGATTTTTCAAGATCCACCATACACATTTACTTGTGGCTATGGTGTTCTTCATATCTGACGTCCAGTTTGCATCACTGTGTTCTCCCAGAACCGCTGGACATCCAGAATACTATAATTCGTAGATAAGTGAATATTTCAGATATCGTCATATCCGACTTAACGCCTTCTACCAATCATTTATTAAAATCATCAGTGAATCTAAGTTCAACTGATCTGCTTTGTAGGACGATACCAGGTCGGTTGTAGTGTGTAACATACATTGAACTACATGTTATCTACGCATCTCGCTCCTTGTATATGGGTGCACCATGGTTTCAATCAGTTATATGATTCATATCCATTGGTGGCTTCAATGAGACTGTCAATTATCTCACAACTGAGTTTGGAGTTAAACCAGTCCGTTAGATGTCTTAGAAATCCAATTCCTAAGATGTCATATGTGATACCCATATCTTTTGTTTCAATATAACTTCCACTCTCAGACTGTTGGTTTTCCAACTGTTGGCTTTCTAACTTCAGAGTCAATGTTTCTGTGGTCAGATTCATTATTTCTGTTTTATCTGAAACTTCTAGGACCAAAATGTAAACATTTCAGGGACCAAAATGAAAGTTCAGGAAGAAGCCCAACATCCAGCAAACCAACTTTGATTCTCCCGTTCCAACGCTCCGGTTAGGAAGGTTGTTTCAACATCCATGCCACGCAAGACTGCAATGGCCCTGGATGTTAAGCTATTCACAGGGAAGCACATGTATAAGTAGCCGAGACCTTATACTCGTCAGTAGATCCATCTACTTTGTACTCACTTTTTAGTATCCACTTTTACAACCCAAAGGTTCTTTTCCCGGAAGAAGATCAACCATTACACAAGTATGGTTCTATATGATGGAGTCTATTTCTCTCTTTTTAGCTTCTTTCCAAAGCAGCGCTTCTGGAGATGACAATTATTTGTTAATTGTCCATGGTTCATCCTCAACCATACAAGCTAGAAGGCCTGGAACAAGTCTTTGTCCCTTCTTTGCTCCGTCTCGGTTCAACATCTAGAATTCCTGAGTTCTGTAGATCTGGAATATTAAGTTTCGGATAGACAGCAACTTCCGAGTCCTGTAGATACGGAACATCTAGTTCCGGACAGTCAGGCCCTCGCGGGTTCTTGTTAACCTCGAGTAATTACTCCTTTTTCCTTTTCAAGGAAAGTTATCTTCAAAGAATTCAACATTCTTTGACGCCAAGAGGCGATAAGCACTACTGTTATTTGCAGATCCAGTGGATATGCATTCTACAGTCTTAGGTCCAACTTGACCTGTTTCGGTATTCCAACCTCTATCAAGCCACCCTACATCATTTGGGTGTACGACTTTGCGCTTGGCTAACACCGTTAGACTGAGGTGAGTAATGAGCAGTCGTTTAATGAATGATGCTTCACATTCTCCCCCTCTATCACTACGAATTCCTCAATCCGTAGGCTTAGTTGATTTTCAACTTCTGCTTTGTAGCGCTTATCCACTTCAACAACTTCATCTTTGCTTTTCAACAAATAAAGGATAAAATATGTTGTACCATCATCAATGAAAATCACAACGTACTTGTCTCCCCCCTCTATTTTGTATAAACTTCAAATCACCCATGTAGGTGTGACTAAGTTCTAGAGGAGCGGTGCTTCGTTCGCTATTCCTTTGACGGAATGGAAAGGTGATTTTGCCTCTTTGCCTACCTCACATTCATTTTGAGGGTTTATGTCGACAGAAGGCAACAATCTCAACTTCGTTAGCTTTTGAATGACTTTCTATTTAACTTGTCTTAATCTATGATGACATAGATGCACGAATTACAAATATATCATTCATTTGGCTACAGAGATATTGTATCATTCTTAGTTATTACATACCTGTTGGACTAGTCTCAAATAAGGCTGGCCAGTGGGCCGGGATGGCCCGACCCCAACCCGACACCGTCCCGAGCCTGATCCGAGCCCGCCCTGACCCTGATTAGTAAAAAAAATCGGTAGCGGGACTCGAACCGGGACGGGACAATGTCTCGTCCCAACCCGTCCCGAGCCCGCCCCAGGCCCGCCAGACCCGAACCCGTCCCGAGCCCGCCCCTAGTGCCCCCTTTGCAAATATAATTGTTGCACCAACGACCATTTTAGATTTTGGCCATTGGGGAACGGCCATTTTTGGCCTCCCCCCCTATCCCTTAATATTTATTTTTAACCCATAAGTTATTATATTTACACTTTAACCCAATTTTTCAACTATAAATAATTTATTTTCTCTTCATCTTTCTCACAAATCTTCCTATAATCTCTCTAATCTCTCAATATATCTCTCTACAAGTCTACATTGTTTACTAAATATTCAATTTTATTTATTCATTTGGGAATTGGGAGTGAAGTTGGCAACTAGCTTGAGGATCATCCATCGAGCAAAGTTTCAATTTTCAACCTCTCGATTACACGTCGACGTTACGTTGGCGTTTGGTACATTCGTTCCTTCATTAAATTATTATTGTCTGTTTATTTTATTTAGCGCACTTAATTTTATTATCTTTAATTATTTATTATATTAATTAAAATGAAATGATTAAGAGGTATGTTTAAGGGTAAGGGTGCTTCTTCTAGTATGGGCAACCAGGGCAATGATACTTCTTCTAGTCATCTTATTCCTACACATGATGATTTTATTGATACTCAACAATTTCGTACAATACCATTAGATTTAGACGAGGAGCTATTTTCTGGAACTCAAGAAAACTTTAATTTAGACGATGATCTATATGATACACTCACTAATGTTGATGACAACACACCCACTAGTGCACCTTCAACTGAAATGCCTCCTATTCCCCCTAGTATGAGACGAGGTCCAGCAAAACGACCATTAAAATCATATGCATGAACATTTTTTGATAGGGACGTAGAGAATCAAGTAGCCATATGTAAAATTTGTAAAAATGTTTTAAAATTTAAAACTGAAAAAGGTCACGGTGGGACGGGGGGTTTAATTAGACACGTAGTAAGTGCTCATCCAGCTAGGTATGCCCAATACCAGGCTTCAAAACCGGGTGCGCAAACGCCCGCTCCATCGGGACAAGGTTCACATCGACATCTGTCAGGACCAAGTCTGGTCAAATTAACCCTATGACGGGGGGAATTGTAGGCCCTAAATACAATAAACATAGAGATAGGGAAGCAATATCAAAATTAGTTGCTGTGGAAGGTTTGCCTTTTTCATTTCCTTCATCTCCCGATTTATTCATTACATTAGAGATATATATAATCCTGCTTTTAACGGTTTTCCTAGATCAACTGTTAAGAGAGATGTATTTAAATTCGCGCATGAATATCAACAATATTTACGTTATTCATTATATCATTTTAATGGAAAAGTATCTATCACGTCTGATATAGGTCGTAGTACTAACGGCCATGATTATTTAACTGTAACTTGTCATTTGATAGATTATAAATGGTCTATGCAAAAACGTATTTTAGCGTATATATATAGATGATAGGCACACTGGTACTTTTATTGCAGATAATATTTATCAAGTGTGCCATTATTACGGAATAACCGATAAAATTATGACTATTACATTAGATAACGCTTCTTCTAACAATTACGCAATTACAATTTTAAAAAATAGTTTAACTCCATCTTTTCCAGATCATTTTCATATAAAATGTGTGTGCCATATATATAA
This sequence comes from Anisodus acutangulus, assembly GCA_029783415.1. Taxonomy (NCBI): domain Eukaryota; kingdom Viridiplantae; phylum Streptophyta; class Magnoliopsida; order Solanales; family Solanaceae; genus Anisodus; species Anisodus acutangulus. Next base: position 61,713,643 of record CM056491.1, on the reverse strand, counting down.
CTTAATTGTAAAGGATGGTCTATCACTTTTTCAAGACATTCTTAGTAAAATACAATTTGCTATAAACTTTATTTTTAAAAGTAATAAAGTACAACGTAGAAAAGAATATAAAAAAACTTGTCACGATTGTGGACTACTTATAAAAAAATTTCAGAAGAAGTATCCACTAGGTGGAATTCTTTATACGAGCAACTAATTGTTGCTTATGACTATAGAATACCTATAACTTTATTTTTTAACTCTCATAATAAAAATCCAATTGATATGATTTTAGATAGTGATTGGGTAAAATTTTTTGAACTTATTGTATTTTTAGAGAAATTTTTTCAAGCAACAAAAGAATTTTCCGGTATATATTATCCTACTATTTCAACTATGTTGTTTTATATAACTCTAATATTTTTATTACTTAGTGAATATATGGAAAAACCAGCTTATAAGGCAGCTATTAAAAAAATATTTGTCAAAATAAAAAAATATTTTATTCCTATTCCCTCTATTTATATTATTGGTTCTGTATTAAATCCTACTATTAAAATAGACGGTACTAAATCACTAATTGAAACTATTTACGATTGTATAGAAGTACTACCACCTCCAAGTCCCAAAAATCTAAATCACCCACCACCTATTGAACAAACTAAAGAAGAAGTGTTGTCTAGCGTAGAACACCAATGCAAAAATATATATAGATTTTATCAACAAGAAAATGCTAGTAATTTGCCGGCTTTCATACCATCTTCTTCATCTTCAACACAACCTCACAAAAGACATGCTATTTCTGCGGCTAGTATTGAAAGCCTCAGAAATAGAATGTGTGGTAAATACCTCTACTACTAACCAAATTAGCGAGTTTGATATTTTTGTTTTGCAGGTTCTGCATCGTATCAAGAAGTTATCAATGAAGATGGACATGAAGACTTGCTTTGAAATCTTGGAGGGAATGAGAAGACCTTTCCGACACTTTCATTGATGGCTCAAGATGTTTTGAACATTCAAAGCGTCATCAAGCTGCGTCTGAAAGCGCTTTTCTCTGACGAGATATCAAATAGGAGACCATAGACACTCATTAGTCGGAGACGACTTGGAAATTGCATTATTATTGAGAGATTGGATCTGGCGGGCGGAGAAGGTGCGGTCAACCGGAGATCAACGAAGAAGAAGATGAAAACTACAATGAAATCTTAACCGAAGGTAGTGGAAGCGACGTGGATCAATTTGACCAACAAATACCAATTCCAACTGAAGAACCACAGGAAATCATCAAGCAATTAGAACAGGTTTTTTTGAGAATGTAATTTTTTTAATTGAAATTTTATTATGTAATTTGCAACTTTTGGACAACACCACAAAGTTGCAATTTAGATTTTAGACAATTGTATTTGTATTACAAAAACAAATCATGTCTATTAATATAAGAGGCACAAAAACAGCCTTGGTATGTTTTTATTACACTATCTTATCTTGTTTATTGAGCTTTTTTTATACATATGTTATTTTTTTAAAAAAAATAAAAACCCGTGGGATCCCGCCAGGCCCGACCCAGGCAGGCCACCTTGCCCAGATACCAGCGGGATCGGGATCGGAACGAGGCTGAGCAAGTCCCGCTGCACCCGACCCCGCCACCCGCGGACCCGACCCGCCCTTGGCCCGTCCGCCCGACTCCCGACCACCCGCCATACGGGCGCCATGCGGGCGACCCACTGGCCACCCCTACACAAAAGACATGTTGTTTCTGCGGCTAGTATTGAAAGCCTCAGAAATAGAATGTGCGACCGTACCGCTACTAACCAAATTAGCGAGTTGGATATTTTTGTTTTGCAGGATTCTGTACCGTACGAAGAAGTTATCAATGAAGATGGACATGAAGACTTGCTGAAATACTGGAGGGGGAATGAGAAGACCTTTCCGACACTTTCAATGATGGACCGAGATGTTTTGAACATTCAAGTGTCATCAACTGCGTCTGAAAGCGCTTTTTCTGCCGGCATATATGAAATAGGAGACCACATACACTCATTAGCCGGTGACAGCTTGGAAATTGCAGTATTATTCATAGATTGGATACGAGTGGAGCGGAGAAGGTGCGGTCAACCAGAGATCAACGAAGAAGAAGATGAAAACTACAACGAAATCTTATCCGAAGGTAGTGGAAGCGACATGGATCAATTTGACCAACAAATACCAATTCCAACCGAAGAACCACGGGAAATTATCAAGCAATTAGAACGGGTTTTTTTGAGAATGTAATTTTTTTAATTGCAATTTTATTATGTAATTTGCAACTTTTGGACAACACCACAAAGTTGCAATTTAGACAATTGTATTTGTATTACAAAAAAAATCATATGTCTATTAAATAATATAAGAGGCACAAAAACAGCCTTGAGATATTTTTATTACACTATCTTGTCTTGTTTATTGAGTTTTTTTTATACATATGTTATTAAAAAAAAAAGGAAAACCCGCCGGAACCCGCCTCAATCCCGACCCCGACCCGACCCCGACCCGATTCCGACGGGATCGGGATCGGGATGGGACTGGAGCAAGTCCCGCCAGACCCGACCCCGCCCCATTCGCTCGTCCCACCCCGACCCCGCCAAACCCGGCCCGTCAGACCCTAGCCCGGCCCACTGGCCAGGCCTAGTCTCAAACCAGCTTGACCAACAGCGTCCCTTAAACCATGTTTGGGACATGTATCACCTTATCTGAGAGTGATCCCATTCCCCGAAGTCCTATTGAGGACAACCTCTCTAACCCCTTCTACTTTAGAGGTGGCGTTGCTTCACATGAACAACCTCTTGCCCGTGGTTAGGGCGTAACCGGATCATATGTGATCTGGATACTCTGGCCCACTCCAGTTGCTTTGGCAGACTGAGTGTCCAATTTCTTTTCTGCCTTTCTTTTGGCCTTCAGATCATTAGAGACCTGGATATTTTGGCCCACCACACTAGGTGTCCATTACTTTTCCTATGAAATGAATTATGGTCCCACTTCAGTCGCCCGTAGGCTTTGTATGACTGAGTGTCCAATATCATCCTATCAAAGGAATTTTGGCCCCACTCCAGTCGCCCGGAGGTTTTGTATGACTGAGTGTCCAATATCATCCTATGAAGGATCTTCTGCCAAATAGTGTGACAGGCTCAACGTCTTTAGCTTTTAGTCTTCTTCCCTTATGATTGGTGCCCGGACAATTCTTGGCGCTTACTTAAGAGTGGTAACAGTTTTCGCACAGTCAGTGGATATTCGTCCCTCGTATGTGCGAACATACTTTACACACTTTTAATAATTACACTTAAAAGAACGGATCTTTTTAAGTCGTTTACAAAATCCAATCTTTAAACGGGAAGGAAGAAGAGATTAAACTTCTGATTTTAAAGCGTAAGGAATATAAATTATTTCGGAAAACATTTTCATATTCCTCCTTACTTTAAGGCCTTTTTAATCAGACATCATTTAATCTTATTTTTGAGAAGGAAGGAAAATTACTTATCCTAATTTTGGATTCTGATCCACTTCAGTCACTACATCGGACTGAGTGTCCATTTCCTCCTTACCATAATTCGGATCCTTTGTCTGGGACAGATATAGGCCTTCTGCCACAAGATAGATCCACATCTCCAACCTTCTTCTCTTATCTCAGTTGACATCATCAGGCTCTCGTGGGCGCTTGTTCCCACCACTCTCAGGAGCGGTGACACCATGAACATGTTGACCTTCAACATCATAATCACATGTCTCTTCTACCAGAAAACCACAGCCATGTCCAGATTTGGTCACACAACTTTCGACCGACATCTTTCGAACACTAATACAAATCTTGTCTTAAAACTGTTGGATATTGTAAAGCAGTACGGGAAGTAAATAAATATTACAAGTGTTTGAAAGGATAAACAAGTAGACCAATGTTCAGAACTGCCGCAAGCTTGTTGAGTCTTGAATCTTGATAACCTGAAATCAAGAAACACTAAATTTGGATTGTTACAACTGTGTGCTGAGTCGAGTGATGGCACTCTGTCTTTAAGACAAGATTGTCCCGTATATATGCTTTTACGTTAGCGGACAATAGTCTCCCAAGATAAAATAACACTTTAATCAACACTACAAAGCAAATAGGTTGATTCTGACGAAGAAAACAAATACAAATCGACTTGCTGAAGAAATGGAAAAGAATGAAGAGTTTCTGTTTTTCGTCCCAACGTTACTGCTCACATTGTGGACTGTGTTTTACTCTTCTGTTTGTCTCTGTGTATATATTTCTGTCTCTTCTGTTTTGTGTTCTATTTTCTGTATTTTCTCTGTCACACAATTGAGCCAAAAGGCATCAATATATAGCATAAGGGGAGACCTCTCAACTGCCAAGACATGGTTGTTAATGGCCCATTGAAGGAGGAGTAAACAGCTAAGTAATGGATGTTTATGGCCATTGAATGAGGGAGTAATTCAGCCAAGTAATGGTTGTTAATGGAGGGAGTTAATCAGCCAAGTAATGAATGGTTAATGCACAATAACACCTCCAAAAATCAACTCCAACGGTAGGCAGAAACTTTCTGCCTACCGTTGTTCCCAAATTCAACATTCCAGAAACTCCAGGGACCAAACTGTAAATATTAAACAATTTGGGGTCCAAAGTGATAATACCAGAAGAAGCCCACGACCCGTGACTCGTGACCGAGCCTGAGCCCGGACGGGCAGGCGGCGGCGGCGCGCGTATGGGCTTAGCCTTGAACCCAAGCACATCTAGGTCATCCCTCCTTTAAACACATGGTATACCCCTTGGGGTCCCAAACCCTTAGCCAATTTAGAGACTTATAAAGAGAGCAATTCTTCCTTTTCCCACCGATGTGGTTGATTTGTCCCACACCATATTTTCATGCCTCAAACACCTTACTTTGTGGACCAATATCTCTTTCATTTCTCAACGAAATTTGACGATTCTTGGCCCTACGGTCATCTACTCACTTATTAGATTATGCACGTGTGAAGAGACAAAGCCTCCAACATGCGGTACCCTAGTGTTTAATTCATTAAATATGGGTGGACGCACCTCCCCATCAAAAGCAAATTTCCAACAGGTTCATCTGAAATATCTTCACTAAGGATTATATTTTATATACTTTACGTATATATAATAAATATTAAATTCTCTTGACTTTTTTCTATATTTGATTTTTTATATTTTAAATCTCCTTAATTAGTGAAAATTCTGACTAAATTGCATACATATACTCTACTAAATATACTATATTAGATACCAACAATTCAAGATAAGTAAAGCTTTGGTGGTCATTTTTTAGGAATAGATCATAGCCACGACTCATCAGATTTACATGATCACAATTAAGTCGCTTTCATTTCTCCACATTATCTGAAAATTAGGAAGCATCATACAATCCAGCTTTCAAGTAGTTATGCACATACAGATTTAGTTTTCTAATTTTAGTTAGAACATTTTGCCAGAAAATTCAGTAGAATTTGATTGAGGTAGCTAGAATATATGAGGAAATGAGATCTTTTGCCCTCTCACAATTTGAATAGAAGATTATGGCTTTTTCAGATCTGTTATGTGTAAAAAATTAAAGATCTTTTGTAAAAAAATCATAAAACTAATTTTTAAATTTCTTGCAAAATAGCCATAATATATTAAAAGTATTTCGCTTATTAGGCCCCCATCTAGAATATGTTTGTCACACGTTATGACAAAGAATAAACAAATGGAGCATGCAAAGCCAAAATAATTGTCATTTCACTAGGTCAAATATCTATGGCATTATGCTTAACATAAATGAAAACAAAATTTACTATGTGTGATGAGTCATTTCATTTTCCATCTACGTAGGAAATTAAGAAGAGATTTGCTTCTTTCCTTTTTTTTTTCTTCTAACAAATGGAGCATGCAAATCGATTTTGAAGTAACTCTATTTTTAAGGGGAAATGCTTATCAAGGTAGCTTGCTACCCGAGCCTTCGTGTGTCGCCCTAGTCTTGCACTATAGCTTGAGCTTGGCGCACCTCACCTTTTTTTAATGTGATAAAAAAATATTTTGCATGCCAATATATGAAATACAGCTGTACAATTATGGTTTAATTAAATAGCATATATGATAAAAAGCATATAATAATGTGCTAATTACGATTTTTAACTACTATATGACACCCTGATATCCATGTGGTTAACATCAAGTGTAAGTAACCATCTCACACATATTCTAACGGTGGCATATATTGTGAATAATGTGATCAAACGTGTGTGGAATAGTAAGTATTGTTTTATTCTTAATTAAAAGTTTCGGATTCTAACTCTAAATATGAAATCACTTTTATTAGAAAGTACTTTGTCATCATTGTGAGACTTCCCGAAACGAATCTGAATTTAATTGGATCCCGTTGAAGATATCAGACACCGAATAATTAAGAAACCAAAAGATAATAGTAATGTGAAGTGAAAATAAGTATGTCATACGGTTGCATCATGGAGAAATTGTTTTTAATTAAATTATTTGTCACTGAGATTGATCATGAGTTGAAACTCTGGTTTGGTTAAATAGCATTTTCATCCAAAAAAATGTGTCAATTTTATATTAATTAGAGTGTTTAAGGTGTACTATATTTTATTTTCCTATTAAATTAAGTGGAAACTCTGAGATTAAAAAATTATTAGTTCAATTCCGATCAACATCATATATGAGGTTTTTTACTTTATTATTATTTCGTGCAACCATTTTGACTGTAACAGCTTTGCTATATCAATGGCAGGTTACGTTGAAGTACTTATCATCTTATAGTCTTCTAGATTAAAACTTAAAAGCAGCTTTACAATAATTCTGATTAATTTTATAAATTAAAATCATGTTCATGATATAATGCATATACTAATATGCTAATTACGATAATCAAATCGTAAAAAGTCAGCTGATCAAGTAGATGATTTTCTTTTCATTCAGTGAACCAAAAAAATCGTGTGAATAACGTGAAGAACAATAATGCAGCCATGTTTTTGGAAGGTACAAAACGCATGAAACATGCCATGGAGAATTACACAGACTAAAAAATTATGTACATTTATGATGTATATAATTTAAACTCGTAGATAAATAAAAATAGAGATACATTGTAAATATCCTCCAGTAATTTATGTGAATAAATAATGTCTACGTCTACGTACAACGGTATAAGGAAGGGAAATTTCACTAAGAAATGTACTCCACACAGAGTAATTAAGATGACACTCTAATTCACCGAAACAAGAAACATATATAATCATAAAAATGAAAATATTAAACTTCAAACTAAAACTATTTAGCTGGACAAAAGTCCAACAATATCAATTTGATTGAAAATTTAGGATGTCTACTAGATCCCTCAAACAAATTATTGTTAAATTGACTAATAGAAAGAAAGAAAAGGAAACAAAAAAAGTTGTATACCAGCTTTAGAAGGAAGTTAAAGAGTCGTTCCTCAATAAAATTTTCTTTTTGTTGAATAGTAGTTTAATTTTCTCGGTATTTCTTCTTTCTAGAATACTCCTATATCATATTTATATAGTACTCCCTCCGTCAAATATATCATATTTATATAGTATTCCCTCCGTCCCAATTTGATTGAAGGTTGACCAGTTTGGCGGTCAAACAACTTTTTCTTTGACTCAATTTTAAACATAGATTCTTCGAGTATTTTATATAAAATTTACATATTTGAAAACTAGATAAGAAGTACTATAAAGTCTGCATAATTAATAATTCACAATATATGAAAAAAATTATAGAAAATCGCCGTCAAAGAAATATATGTTTGACTTTCAAACTGGTCAACTTTCAAACAAATTGGGACAGGAAGTACTATATATGGGGCTAGAAGTATGTTAGCTTTTGAAGACTTATTACCAAAAGCCTATTATCTTTAACCTTATTATGTTGTTTAAGACCAATGAATAATGATACAACCAAGGGAACAATTTGAACTTCATACATCTTGTACACTTTTTTGATGATCTACGAAACCTAGTTTGACATGTGAAAGTTCGGTTTCCACAAATTAGTTGGCTAATAGTTTTGCATTTGCCTAATATTACTACAACTTGTATACGTTTTTTTTTATGTTGACTTTTCTTATTATTAACATGAGTTAAGCTTAGGAAGTCGTAAAGATTTATGTATCCGATCCTAACTTATTTTGGACAGTGGTGTAGTTCTCATTATCCTATATATGTTTGTGTAGACACACATCATAACATACTTCTTTAACGATTTTCACAGAATTAAGAACACAAGAGTAAACGAGTAAAATAGATGACATATATTCATGATCCCTCTACTAGTGGGAGGGGGAAAAAAAAGAAAAAAAAGGGAAAGAAATAGGCATGGATAAGTTCTATTGAATTTTTCCTTATCATGGCCAAGTCACCTACTTTCTACAAGGATATACTTCCAAATAAGAAGGAAAACAATGAATCATGAAACACGTTATCCATATATAGCTTGGAACAAGAAAAAAGACAAAACAAATGGGATATTAGTACAAAGAAGATGAACCTGAGCCAGATAAAAGGGCACATGCTATTCTGAATTTTGCAAGTGCTAAGGTTTTGTTTGTATTGTGAGTTTTTCTACCTCACTTGGATAAGCATAAATTGACAATCAACAATTAAGAATCATTAACTACAGGTGCTTCCCACTTCCCATTCTTAATTAGTCATCTTTATCTCTTCCACAAAAGATCAGTCTAATCAGCATTATCCACTATATGAGTTTTAACAGTTCTTCAATCGAGTATCTTTGTAGAATACTAGCACAAATCTGAGACCAGTTATAACTTATAACTAGTTAATGAACTCCACGTCGGATTATGCTGAAATGTGGGTTGAACAGGGCCAGAAAAATACATTTTGTCATCTCTATAGTTGGACAATTGAAATACTAAAAATAGAATTCCTCGATATAGTTATTCAGAAAAAGTAGACAAATTAACGTCTTCAAAGGAACAGCTCAGTGATCCAAAGGCCACCACTCGAGCAGTAGCATCGGTACTTTCTAATTCCAAAGAGATAGGTCTAATTGAACATTCTTTATTCTCTTGCTAATTATATGGCAAAAACAAAAGATGAGACTGACGAATAGTAAGCTTAGCCTTGCGATAAAGGAGAGTGCCTTCCATTAACCCCCGAGTTTTAGCTGTATCGATCTTTTATCATCCCTGGTGTAGCAGTATATTTCATCCTATCAAATAGAATAACGTAAAGACAATTCCAACATGCAAGCTAGGATCAAACATGGTGTGCATGTACAACAATGTCACAGTATCAATAGCACTTGCATAAATTTTGAAGCAGAGAACTAAGCACAATAGAAATCTCTTTTATGTAGTATATACTATTTAGTAAATTCTGTAGTTTCAATTTCTGCGGAGTCACGGAGCCAACTCCATTCTTCAATGAGAGCATAGAGTTGCAGTTACTAGAGACATTTACAATCACTACTTCATAGCAGTAGTTCAAAAATAAATTTTCCATAACGCGGTTCTCCTGACATTACTCGTGGGTTGATCAATTCTTGGATGTTGAGAGAAAAATAAAAAAAAATAGGCTCCATGTTGCAGAATACCAAGACCTCACCGAAATTTGACGACTTATGATACACCAGATAGTTTATTTTTGTTATGTTCAATATGTATATATTAATGTATCTCATCAGACAGTGACTATGTGCTCATATATCAACATGATGGGATATTTGAATAAGACACCTTGTTGCCTATACATCAAGGTGTTGGAATTTGTAACACTGCTGTTCATAGTCTCTTGATCACTAGCACATGCAGCAGAAGCAGATTTACCATGTTCTAAATGCTCCAAGAAATCCATCACATGTGGATCGGTCCATGGATATCCCCGTGGTGCTTCAGGACCTGCCACCCAGCCAAGATGGACTCCTTTTGGGGTTACAATCAACATACAGTTTGAGTTCTCCTGAGGGAACAACAAAAAGATTAGGTGCAATGTATTATGTATGTCTTTAAGCACAAACTTAATACATTGTGCATGCATTAGCCTCCTCTGCTGGTCTCAAGTCTCAACTATTATGTGATAAAATTCTTCATGCCAACAGGATAAAAAACCCTTTATCCTGTTGGCATGAAGAATTTTATCACATAATAGTTGAGACTTGAGACCAGTAGGATAATGACACTAAAACATTAATTACTTTGTAAATGAATTTCAATATAGGGTATCAAATTCAAAATCAACTGATTTTAGGAATGCATTTGTTTCAAGTGATGATTGCAATTGGTACAGGCTTCTTTAACATCCTAGGGACCAAATGGACGATGCCAAGAACCACCTTGGAACTAATGCGAGGGGTTTCAGCAAGGTACACCGGAACTCAATCCGACCAGCAATTTGGCAGTCAATCTGGAAGGAAACGACTCTTGGATTTATTAAGGCAAAAAAGATGATGTTAATTTTGGCAAACAACATAACAAGTAACTTGCAAGAAGAACCACAAATAAAAATATTTTGGCAAACTCTTATATGCACATCCATAAACAATGAGAAAACATCAACAAGATAGAACGGGCTATGAGAATGAAGAACAGTATTTACCTCAATATCTTTACGAGGCATTCCTCTGGATGGAGCAATTGGATCATTTGCAGCCCACACAAATAAATAAGAGTTAGTTAAACTTCATATTTTTGTCTTAATTACCACTTGCAGAATCATAACAAGCATAGTAAAAGAACTGGAGTGCTTACGTTTCTACCTTTCTTGCCCTCCCCACAGCCTTTTCTTTTAGTTAAAATAATAACCAAACACTAATGAGATTTTACTGAAGTTATTTCATATTTACCACCAACACCTGGTCCTTTTTACTATTAAGTTTTAATGACAATATATACCATACTGACCAGAAATCAACATCCACAGAGAACTGCAAAGAAAATGCAGTGAAATTTCAAACTGCAGACCAAAATATAAATCATTCGCGATTTATTCATAAGGATTATCAGTAAAGATTAAAAAGCTAAGCTACCACCTGAGATTCAAAAAGGAAACACGGATAAATAAGATGGCATTACTTGTCTAAATCTGGTAGAGGACTGAACAGGAGTAGTCCTTTTTTGATAGGTTACACAAGACTACAACAACATACCCAGTGAAATCCCACAACGTGGGGTCTGGGAAGGGTAGAGTGTACGCAGACCTTACCTTTACCTTGGTAGGTAGAGCGGCTGTTTCCGGGAGACCCTCGGCTCAAGACAAAGCATAATCACAAGCAAAGCAAGAGAAACGGTCAAACTCAGACAAGAAATTAAAGCAGTATGAACATGCTGATAACAAAATCAAATACGCCATGGTAGCGCATTCTAACAAAAGGAAGCAATAGCTAACGCAGCTAAATAATATAAACAAAGTACACTAAAGAACACATAGCAGCAGAAATCAAACTACAGGGGACTATAAAGCAATAATGTGCCTATAAGTGTGATAGACTAATCGGGCCTACAGTAATAACACTACAACTATCATTTTGTAAGTGTAAGTAGGCCTACGCTTGACTACCTACTACCCTTCTACCCTAATCCGTGTCCTCCACAACCCCCTATCTAAGGTCATGTTCTCAGTAAGTTGCACATGCGTCATATCCCGTCTAATCACCTCTCCCCAATACTTCTTCAGCCTACCTCTCACACCTCCGCACTGGAACATCTGTGTCTCTTCTCTGCACATGCCCGAACCATCTTAACCTCGCTTCCCGCATCTTATCCTCCACCGAGGTCACTCCCACTTTGTCTCAGATATCATCATTTCTAATCCTATCTCTTCTTGTATACACACACATCCATCTCAACATCCTCATCTCCGCAACTTTCATCGTTTGTATGTGTGAAGTCTTGACTGGCCAACACTCCGCCCCATACAACATAGTCGGTCTAACCACCACCATATATAACTTTGCCTTTAAGTTTTGGTGGCACCTTTTTATCGCACAATACTCCCTATGCGAGCCTTCATTTCATCCACCCTGCCCCAATACGATGTGTGACGTCGTCATTAATCCTTCAATTCCCTTGGATAATAGACCCTAGGTACTTGAAGCTTCCTTTCTTTGGAATGACCTAAGTACCAAGTCTCACCTCCATGCATGTCTCAGGGTCGCTCCCGTTGCTGAACTTGCACTCCAAATATTCTGTTTTGGTCCTACTCAACCTGAACCCTTTAGTCTCCAGAGTCTGTCTCCAAACCTCCAGCTTGGCGTTCACTCCGCTGCGAGTCTCATCAATCAAGACTATGTCGTCTGCGAATAACGTACACCATGGTACCTCTCCTTGGATTTGTAGCGTCAGTCCGTCCATCACCAAGGCAAATAGGAATGGGCTAAGAGCTGATCCCTGGTGCAGTCACATCATCACTGAGAAGTGCTCCGAGTCTCCTCCTACTGAACGTACCTAGTCTTAGCTCCGTCATACATATCCTTAATCGCCCTAGTGTATGTCACATGTACACCTCTAACCTCCAAACATCTCCATAGAACCTCCCTAGGGACTTTGTCGTATGCCTTCTCGAGGTCGATGAAAACCATATGTAAGTCTCTCTTCCTCTCCCTATACTACTCCACCAACCGCCTAATAAGATGAATGGCTTCAGTAGTCGAACACCCCGGCATGAATTCAAACTAGATCTCGAAAATAGACACGCCTCTCCTCACCCTCATCTCCACGACCTTTTTCCAAACTTTCATAGTGTGGCTCAGCAGCTTGATACCCTTATAGTTGTTGCAACTCTGGATATCACCTTTTGTTTTTGTACAAGGGAATCATTGTACTCCACCTCCATTCTTCGGGCATTCTTGCCGTCTTAAAAATGACGTTAAACAACTCAGTCAGTCACTCCAAACCTGCCCTGTGCACTTCCAAAATTCAACTGGATCTCATCAGACCCGGTCGCTCGTCCCATGCGCATCCTGCAAACAACACCCTTAACTTCATCAACCTTAATGCTTCTACAATACCCAAAATCCCGGTACCTACCAGAATGCTCCAGATCTCCCAGCACAATGTCTCCATCTCCTTTTTCGTTCAAGAGTTTATGAAAGTAAGACTGCCACATCCGCCTAATATTCGCTTCCTCCACCAGTACTTTGTCGTCCTCGTCCTTGATGCACCTCACGTGATCCAAGTCACGGGCCCTCCTCTCCCTTGCCTTGGCTAGTCTGTACAACTTCTTATCCCCGCCTTTCTCATCTAATTCCACATACATGCGTTCAAAAGCCGTCGTTTTCGCCGCTATAACCGCTAGCTTTACCTCCTTCCTCACCATCTTATGCAGTTCCCTATTCGTCCACTTCTCCACTCCATCCTTGCTTTCTACCAGGTTAAGCAAGACTACTTATACATTTTTTTATCCCTCTCTTTCCCCCTACTTTCTCTCTTTTGCTTTTCCTCCTTACTTTTTCTAGGAGAGACGCAAAGAGATGGAATATTGCTCTTTAAATCACAACAAGATTTTAGATTATGTCATTGCAATACTCTAGCCAACTTGTCTTTGTGTCCTATGAAGATCTGAAGAGTCAAATTCGCCAAAATGTGATTCTCTTCACTATATATCTTAGGAGAACAATAGTAGTTAGTGCAATGCTTTTTCTAGTTACTGGTCACAATTACATTCAATAAAAATCCTTCACATTTTATTAAGTGAAGTAACTCTTGAATTTGAATGAGAAGGGTGAATGTCTATTTGTCAGTTAACCAAATTGCATAAAGGTACATCTGTAATATTGGAACATATCCTACAACAGATAACTACAAATGTGTATTGTCTAAAGGAAACACAAAGTTAAACATATATTCTCTCTCAAGTTCTAGCATTTTTGCATGGAATTATAACTTGTATGATATGATGTTCAGATTTTGCAACAAGAGTGTATGCTTAACTCTCCTAACCATGAACTGTAACCTACAAATGGTGTCTGAAGTACGATAAACAAACAAAAAAGGGTATTGGAGAGTAAATGGAAGAGCGACCGAGCCAGATGAGATCCAGGTGGACTTTTGGAAGACCGCATGAGAGGCAAGTGTGAAGTGGCTGACTGGGTTGTTTAATGTCATATTTAGGACGGCCAAAATGCCAGAGGAGTGGAGGTGGAGTACTATGGTGCCATTGTACAAGAACAATGGTGATATTCAGAATTGCAATAACTACAGGGGTACTAAACTGCTAAGTCATACGATGAAAATTTGGGAGAGGGTGATTGAGTTGAGGATGAAGAGGAGTGTGTCTTATCTCTGAGAACCAATTCGGATTCATGCCAGGGCGTTCGACTACAAAATCCATCCATCTTGTAAGGAGATTATTGGAGCAATATAGGGACAAGAAGAGCGACTTGCACATGGTGTTCATTGATCTAGAAAAGGTATATGATAAAGTCCCTAGGGAGGTCTTTTGGAGATGTTTGGAGTCTAGTGGTGTACTTGTAGCTTATATTAGGGCTATTCAGGACATGTATGATGGAGAGCCAAAACCCTGGTTAGGACGGTGAGAGGTGATTCAGAGCACTTTCCAGTCGAGATGGGGTTGCACCAAGGATCAACTCTTAGCCCGTTCCTATTTGCCTTAGTGATGGACAAATTGACTCGACATATTCAAGGGGAGGTGTTGTGGTGTATGTTATTCGCTGATGACATAGTATTGATTGACGAGACATGTAGTGGTGTTAATGATAGGCTGAAAGTGTGGAGAGAGGCCTTAGAGTCAAAAGGTTTCAAGTTAAGCAGGGGACTAAGACAGAGTACCTAGAATGCAAGTTCAGCGATGTGGCGTATGAGCCGGAAGTGGAAGTGAAGATTAAGGCACTAGTCATACCTGAGAGGGACAACTTCAAGTATCTTGGGTCCATAATTCAAGGAGATGGGGTAATTGATGTTGATGTCGCACACCATATTAGAGCGGGGTGGGTGAAATAGAGGCTCGCCTCTGGGGTACTGTGCGATAAGAAAGTGTCACCTGAGCTTAAAGGTAAATTCTACAGAATAGTGGTTAGACCAGCACTATTGTATGGAGCAGAGTGTTGACCAGTTAAGAGTGTCCACATTCAGAAGATGAATGTAGCAGAGATGAGGATGCTCAGATGGATGTGTGGGCATACTAGGAGGGATATGATTAAGAACGAAGTTATACGGGAAAATGTGTGAGTGGCCTCAGTGGCGGACAAGATGAGGGAAGCGAGGCTGAGATGGTTCGGACATGTGAAGAGGAGGTGTAAGGATGCTCCAGTGAGAATAATGGAGTGGTTGGATATAGCAGGAGTGAGGAGAGGTAGAGGTAGGTCGAAGAAGAACTGGGGGGAGGTAATTCGAAATGACATGGCACAACTCCAGTTGACTGAGGACATAATCTTAGATAAGGTGTGGAGGTCGAGGATTAGGGTAGATGGTTAGTAGGTAACATAGGGTTATCATACTTGTAGTCGTATGATTTAGGTAGTCGCGTAGTTTCTTTTTTGCCGATGTGTATTGATATTTGTTACTATATGTGTGTGGACATTTGTTATTTTATTTCTTTCCTATACTCGTGCATCGGGGACGTTTTTTTTTAGCTGAGGGTCTATCGGAAACAACCTCTCTATCTAGAGGTAAGGTCTGCGTACATCCTACCCTCACCCGACCCCACTTGTGGGATTACACTGGGTAAATGGCTAAAACGAACTTACTTGGATACAAAGCAGAGGTGTACAGACATTTGTAATGGAATCTGAGTTGTTTGAGTTAGAATAGTAATCATCCACAGACTTGAATCCAAATGAAACTGCAAAAGTCAAAGGCAATTAGTGATAAGTTCAGATCCAATCATATAGAACTTTTTTGTCACTGCATAAAAAGCATAAACAAGTCGTGTCAGCCCATCATCAAATTCTCTGACAGTTTTAGCATTGGCAACTAATGATATATTAAATTCGCCTTCCATATCTTCAAACAGTAGAGCATGCCTATAAACAAGAGATCTAGTTAAAAGAGGTAAAAATGTACCCCGAGAAAAAAAATGAAAAACTGAATTATGAAATTACTTTTTGAAAATTTTGCAGAGAGAATTTGCTAAAGCTGTGTCATAAACATTGTTAAAGCCCTTGTGAAAATTTTCATCTGAAATGACCAAATTCAGAGGATTGCACAAGGAAACGGCACCAGAGAGAAGGCAAGAATGAGATTCCTGCAATTGAACAATAAAATATGAGAAATGGGTAATACATGGATGCCTGCAAGTAGCTAAGTAGAGATAACGACCTCAGAGCAATGGAATTGAAAGGTAAACACAGGCCAAAAAAACAACTCCAGGGAATGCTCACATACGGATGACCAATCAGTTGAGGACCCTAATTTTTATTGTGTCTAATTAAATTGGCGATAGATGCATCATTAAACAAACAAATATTGGAAGTTAGATTCCTTAACTATGAATTCAAGTACTCCATCCACTCCAACTTTATTTTCATCATATGCCTATAGATTGAAATCAGTTCATTACGGAACCAAAAGTTTATTGTATTTGAAACTACAGATACTGCAAGTGTGCAACTGATAGGCAATATTGTTGAAAATAAATACAGAAACTGATAGTCAATTTTTTTCTCCAAAAGTTCAAATTTGATCTTCAGAACAAAGAAAGCACGATAAACCCAATTCAACTGACAAACACCCAGCTATAATGAAGCCCCAGATATAATTGAGAAAAAGAAGACCGGAAAACAGCTCAATATTTTTCCTCAATATTCTCTATGATGTTATTATGCTAACATCCATAAATAGAGTCTTCACCTTTTCTCAATAAACTGTATGATGTTAGCCAGATTTCTAATACTCAGCATAAGTTACAGTACTAAATTTAAATATGCTAACAAGTTCACCTCACTTCACCATAGCATCATACCAGACAAATTCTCTAAACCAGCTCGTACTGAAGATGTAAGGTAGATCGATACAAGGACAAAATGGAGGAGGAACATTGATAAGAACAAAGTGAATTGATTGAGTTACCCGTCCCAAGTAGCGAACAAGAATATTTGCTCCAAGAGACCAGCCTATTGCATATAAATTTGCCGCTGGATAGCGGTTGCTGACATGTGCCACCACTTCATACATATCACCAAGAAATGAAGCTGAATAGAACTGCATGAATTAGCTCATCAATAAACTGAACAGATAACTTCTACATGTCAAAGATGATTGCATTTGACATTACCTTGAAGAGGGAGAGTAATATCTTAAAATAATAAGTTTCATCCAAATTTGATTGATTCATGACCAGCCAGTTGTATCTTTCATCTTAACATTTTGACAAGCTAAAAACTCTAGAATACTTTTGACCAATACCATTTGAGAAATAAAGCTGATCAAGTTTGGGAATAATGGAGTTAATTATCTTTTTTCTTTATAGGTGATAATGGAGCTATAATGATAATAATAATCTTTGAGTTAATTATCTTAACAAATTGACAGGCTAAAAATTCTAGAATACTTTTGACCGGTACCATTTGAGAAATAAAGCTGATCAAGTTTGGGAATAATGGAGTTAAATTATCTTTTTCTTTATAGGTGATAAAAAGGGCAGCCCGGTGCACTAAGCTCCCGCTATGCGCGGAGTCCGGGGAAGGGCCGGACTATAATTATAATAATAATAATAACGGAGTTAATTGTCAGAAAATTCATAAGTTCAATGAGGAGCTATAATGATAAGCAGACTTTAGAAAGTCTACAGTAAACATCAAGAACTCTAGAGCAGAGAACTTTTCGACCCTAAAATGGAAATACACATTAATTTCCTACTTTGCCAAGGTATTACCTCCACAAAAATGTTGAGCTTAAACATAAAGCTGCGCATGATACTCTGGTATAAGCCAGATTGCAAATTTGAAGGTGTATAGACAGAAAAATCTCCAGGACCAAAAGAAATGGAAATTGGGAATTTAGAGATTATTATTGGAATGCCATCCAGAAAGTGGTCAACAGAAAGAAAAACAAATATCTTCCCCCTTCTTAGGCTCTAATAGTCTAATTAAGATTTTTGTTACCATGAACATCACGGAACTGTTATCATCTATTTGCTTCTTCCCCTCCCCTACCCCTAACGCACTCTAGTTTCCTTAAAAAGTATCTGCATTGAAATAAATTTCCAAAGGATCTTCATTGTATCCTTGAAGGTCTCATCAATCATAAGATCTTTACTTCTCGGACAATCTTTAAATCATACAGCCATCATGGCATCCATCCACTGCTGTAAGTTTGATTTCAACTTGGCAATGATATCTAGAATTAAAATGGCCACCAGATTTAAGATATTCTCGCATGAAGGTCTTGGACAATTTTCCAGGGCTATTACTCTAAAAACTTCATGCTCAACTTAACCATTATTCTCAGTCAATTGAAGGTTGCATCCCCCCCCCCCCTTTTTTTTTATCTAGGTAATCTATTGAAGTAAGAGGAGGGAGAAATCTTCCATTGTTGAAATATAAGGCGGACTTGAAACCTTTCTTACTTGTTGTCGTTCACTATGTGTTAAACCCTTTTTGAAATCACTTGGTGAAAGAGACCGAATCATGTAATGGCAAGGTAGGGGAACCAACATTTTTGTGAAGATAATGTTCCGAGATCTTCGGAAGACAAAAGTACAAGTGAATATTATTTGCATAAACATAGTATATAATCAACTTTAAAGGTAATAATTGATGTAATGGAAGCAGAAACTTATACTTTAGTTCATAAAGATCATTCTTTTAGCAAGCATATGAAAACCAGATAAAACAAAAGGCATCAATGCCCTGATGCCAGAAAAAAAAAATACAGAAAATTTACTGGGCAAAAAAATGAAGCAAAGTGAGCAATCATATAGATAATTGTTCTACTCATTAGCTTTCTCCAAATACTTCTGCTTTTCTTCATCAGTCATGAAAGCAGTGAGGGGGAAAGACTTTCCAATTCCTATAGGAATCTTGAAATTAATTTTATTCTGAGCAGGATCCTCAATGCTCATCTCAACTATTGGCACCCACATAAACAGCTGCTTACTCTTAACTCCAGTCATTTTCTTCATCCTGCCTTTCTCCACGTAGGCAGTGACCTCAGTGCCATAGCTAACTAGAGTTTTTGTTGCGACAAAGTAATGCTCATACGGAGCCTTTTGTTTCATCCACACAAATCCAGTTTCACGAACACGGCCACATTCTTCCAGGTCTTTCAGAGCAAGGACGCCCATGGGAAATCCCAACTCTTTCAGGAGCTCAACAGAATGACCTAAGCACTCTTCAGCTCCATATACAATTTCCGCTCCTGCACGCTTGTCTTGGCATGATTTTTTCTCACTAGCCATTTTGCAGTGGAAATAAGATCAAAAAGCTCAGTATTGTAAGATGCAGCACTTTAGGTTATGGTTTGGTGCTTAAATATACACAAAGCAGGAAGGAGAGAGGGAGAGAAAGAACAAGGTTGTTGGCTGGAAGTTGGCACAGAAGGGATCTAGTTGATAATGTTGTTTACCTAACCATAAAAATCCCAAAAGAATGGACAGCACAAGATCAATCACCTGTCTACAACAAACATTTCAGACTGCCAATACTAAACCTACCAATAATTTTCTTTTCTAAACCAAAAAGTCAGAATAACAGATACAAACATTGGCCAACTCCACCATAAATCACATCAAAACTAATAGTATCAGCAGGGAGGAAAGGTCAGATCTTTATTGATATATCATTCACCTACGCCTCAATCCCAAATTAGTCGGGATTAACTACATATATGCGCAAAGTAATTAAAGACCAAGGAGGGTACCTGGGGAGTTGTCACATGACTATCTCCACATCCTCTACTATTGAAAACCACAACTCTCCAACCCCTACTTCTAGCTCTCATCAACATATGCCTCACGTACGAGTCGTCACTTCCCCCAGTAAGACCTGGCTGCAATTACCTTCATCAGTACAGTTCCATCCTATGTACATCCAGAACTCAAAGCCAGTGTCTATGTCGCTGCTTTTTTTTTTTTTACACTTCAACCATATATATGACTCAAACAAACTCTACTCCTTTGTATAAATATTTACTTTTTTAGAACGTTTTACTGCATATATCAATAATGAAACAGTAGAAAGAAGACTCACAAGCAAAATGAGCAGCAGAGAGTCACGAGGTAAGCTGCTATCGTCGCCGGAAACCCAATCTAGAGCGACGGAACCATCATCGTAGCTTGCTGACTGGTGCAACACTTCAGGACCTTTTGCATTTGGGTTGGCCCACTAATTCGAATTTGTGCTGCGTATTTAGTCCTCACTCATATGATTATTTTCAAGCCACCTCGAATATAAGATCTTTGATTAAGAGGGAGTGATGGTTGTTATCAAAGGATAATATGGTATAATTACTTTAAATTAAGGTTCTCCGGTGGGCCGGGCGGGAGTTCTTATACCCGCCCCAATCCCTTTTAAAATACTATATAAAAAATGTTGGTAGCGGAGTTCCAACTCGGGACGGGACTAGCGTTCATCCCAATCTCTCTCCATCCCACCCCTTTGCAGAAATTAACCGTTGCACAAATGGTCACTTTCAATTTTAGTTGTTGGCAACAGCTAGTAACGGCCATTTTGGCCCCCACGCCCCATAACATCATATTCCCTTAATATTTATTTTTAACCCCTAAGTTAGTATATTTATACATTAATCTTATTTCTCAACTATAAATACTTCATTTTTCTCACAAATCTTCCTACCATATTTCTAATATCTCTCTCTACAAGTCTAAACTGCACAATAAATATTATATTTCATTTGATAATTTCTATCAAAGTTTAAAAATTGGGAGTGAAGTTGGCAACTAACTTGAGGATCATCTAGCAAAATTTTAATTTTCAACGGAGATTACACGTTGACGTTACGTCGTCGTTTGGTACCTTCGTTTCTTTTTTTATTTAAATTATTATTGTTACTTAATTTTAATTATCGTACTTAATTTTATTAACTTTAATTATTTATTTGCATAATTATAATGGAACGAAATGGATTTTTTTTGTAGAGGTATCGGGGGTAATAGGGGTGATGGTGCATCTTCTAGTAATCATAATTACGATGATTTTACTTATGTAGACGAAGCTGATCTTTTTAATGTTAATATTAATATACCATTAGATCATTAGATATATTCTACATCTGAACCAGACTTTTATTTAGAAAATGAATTAGAAGATAATTCAGATAACATACCCACTAATATACCTCCACCTCGTGATCAGACTGAGTATCAGGTTGAAACTAAAACTGGAATCCCTTCTATTCCCCTAGTATGAGAAGAAGGCAAAAACAACGAAAATTAAAATCACATGCATGGAGGTTTTTTTTTAAAAGGAACATTCTTAATCAACTAGCTATTTGTAAAATTTGTCGCAAAGTTTATAAATTTAAAACTGAAAAATGTTAAGGTGGGACATGAGGTTTAATGAGACATGTAAAAAACTTGATTGAAAAAGTGGGTGTGCAAATGACTTGTGAGTCGACCAAGTACATGGTTGAATTAACTCGATGACGGGGGAGTTATACGTCTGAAATATTATAAACACAAAGATCGGAAAAATTTAGCAAAATTAATTGATGTGGAGGGTTTGCCTTTTTCATTTCCTTTCTCTCCTATTTTTATTCATTACATTCGAGAAACATATAATCTTGTTTTTAACGGTTTTCCTACATCAACTATTAGAAGAGATGTTTTTAAATTTGTGTATGAATATCAACAATTTTTATGTTATGCATTGTATCATTTTAATGGTAAAATAGCTATCACTTATGACATAGGTCGTAGTACTAATGGTAATGATTATTTAACTGTTACATGTCATTGGATAAATCACAATTGGTCTATACAAAAACGTATATTAACATATAGATGTATTGATTAAAGGTACACTGGAGTTTTTATTTCAAAAAATATTCATGAAATTGGTGAATATTATAGAATTACTGATAAAATTATGACTATTATACTAGATAATGCTACTTCTTGTGATTATGTTGTAAACATTTTAAAAACTCGATTGACATCTTTTTCCCATATTTTTCATGTTAAATGTGCATGTCATATTTATAACTTAGTTGTAAATGATGGCCTAAAACTTTTTAAAAACATCTTTGATAAAGTACAATTTGCTATCAATTTTATTTTTAAAGGTAATAAAATACAAAAACGCAAAGAGTATAAAATAACTTGTCATGATTGTGGATTACCTTATAGGAAAACTCCATAAGAAGTTGCGACTAGATGAATTTTTTTGTATGAACAATTACTTGTTGCTCACGAGTATAGAAACCCTATAACTTTGTTATTTAACACTCATAATCAAAATTCAACGAATATACTTGAAGATGATGATTGAGATAATTTTTTGGAACTTATTGTATTCTTAGAGAATTTTTTTCTAGCTACTAAGTAATTTTCTGATATTTATTATCCTACTATTTCATCTATGTTATTTTATATAGTTCTAATATGTTGTTATTTAATGAATATATGAAAAAACCAACTTACGCTCCAGCTATTGCAAAAATGTTTGTAAAATTTTAAAAATATTTTTTACCTATTCCCACTATTTATTTTGTTGGTGTTGTATTAAATCCTACTGTTAAAGTAGACGGTTGTAATGCTCTTATTGAAACGATTTATGAATGTTTAGAAATACTCCCAACAGACCCAACTGAAGAACCAATGTACGAACTAACTAAAGAAGATGTTATGTCTAACATACAAACACAATGCAAAAATATGTATATGTATTACCAAGAGCAAAGTGCAAATAATCAACCGCCTTCTGTACCATCTTCTTCTACTTCACTTCAACCTTATAAAAACACATGCGTTTTATGCTTTAAGTATTCAAGGCCTTCAAAATAGAATGTATAGTGGTTCAAGTTATTCACAAATTAATGAATTTGATGTTTATGCTTTGTAGCGTGTTGTACCGTTCGAGTCAATTGCCAACAAAAATAGACGTGAACACTTGCTGAAATACTGGAGAGAGAATGAGAAGACATTTCCGACTCTATCAAAGGTGGGCCGAGATGTGTTGAATATTCAAGCGTCATCAACAACTTCTGAAAGCACTTTTTTTGCTGGAAGGTTTCAAATAGGAGATCACACATACTCATTGGCGGGAGACAGTTTGGAGATTGCAGTTTTATTTAGAGATTGGATTAGAGCGGAACGTAGAAGGTGCGTTCAACCAGAGATCAATGAAGAAGATGACTACAACTACAACGAAATCTTATCCGATGGAGAAACGACTTTGAACAATTGACCAACAACTTCCAATTCCAACAGAAGACCCTCAACATATTGTTAGAAAATTAGAAAATGTATGGTTGGATATGTAAATTTTTTAATGATAATTTTACTATGTGATTTGTAACTTTTGAACTACGAAACAAAGTTGCAAGTTTGAAATTGTATTACAAAAAAATTCATATTTTTATTAAATAATATAAAAGTCAATTAGCCTTGGGATGTTTTGTCGCTAACTTGTTCAATTATTTAAGTGTTTGGATATATATTTTTTAAAAATTAAGTGTCTAGAAAAAATAATTAAAGTCCACCCAAATCCCCCTACCTGACCCGTCCCTTCTGCCGGTGGGATGTGGGATGGGACCCGTCCCCCATATCTCGGGCCGCCCTGTCCCGCCAAACCCGATTCTGACCCCCCATTCCGTCCCATCACATCCCGTCCCACCGACCACCCTTACTTTAAATTATATTTTGTTGTTACTTAAATTTTATTGTATGATACGCTTAAATTAATATTTATATAATGATAGAAAAGTGTACACCGATCTAGTGCAATCACATTGTTAATTTTTTTTCATTTTATTTTATCATTAATCAATAATTCTATTTTATTATTTATCTTACTTTTTTTAAATAATAACTCCATTCCATAAATATATATTTTTATAATATTATAAGGTTATTCTTTAAATTATTAATACGACATTATATAATGACGGAACATGATATAGTCTATTTAAATATTATATTTATCAAATAATATAATACAATACGTTATCCGGCAGCCGTCGAATCATGATGTTGATAAAAACTAACCCTCCTAGCGGTAGATCCATATAAACCACCGCCATCACAATACGAATTATAACAACTTCTTTTTTCCCTTTAATAATATTATTTTCATTATTTAAATACCAATCTTTAGATTTGAGTTCAATAAAATCTTATAACTTATTTGATCAAACTTCTAAAATCAACTTATCTTAAAATAATTTTAAGAAAATAATACTTTTATAAAGTTAGCAGATCCATTTTATATGTTCAAATGCATCTATCTTAGTTTCGAAATGCGCTTTAATCACAAATACGCATCTAAATCGTAGTATGAAATGTTTCACGAGTTGATTATCAAGTGACCCATTTGGAAACTATTACACACAATTGGCATTTATCAAAAGTTATGGGTGAAATCGAACTTTTTTATACATAAAAGTTCATTTTGCGAGTTAATCCATATATAATTTCCCCCCCCCCCCCAAAGTTCTGTAAATGTGCTGTAAGACCTCAAAAGTCTCTAGTTTTGCGGATTTTCCCAACTATTATCTGCTTTATGATTTAAGTCCTTGCAATTTGCATCAAAAACAATTTTGTCACATGTACTTCACCATTAGCTCGGAGATTCACATTCAAACACATTTTCGCCATTGCTAACTCCTCCTCTGCTTCATCACCATGTCCTCAACCGCCGATCAAACGGAATCGCAAAAAAAAGCAGAAGCTCCGGTCACCGTGACAGACCCCGGAGACACTGCGATCCAGTCGACCGAAGCACCAGGCTCGGGAGATCCGAAGCTAGACGAATCCAATGTTGAAGTTGCTACTCAATCCGGAGATATTGACGAGAAATTGACAAAATCGAATGAGGCGAGTGGTTCAGATCCCAAAGCAAATGAGAGAGTCGAAGTTTCTAGAGATGAACAACTGAACAACGCAGAGGCATCGGAATCGATCCAATCGAACAAGACGAGTGATCCAGATCCCGAGGTGGATGAGCCGAAGGATGATACTGTGGGATCTAATGAAACGGAGAGCAACTCGAAGCAGCTTAAAAAGGATGGAGGTAGCCGAACGTTTACAATGAGAGAGTTGTTGGATGAATTGAAGAATGGCGATGCCAATGACGATTCTGGAACGGAAAGACGAGAAAGCGATACACCTCATAGGTATTAAAATGCAATGCATCTTTCAATTGTATAACTGAAAATATCATTAATGTGCTAGATTGAGTTAGGTGCTTTTTGTGTTAAAAGTGCACGGTTGAATGTATTGTGTACTTATCCGAGTTAACTATAGCTGAAAAAAAACAAGGAAGTTCATGCTATTGGATGATATGATCATGAATGAAGATAAATAAAAGACAGAGAAGTTGACTAGAAAACTAGCTAATTGAAGAAGATGATGGCTAGTAGACAGTAAAAGTGCATCCTTGATTGTAATGTAACGCGTCTTTCAATTGCAGAACTGAAAATATCATTAATTTGTACTTATGAAATAAAAAATTATCATCAATGTGCTAGATTGAATCATGTGCTTCTGTATTAAAGTGCATCTAACTTATACTGTACTCATCCAAGTTAACTATAGCTGACACAAAAAAACAATGAAGTTCATGCTATTGGATGATACGATGATATGATTATTAACGAAGATAAATAAAAGACAAAGAAAAGTTGACTAGAAAACTAGCTAATTGAAGAATGTGATGGCTAGTCGATAGTAAAAGGTGCATTCTTGATTGTAATGCAATGCATCTTTCAATTGTAGAACTGAAGATATCATTTATTTGTACTTATCAAATAAAATATATAATCAATGTGCTAGATTAAATATAGGGCTGGCCAGTGGCATGGGATGGGTCAGGATTAGGGGGAACGGGGATGGGTCGGGATCGGGATTAGGGGGAACGGGGGTGGGTCGGGATCGGGATTAGGGGGACGGAGGGGAACAAGATTAAGGGGATGAGAAGTGGTCCCATCCTATCCCACTATCAGGGGGAACGGTACAAGGAGGGGGATTTTTTTGAACTTTTTCTTGGACACTCAATTTTTTTTAATAATATGTTTAAACACTTAAATAATTAAACAAGATAGTGAAAAAACATCCCAAGGCTTATAGCCTCTTATTTTATTTAATAGAAATGTGTTTTTATTCTAATACAATTTAAATTGCAACTTTGTTTTGTAGTTCAAAAGTTGCAAAACACATAGTAAAATTGGCATTAAAAAAATTACATATGTAACCATAGGGTGAAAATATAAATACTAACTTAGGGGTTAAAAGTAAATATTAAAGGGTGGGGGGTGAGGGGTTAAGGGTGTTGGTGGGCCAAAATGGCGGATTATAGCCGTGGCCATCGGCTAGAATTGCAAATGGTCGTTTGTGCAACGAACACTTCAGGCAGAATTTTAAAAAAACCGTTACTCTAGTTTATTGTTGAATGTCATTGAGATACCAAATAGCATGGTGAGGAAGTTGGCTTGGGCGCATGTGAGTAGCATTGATGTCAAGGGTTTAAACCTCCTTCACCCTGCTAATTATTTTCATTCAAGCAAGCAGACGCGGGGCGGGTCGAGACTAGTCGGGTATCGTGGGACAGGGATAGGCAGGACATCCGTTGGCCCCATCCCGAGTTCGAACCCGGTAGCCATCAATCCCTATCCCCTATTTCCCAGCGAAACGGGGTGGGCCTTATTCGGTACTTTGTAGTAAAAGTGCATGCTTTAATGTATAGTGTACTTATCCAAGTTAGCTATAGCGGACAAAAAGTCAAGGAAGTTAATGGTATTGGATAATATGATCATGAATAAAGGGCAGCCCGGTGTACGAAGCTCCTGCTATGTGCGGGGTCCGGGGAAGGGCCGACCACAAGAGTCTAATGTACGCAGCCTTACCCTGCATTTCTGCAAGAAGCTGTTTTCATGGCTTGAACCCGTGACCTCCTGGTCACATGGCAACAACTTTACCAGTTACTTTAAGGCTCCCCTTCAATATGATCATTAATGAAGATAAATAATTTTTTTTTGACTAGGACAGTTTTAAAAAAACGTGCCTAGGAAACTAGCTAATTGAAGAAGATGGGGCTGGCTGACAGTAAAAGTGCAATCTTGATTGTAAAATATACTCGTCCAAGTTAACTGTAGTTGATGCGAACGCGACAAAGTTTAGGTGGTTAGATGAAATAATCATGAACGAAAATAAATGAAAAACAAACAAAATCTGAGAGAAAAAAGTGAACAAGATTGAAGAAGATTATGGTTGGCAGTCAATTTTTTTTTTAAAAATTCAACAACAACAACATAATCAGTGTAATCCCACAAAGTGGGGTCTGGGGAGGGTAGGATGTACGCAGACCTTACCTCTACCTTTGTGGGGCAGAGATGTTTCCGATAGACCATCGGCTAAAGAAACGTAGTCAATACAATAATGCAAGAAAATAAGACAACAAGAAATATCAAGATATAGAACAAATGAAATAATACCCACATAGAAATAATGATCTACGCCATACCTAAATACTACTACTAAGAAAAGGAGGAGATGGAAAGGCTATCCCCCACCTCCCTCACATATAAAACTCAACTACCTACTAATCTTCTATTCTAATCCTCTATCTCCATAACTTCCTATCTATGGTCATGTCCTCAGTCAGCTGGAGGTGCGCCATGTCCTGTCTAATCACCTCCCCCAGTTCTTCTTCGGCCTACCTCTACTTCTTCTAGCTCCTACGATCGCCAATCTCTCACACCTCCTAACTGGCGCATCCACACCCTTTCTCTTCACATTCCTGAACCATCTCAGTCGCGCTTCTCTCATCTTGTCCGCCACGGAAGCAACTCCAACCTTATCCCATATTACTTCATTTCTAATCCTCTCTCCTAGTATGACCACACATCCATCTAAGCATCCTCATCTCCGTTACCTTCATCTTCTGAACGTGTGTGTTCTTAACTGGCCAACATTCTGCCCCATACATCAATGCTGGTCTAACTACCACTCTGTAAAACTTACCTTTCAGCCTAGGCGACACTTTCTTATCGCAAAGCACTCCGGAGGCGAGCCTCCATTTCATCCACTCTACTCCAATACGGTGTGTGACATCCTCGTCAATCTCACCGTCCCCTTGTATTATGGACCCAAGATACTTGAAACTCCCTCTTTTGGGTACAATCCCTCTGTCTTTAAAAAAAAGTCAGTTTCAAAAAAGATTATGGTTGATCAGCAATAAAAGTGCATACTTGAATGTAAAATGTACTCATCCAAGTTCACTTTAGCAGACACAAAAGCAAGAAAAGCACACTCACTTGGAGAAAATAACCATGAATGAAAGTAAATGACGCACAAACAAAATTTGACAAGAAAATGGACAAGATTGAAGAAGATGATGTTTGGTCTATGACCATGCCAGCATATGAAGGTACCACACTCTGCTACCTTCTTGTCTTGACCACTGATATTGTCTTGCCCAGTTTCTTCCACGAAAATACATATAATGAAACCCAAAAATAATGTCTAAAGCACAAAATGAATTTAAAGTAATTTGAGTGCCTAGATGGCATAGTCATGGGTTAAAAGCTGAAAGTTTGCCTCTTGTGTGATTCATGCTTCAAATTAGTTGAGGCTTCTGTTTTGATCCTAGAGAATAAGAGCTATACCTAACACCTAATGATGATGTTAACATCAATCTAATCCCAAATTTGAATCTGAATTAAAGAGGGATAGAAGGATTATTACTTCCATTTGATGTTAGAATAAATAAATAATAACTCCCTATAGCTAAGTTTCTCCAGAGATGTAACATTTGAAGGCATTTTGTTTGCTTTAACTGTGCAATCAATTTATTTAATCTATCATCTTTAGAACAATCTCTGCTGTTTATTTTGAATTACTCTACAACCACAACTACTTCAGCTTGACCTCAATACATCAAGACGTCTACTGTTTTTCGCTCTAGCGTGTTTTTTAACATTAAGAAGCCTCTAACTTACATTTTCCTATTTACTTGTGAATTTGATTCTCCAGTCAACAGAGCAGTCAGCAGCTCGCAGACAGTAATGCTGCCTTAGAGTTGATTAACAGTGTTACAGGTGCTGACGAAGAGGGCCGATCTCGCCAACGGATTCTAACATATGCTGCCCGGAGGTATATCTAATCTTTAGTACCATTTTAGTTATGTGTCACATATCTTAATTGGGCTTAGGTTTTGTCGTTCCAATTTCCAATTTCATGACAAGCTTTATTTGTTTGTAAATCAAGAGGTTTCCAGACAATTCTCTTTCTACAAGGAGTCAGAGTTCTTTTTTTATTATTATAATTTGATAGCTAATGATTTTATTGAGATATCTTTACTTAGTGCTGGGAGTGTACATTGCAAAACACAAAACTCAGTTGCTCTTCAAATCCTGTAATCCAAGTAAAGTCTAACATGGTATCAATTTCATTTACATTCACCCTTTTAAGCCAAAAAGCTTAACACAGAAGCAATTGTATCTATCTAGCTGCTTTCCTTTTTTCCTCAAGAATATATACGATTTCTTTCACCTTAAATCACCCACCACACAATTGCACTATGGTAATCAAATTTCGAGCTTAACCCAATTCCTCCTCTGGGCCAGCTTACCAATAGCTCTTTTATTGTCCTTGGTATGGTCCATTTCACCTCAAATATATCCAATAGCATGCTCCATATCCAATTTATTAATTTGTTGTGAATGAAAAGATGATTTGCCTCTTCATATAACTGTTCACACAAAACAAACCTGTTATAGATAGATAATCCCCTTCTCTGGAGGTTGTGTTGGGTTAGGCAAGCCTCGTTAACCACCAACCAAGTTAAACATGCTACTTTATGGGGAGTTTTGTTTTCCAAGATTTTTCTCCATGGGCGATCGGGATGTGAGATATTACCTCTATTTTGATGTAGCAAAATAGAGGTAATATCTCACATTCTGATCGCCCAACTGTTTCCGATAGACCCTCGGCTCAAAAGAACGTAGTCGATGCAGAAATTCTAGGAAAATAAGACAGCACATCCTGATCGCCCATGGAGAAAAATCTTGGGAAACAAAACTCCCCATAAAGTAGTTCATAACTGGATTTGGTAGAGTATTCACTGTGTGCTCTGTCTGTGTAAGATCGTTCATCTCAAAACATGAGAATTAATTGAATACTTTGAAATGTTTCGCTACGACCATAAAAGGAACTGCTATCTTATGGGAGAAGAAGAAGAATATAACTTTTTAGTATGAAACAACTGTTTCAATATCTGTTCCATGTCAGGTTGAGAATAGATTTCCCATTTCTGTCAATGTGGGATTTCGGTGATTTTGTTTGTCTTCTCTTTTTGGTCTGGCTAGTGCATTTGTACACAACTCTTGTGGATCTGTATTCTGAACTGCATAGAAATTTTTTCCTATATTAAGCTTTGATATTTCATGAATGCCTATCTGTGTTCTGATCTTTGTGCAGGTATGCTAGTGCACTAGAGCGAAATTCAGAAGATTATGACGCGCTTTATAATTGGGCACTGGTTCTTCAGGTAATTTGGTTTCTCAGTTTTCTGGACTGATTGTTTTGCAATTTTCTTTTTTGTCACCCTGTGAAATATTTTTCTAGGAATGACCTATAGAAAAAGAAAAAGATTGCGAGAAAGAGAAATCCCATTATCTACGTATCAAAGGATCTGATCTGCCTTTTATAGAGATTGTTCATGGTTTGATAATTCATAGTTTTGACTCTTCATGCAGGAAAGTGCAGATAATGTAACCCCAGATTCCACTTCACCTTCAAGAGATTCTTTGCTTGAAGAGGCATGCAAAAAGTATGAGGAGGCAACCCGTCTTTGTCCTACGTTGAATGACGTATGTATTCAAAACCTTTTAATAGTCTTTTGATTTTTTTTATAATTCATATGTTTAAGGTGTAAATTTGTGTAAATGTAACTGGTCCAGGTTACATTGTGATATTGGATGGAGTAATATTTACCTGAAGATAAGAGTACTTTATATGAAAGTCACTATTTATTGGCCTATGTTATGATCTCTCACTATTGTCAGACGTATTAGTTTTCTTTCTGATGATTTTCTTTTCAATATAACCTTTTCATTATTCTACAGCAGCAAAACCCACAACCTTGTACCAAATGGTATTGCTTGTAGAAGTTTCTATCCTGAATATTGACATACACCCCCCCCCCCCCACACATATATACATAAATATATATATACATAAATATACATAAATATATATATATATATTTAAAGCATTATAACACGGTATGGAAGAGAGGGTTAATTGATAAAGATTCCTTCAGCTTCTGAACAAGGGCCTCAGGGCAGTCCGGTGCACTAAGCTCCCGCTATGCGCGGGGTCCGGGGAAGGGACGGACCACAAGGGTATATTGTACGCAGCCTTACCTTGCAATTTTGCAAGGGCCTGTCTTGTTTTATCCATGTCTTTTTCCTATTTATCTCAGGCTTACTACAATTGGGCCATTGCAATATCTGATCGAGCCAAAATCCGGGGTCGTACAAAAGAAGCTGAAGAACTTTGGAAGCAGGTTAGTGTTAACTCTATTATGTTATTTGCTCTCACTGCCTCATGGGCGAAAAGAGTGTTCTCTTTGGTCCTAAGAGATGAGAGACATCTTTCCTCTTCTATGTTTCTATATTCTGTCAATAAATGTATAACCTTTGCAAGAACCTTGGGTGAAGATATGTGAAGTTATTCTGAATTATTGTCACACTAGAATAGCCACTTCGGTATCATTTTCCTTAATATTTCTTTGTTACCTAATTGAGGAATTGTTTGGTAGCAAGAAATTGGTTTCCTGTTTTAAGTTTCAGAATTTTGAAAAGAGAATTCAAACGATGGCGTTGTAATTGTTTCTGTTCTAAATACACATTTTCATGCGAACACAAACACAAAAAAGAAAGAAAAAGCGTGTCTGTACTTTATTTGATCCCTATTCTTCTCCCAACATTCCTTGCACCTTTATTCCCCATCCTCAATACTACCGTTCCGACCTCCTCCCCAACCCCAAACCCATTTTCCCCACCTTATTCCTACGATATCCTTCCTTCATTCTTTTTCCTCTTCATCTGTTGTTGTCGCCCCTTCTATCCTCTATCACCTTTCCACACCATTCCCTTCCCCCATGGTTCACTAGCATGTTCTTCTTTTTCGTCTTTCCAACTTGGTTCAAAAACTGCTTTTGTTCCTGCCAATGTTCTACTATTTGGTTATAAAAACTTCATATAATTAAAGAAGATGTATTATTTTGATTTTTCTAGAAACAGAATACAAACACACTTTGTGTCTTGATATTTAGCTGAAATAAGCACAAACATTTCTGTTGCTAGTCCTAAGTTGATGATTTCTAGTTGGCAACTTATGATTTATGTCATCTCTTCTTTCTCCTTCAGCTCATAGGCTTCTCTATATAGTTGATTTTCATCAATAACCAGAAAACTCATCCTTATTCAATAAACTTTTCTTATTCTTTAAATTTTCAGGCAACAAAGAACTATGAAAAGGCTGTCCAGCTCAATTGGAACAGTCCACAGGTAATCCCTAAGCTAGTTTAACTAACCCTAATAGTGGCTATTGCTCCCTGTTTTTTCCATTTTAGCCCCTAGTTTCTTTTTGAATGCTATTTTTGTGAAGGCTGTATTATCACAAATAACAACTAAGATATCCTTTTGATTTTTCCTATCTGTTAGTACTAAGGCCTTGTTATTTCTTTGGGTAATACCAACTACCAGTATATCATATAACTCTTTCTAAAGGATGCACTCGTGTAATTGATCTGATTTTGTACTGAAGTGATCAGGTGTTTTTTACGTTCAACAATTTTCTATATGTTATGCTTGCTGAATTTCTGGTTAAGCAGACGCTGGCCGTTTATTTCATATTTAATTTGCTGTTTTCTTTTGCCTAAATAAAAAAATGGCTTCTTTTCTCTTGATGCATTATTTTACCTTAATATACTTTGATCTCTTGTCCTTAAGAGTTTATCCTACTCTAATTCCTTTGACTGTCATTCCAGGCATTGAACAACTGGGGACTTGCCCTGCAGGTATCTTTACTTGAAAATACCTATTGTTGGACAGGCTTTTCCAAACTTTAAAATATTGACTTAGTGTAGTTTATGTCATTATACTTTCCTGAATTTTGCTGTGTATTTCAGTCTGCCGAATTGAGATCTGACCTTATGCTTTTCGAAATACATTCAGGAACTCAGTGCAATTGTACCTGCAAGAGAAAAGCTAACAATTGTCAAAACAGCAATTAGTAAGGTACTGGTGTTATTTTTTATGACACAGAGCCCAAATATGAAGAATAAGCTGCAAAATCATTTAGGTCCAGCAGCTTGGTAGAATACTTAAAAGCATTGTGTATTGTTACCATTCTAAAAAAAAAGCATTGTGTATCTGATTTGTGTTTATGCTCCCACGTCACTCATCAATTCTTATGAATGCAGTTTCGTGCAGCAATCCAACTGCAATTTGATTTCCATAGGGCAATCTACAACCTTGGAACTGTTCTGGTGGGTTTAACATTTGCTCCTTCTGGCTTCTGCACCTGGGAGAGTGATGATCATTTACAGCTACATCCCTCCCTTTTTAAGTGATAATTGAAAAAAAAAACTTAAGCAATGTGAAAGGACAAAGTGGAAATGATGATAACCTTCTTTTTGCATTGCTCTTTTGCAGTATGGATTAGCAGAGGATATGTCAAGAACAGGGGGAGCTGTTAATGCTAAAGAGATTTCTCCTAATGAGTTGTACAGCCAGTCTGCGATTTACATTGCTGCTGCACATGCACTGAAACCGAATTACTCGGTATATCATTTATATTTGAAATATATGATTTCATTTTATCTCCATTATTTTTCTGAAAAGGGAAAAGGAAAGCAGTGCAGTGGAACATTGGATAAAGTTAGAAATGCATTATCTCTCTAATCCATGCCTTCCCTTCCAATTTCTTCGAACTAATCTACCACTGACATAGTAACTGTTGGTGCTTGTGTCATTATCACTTATTATTAACTCTATACTCTGGTTTGGCTAGCCGTATCAAAAGAGAGTATTATTTCTGTACCCTGGTGATACACATTGCAAGTGAAGGGAATTTAAGATTTTAATCATAATTCTGCTAGCTAGTGAAGGAAAATTGCGATTAGCAAGCCAGTGGCTATCGTCTGTTTCAACTTCTTGTGCAGTTCCCGCCTTCTCTGTTGTCCTCATTTCAGCTTGCTGTTGTTATGCAGGTTTATACAAGCGCCTTGAAGCTTGTGCGATCTATGGTATGTATTTTGCTTGAATCCTGTAGTTTCTGAATAGCCCCCCCTTCTTATTTTATTGTATTTTTTTATTACGCATGAAACTCAGGATTATATTTGAAATTATATGCAGCTAAAGAGAAGTGAACCCAAAACAGGAGATGAAGCTTTTCTTTTTAATAGATTTGAGATCTTATAAGAACCAAACTGAGTTTTGTACATTCCTTTAATAATGTAATATAACACAGCAAGAACAAATGAGGGGGAAAGGTGTCCATTTCAAAAAAAGTGGACAGCATTTTGCCATAGCATGGAATAACAATTTTACATGCTGGTGATCAAAATTCAAAATGGTTGAGAATTTTTTCATGAAATATCAAATACTCCTTTTATTTATTAGTATATTCAAGGGAACTGTTTAGTACAGCAAAAGCAAAAGGAGAAGGGTCAATGAGAAGTTGGTTTCACCTCTTAAACTAATCTCTCTCTCGATCTCTTGACCGGTCGGTGATAAAATAGAAAATAGAGAGCAAGTTTTTCTTTTGCGACTACATAGGATCACTTTGTAATTCTAATTTTAATCATTACTAAGCCAGATCTCTTCCCTTTTTACTTAAAATAACCTCTTGCTTTGCCGTCTAATGTTATTTACAGTGGTCTTGTGAAACAAGTGCCTTTAAGCTATTATCATGTAATATTTTTATTAATGAGATAAGCATGTGGTGAAGCTTTTTCTTCTTTGGGCAAATTTGGTCTTACTGGGCATGTAAGTTTGTCAAATCATGCAATCAAGTTCTAAAAGCACTTATTTGTTTCAGCTACCTCTGCCCTATCTAAAGGTCGGATATCTCACTTCACCACCTGCTGGTAATCCACTCGCACCACACAGTGACTGGAAGCGTTCTCAGTTTGTTTTGAATCACGAAGGACTTCAACAGGTGAAAAAAGTCCATGCCTCAGTTTGTTAGCAATGAATACACAATATTTTTATGGACACGAGGCTGGTTCTTTTCTTTCTAAACGGAGAGTTTAAAAGTTTAGCTTCATATGAGAACATGTCTTGCATTCAGAGTTTTCATGCTCTGAAGTTTCACCACAATTATAATGGTATAACTAATTAAATTGTTTTCAACTAATGGAAAAGTATCACCATATCACATGGTTGGACCTTACTATTGCTTATCATTATTTGCATGATCCTTTTGAACTTCTAGCCTTGCATATCATATCACTTATGTAAAGCCTACCATGTCAAAGGTCTGCTACTATTTGCAGTTGCTATTTTCTCCTTGTTATCAAGTTCTAGTCCCCCACTTGAACTGGAGAATGATCTATTTCCCTAAAGGTCAACCTTAAATCCATTTGATGTGTACAAAGGGGTGTTTTCTTCTTTTAGATCGATCAAGTAGATGACAGGAAATTTTTGCCTTTTTAGAAGTGCCGAAGCGTGTGACATTTCATCCAAAATCTCAAGTTGTTAGAAAGAGCATATTTTATATTCTTAGTTATGTCTTCAACATGTTCCTTCGCAGAGATTTGTTTTTTCATGGCCAAGCACATGGAAATTCTTTAATGATAATAGGTGGATAGGAGATCAACCTGCTCTTATACCATGTTGAAGTGCCTGACCATCTCATCTAAAAGTTTAAGGCTTTAAGCTGTTCAAAAGAGCACACTTTTTATATTCTTAATTATGTCTTCAACATGATGGATCTGAATGTTGTTCTTGCATGTTTAATTTGATACATAATTATAGTTTCCTTACTAGTAATTAGCTAATTCCTTTCCCTGCTTGGACAGATCAGTAAAGTCGACCAAAGACACATGTCAAGAAGCCTTTCATCAAATTCAGCAGATACAAGTCCTAGTAGACAAGCAATTAAAGTTGATGTGCCAGATATCATCTCTGTATCAGCCTGTGCGGATCTTACATTACCACCTGGTGCTGGCCTCTGTATTGATATGATTCATGGGCCAGTTTACATGGTAATTCTTCATGCTTTCTCAACTTACATTTTCCACTTATGATGTCTCCTGGGGCTAATTCTGATAGTTACTTGAGCTCATGGATGAAATATGCCTTAGAGAACAGTAATAGTTTGATTGCGAAATTCTCTAACTTGATTGATAATCAGTATCAGGTCCAGTCCTATGCAAACCTATAAATTGGAGACAGCAATACATGCATTTCTTAATTATCTAAGGCAGTCATATTCTCTGACGACATGGGCCAAATGAAAATTACAAGTCATTTATGGATTATCTTAGAAGGAGAGAGACTAGTTGTAATTTATCAACAAAAGCTAATGTTTCGTATGTAGGGTGTTTTGATTGCTTCCTTTAGCAAATGATTGAGATTTTAAAAGTCATTGCCTCCTTTGTAGAACGGGCCCATGCTTTCATAGTGCCTTTTGCCTATGTGTGGAATTTTATGGAACATTATTGACATCAAGACCGGACCTACCCTTTACTGTCCTTGACCTGTTTGCTGTGGTGACCCACTCACCTTTCTTCTTGTGATGGGAAATTTGGTTAGACCTTTTGACACGAGCTGACTTTTATGAGCTATCTACGTCCACTTTGATCATGTAAAATTTACTTCATCCTGTGTGATCATAGTGAGAAACCTCACATGATTGTAATTCCCCCCCACCCCCACCCAAACCCTCTCCCTCTCTTGCTCTCATGCACAAAAAGGCAGACTTTGGTAACATCTGAAAACTGCATTTGGGGTGTCTTCAGATATGACCAACTTTTTGAACAGACCCATTTATCATATCTTTATCAGTTTATCTCACACCTAGCCCACTCAATTATCTTTCCTCTCTGGACCTTCAGAATTGGAGATAATTAGCTTTAGATAGGACTTGTTTTCAGGTTTGTACAAATATGCTGTGGTAATTTCGCCAACTTTAAGCTACCTTTACAAATGGTGCTAGATATATTTGATTTGTTCAGAAAACATAAAAAATGGATTCCAGAGGTGAACATGAACATCGTGTGCAGCTCGGCACTCGCCATTCTTCTTATTCAGGGAAACATTACTCGTTAGCTTTATGTTTTCCTTGGGTTTCCCCTTGTAGGGGAAGGGGTGAGAGTGGGAGAACAAAGTTTTAAATATTAAATATGTTCATTTTAAGATTAAATCTTTTGATAGGAAACACCTAAATTCTACATTCTCCAGTTTTGGACTTTTAGTATTTCACATTCCTTGGAAAATTTCCTTTTGCATAATCTGTGACATTCTTTTATTTCTCAGATCACTGATTCATGGGAATCTTTGGACTGGTGGCTTGATGCGATTCGCTTGGTCTACACGATAGGTGCAAGGAGCAAGAGTGATGTTTTGGCAGGCATCATCACTTCATAAGATTTTTGCCTGTAACTATGTGATCAACCTCAAATGTGGGATTCCTGCTAGAGAAAAGCCTGCTGCTAATGTACACTTGTATATTATTTATTTTTCACATGAAATGAGGTTCATTGAAGTTCCTCTTTTAAGCGGATGTACGTCACAGGACTACAAATATTTGAGCTCGTATTGATGTTTCATAGATAGTGGATTAAGGAAGAGACTTTGTCAAATTTGTTCTTAGACGCTTCTTATAGTTTGGCAGCGAGTACCAATACCATCGTCTTTTAAGTTGATTTGCTTATTTAAATTGAGAGAGGAAATGCTGCATAGCTATTTTAGTCCATGAATTTGGTAAGGTTTTAAGATATATTCACAGACATTGTAAACAAGACTGATCATAGAAAGTGTATTTTACCATTTCTCTGGTAATTCGTGTTGTTTACTATAGATAGTTACCTGCAATTGACTTTTAATTTATCCGATAGAAAAGAAAACACACTTATTGTCAAATTTTAATCCCGCAACTTATGTTACACCAAACCAATGAATGCAAGACATGTCTCGCATACACATTCTTACGCCTTCATCATGGTTAATGAATGTGTATTTTCAATGTAATTTTTAACTTCTAAGGTTAAATTGTTTGGTTTGGTGTGAACACCGAGCGTGAGTTTTTACCATCTCATGTCTAATTCTAGGGCATCATTCTCTCTCTCAAAAGATTAGACTATTGAAAAGTTGAAATTTTGATGGGACAAACATGAGTAGCAAGTGAGGACTTTACTGTAGTATAGTTTTCTTATTGGACTTGAATTATAATCTC
Organism: Anisodus acutangulus; assembly: GCA_029783415.1. Lineage (NCBI taxonomy): Eukaryota > Viridiplantae > Streptophyta > Magnoliopsida > Solanales > Solanaceae > Anisodus > Anisodus acutangulus. Next base: position 61,675,099 of record CM056491.1, on the reverse strand, counting down.
GGATGTACTAAAACTGGTAATTACTTTGTACAAGATATTGCAGAGAAATTTATTGTAAATTTCATCTGTGACGTACAACTTTATCAATTCCTAGACTAAGAATACAGAAAAACAAAACAAAAAGAGCTGTAGGTGACATCAAAATTCTCTTCTGTAAATCAGTACATTAGTTTTTTATGGATCAGTTGGACACTCAAATTCTTCAAGAAGTCAAGAATTTCATGCAGATGGGAGGATTTACTTTGGCCAAAGCAAGTATAGATGAAGGAAGAATCCATAGACCTTCTCCACAAATCAAACCAGAAGCAACTGCTGGAACCATCACCTTAGCCTTCTTAGAGTTAAGTTTATGCCACACAAATACAACCAAACTCCCTATACACATATCAATTCCAAAATATCCACCAATTAAAAAGGGCACCGCCATCGCCATAGGCAATGGCATCCACTTCCCTATCTTCTCCGGAGAAAGATCTTTCACCAAATTTATCGCGACAGCAAATGCAAAAAACCCATAACACAACTGCAAACAATGTTGAGGCAAAGCCGATACCCCTTGCACGCTAAGAATCGCCATGTTCCGATAGATCAATGCATAAGGTGCCTTGAATTCACCATTAGGGTTGCCAATATCAAATGCATTGTAGAACAAAAAGAAGCAAAGTGGACCTATCACACAGCCTAAAACTGTCCCAATAGCCTGACTAAGAAACATAGTTTTTGGAGATGTCAAAGTTAAGTGTCCTGTCTTAAAATCTTGCATTAAAATGCAAGAAATGTTAACCACTGATTTTATCAAACCACAACCAGCTAAACCAGCAATGACACCATGTTCTTTACCAGCCAATGCAGCCATCATGAAAAGTCCAACTTTGCCATAGTTATAAGCCATGTTTATATCAGTCAAACCTGAGCCATACGCGTTGCAAAAAGCTAAAGATGGAGCAAAAAGATAGGCTATGATCACCCAATACCATCTGATCTCATGGAAAATCAATGGAATCATAATCACAGCAATAGTCCCCAAGGCTAAATACCCTACACCTCCTACCCACATAGGAATACTTTCTCTAACAAACGCTTCATCATACTTCACATCCTCCGAATTCTTGTTCTGCATCACCCCTGCTGCTGAAAAATCTAGAAATTGGAAGTATTTAATATTCTTAATCATCATACAGTAATCATAACTAATCTGGATTATACATTCAAACCTTTCTATAACAGCATCGTTTGTTCGGATATATTTTGGCTACTATAGCGAAATGTTGTTATAGAGAACATATAATATAACATAACATGAATAGGTTCCGAAAAAAACTTGGTTGTTATAGTGAAATGTCGTTATAGACAGGTCTGACATTATGTGATAATCTTTCCTTTTGAAGTTTACCTGGACTTAGATTTTTGCGTTTGAACCTCTCGTGAACACTGCATAACGTAAAATACATTATCTTGACAAAATTGTAGAGTCCGTCACCAAGGAGGAGCGCGATGGAGATGAAGACCTATATGGCAAGAAATATAGTACTAGAATGAATAATCTGGAGAAATATTTTACACTTTGATTAAATACAATTAGGAGAAATTAGAGAAAGGAAATTGATTATTAACCTTGTAACCATTAAGGCTTTTCATACTGGATTCTGGTATATCAGCAGGGAACCATTCTCCTTTAAGTTTTGAAATGAGAGGCCACATTACACCCCATGAAAGAACAGCCCCAAGAAGCAATGATATGTTCACTATATGTGGACATATCATTCCAGTTCCCACATAAGTCAAGCTAAAATCAAAGTAAAATCTACACAACCAAAAACAAAAAAACAGCAGATACTATATATTAAGCCATGATCACGATTAAGTAAAAAAAAGGCGTAATACATCAACAACCAAATTTTGCCAGACACTAAATACATAATATAGTGTTCCTCTTGTCAGACACTTCTGACTCAAATTTGGAAAAGTTTTTGCTCGTTTTCTCAAGCATCGTAAATAAGTCAGACATGGGGATGTCGTTGTATTCAATTAAAAAAAAACAAGATTTTAATGAAGACATACGTTTGTTTCCAGGCTTTTAGTCCAAAAGTAGGGAACTGTTGAAATCCACAGTCCTCTTTGCCAGTATAAAACCATTGAAAGAAAGCCCATGTAAAACTATAACTAAAGAACTTGAGGAAACCTTTCACTTGCTTTCTGCAAAATAATCAAGAACTTATATTATGCATTGTTAAGAAACTAAGAATAAAAATTACTAAAAAGGAATTTTCTTTAACTATTTTTACCTAGCTCTCTTATCATTCTTGCCATGAAAACCATTAATAAGAACAGCAGTAGCCATTCCAGTAGGAAAAGTCAACTTGTAATCCACTATCAAGATCTGTGTATTAGAAAAAAATGTTGATCTCATCAATTAATAATGTAAATTCAAATGATTAAAAATGAATAACTTTTAAGAATTTAAAGTACCTTTCTAAGAGGAACCAATACAAGAAGTCCAATAAAACAAACTACAAGAAGATATCCAATCATCCAACCAATCTCAAGTTTTTTATAACTGTTTGATGTATTTCCAACTGTTCCAACCCCTGCTAGTTCATAAGTTTTCTTGTCCATTCCCAATAAATAAGATCCCAGTCCACCTGAAAATTCAAATATATTTCATCACATAATAACAAAAATTCGCGAAAAAACATAATTAAACAACACATTAGTATATTATACCTCCAAGAGCAATGCTGTAACACGCTACAGAACATGTTTGTATCATAGTATTTTCCTGTCTTGTAAAAGGAACAGAGACGAATCCGAGCTTTTTAAGGATCTTAGTCCATGCTTGAACGAAAACGTAGGCAAGAAGAGCAGCTGATACATTGAGATTGGGATTAATCCCAGTTGTAAGGTTCATTTTCATTTGTATCACACTGTAAATGCAACCAATAATAGTACTAGCAATAACTCCTCGTAACGTTATTTGTTTAGTCCAAGGTTGAATTCTCATCGCGCTCTCAGATAACTGTTCCTCCTCTTCCTCCTCCTCCCGGTCCCCATGCTTTTCCACAGGCAAATCGCGAACTTGCTCTAGTTCATTGTTGTTAATATTCATGACTTCAACTAGAACAATTAAAAAAAAGTGAACATAATGTAAGCATAGTAAATAAGTTGTACAAAAAATTAATTTTTTTGATAGATAGAGAAATTAATACCTTGAGGAAGAGCTAGCTAGCTGAAAATGTTAGCTTCAATGGTGTGGAAGTTAGAGACAAACTTAATATGTAAAAGGGGAATATAGTGAAAAGTACAACTACTAATAATAAAAAAAAGAAGTTATGTGACTGAAAGAATGAAACTTTTTATAGTGAAGTGATAGTAGTGAACAATTCCTAGAGCTACATATGATCCCAGAATTTTGAGAATGAGTTCTCTGAAAGTACTCAATCTTAAATATTACTCTTATTACTCCAATTATTTTGAGATTTTGTACCTTTTTCTACTCATAAAATACAGTACCTCCATACTGTAAGTTGACTTGTTTATGATGGATATTAAATATTTTCTCATCGTACTCATTGGCGGAGCTAGGGGCGCAAAAGGGTTCATGCAAATCCTCTTCATCGTTATATTGTATATATAAGATTAAAATTATTTTTATGTATTTATAATTGACATTAAATACTCTTGACTTCTTCGTGTATTTACTTCCTTATATTTTAAATCTCTTTAGTAAAAATCCTAGTTTCGGTCACTAAATTTGTTCGTACTAAGAGAGAAGAACATATAATCCATACTATTTATGTATGTTCACACACAAACACACATATAGGAGGAAAAATAACCACCATATATGGAGAGAACTTATTTAAAGAGTATCTTGCTGGCATGAAGACCTTATCATTGACCTCTACAATTTTAAATGAGAGTTTAAATTTTATGTACAGACATAATATCATCGTATTACATTTATCTATAATAATCATTTTTATAACAATATTTCATTATAAATTTATGTTTTCTGTGAAAATGAAATCGGTCTTTCATATTATATTATATTATATTATATATTTTCTATAACAATATTTCACTATAGCAACTAAAAGATACCGGAACAAAAAATATCGTTATAGAGAGATTTGATTGTACAAGAAAATATTGAGAACAAACTTGATATGGTAACTTAGAAAAGAGTAATATAACATTTTATATGCAATGAAATTATACCTATGGTGTGAAAATCCTTTATAGTTTTTAAATGTAAAAATATTTAAATCCATAAGGATAATGTACTAGTAGAGGAGGTTCTTCCATCACAAAGTAACCCAACTTTAGGGTGTTTTATGTCTCTTTCTTCCTCCTTTTTTTTAATTTTTTTTTTGGAAACTACAAATAAATTGAATTTGAGCTCTTTATAAACCAATCAACCTTATTAACATTTTTGGACAAAGATGTGTATTAACCTGTAGTTTTCAAAAAGGATATGTATATATTCGGATGAAGAAAATTCTATCATGATTGAGTTTGAGAGTTCATTTTCCGAATATAATGTGACGAAAGGTCAATTATATCAATAAAATAAAATATGAATAAGAGAGGTGAACATTGGAAAATTCATTCATCTTTATCTGATTGGCCAAAAGAGTCAAAGAGATTCTTCCTGTTGGTTGCTTGACAAATGACAACTAAATATTTTTGTTATATCAATATTTTACAAAATAGAAATAATTGTTCCCACGTTCAATATATATGATAACTTTATGTTTGGGATGTCAAAAAATATTTGAAAATTATTAAAATCACTTAAATTTAATACTATAACATTTAATTTCTCTCGAACAATTTTTTAAAGTAGTAGTTGAGTATTTTCATATAGTATTAGTAGTATAATAATAAGTTAAATTAATATGTCTGTGTCTATAGTTAATAGTAGTATTGTATAAAATGGAGTACGTACCCCTCCATCTTTAATCAGTGACTCGACTTCTAACACTGTTAATGAAGTTATTTTTGGTAGAGAACGTTTGACATAAGGACTTTTCTGTGCGAATCTAGATTAGTTGAATATCAAATTAGGAATCGGACACCGGATGAGAAATAAAAAAATATAGTGATGATATTTAAAAAACCATGCCCCTTGGACAAAGTGGAACTAAGTGTACAAGACAAAAAAGTTAAAGAAGAAAGGGTTATAAATAGGTTTTAGAGAGAATAATTTAACTTTTTGCAACCTGAAAGACAAAACAAAAGAGTAAAATGTCTCACAATATCTAAAACGTCATATATTGGTGAATAAGTCAAGTAATTAATTGGAATATAAAGAGTCTTGCTCCGTTTTGACTGATAATTCAAACAAGTGGGATATAAATATCTAAGTACGGCCCCAAATTGGACTTGGCAATTTGATTAGTAAAACAAGATCCAGATATTGTTTAATGAAATAATAACATTGTTTAAACCATTATTTGGGAAACATGTAGCTGAAAATTAGGCATAAGCAAGAGAGGAAGACGTGGGAACCGACACCTAGCTACTTAATCATTCTCCTTTGTTTAACTCTTAATTCCAAATTAATTGGGTTCTGTAATCTGTACTAATCCATTATTCCATTGTATCCGCCTCGCTTCATTCAGTTCCTCTAATATTCAGACTATCTATTGTATTCCGTCCGTTTACTTTTACGTTTACGTGTACAATATATTAAAAATATTTTTTTTACTAGTTCATTTGAGCAAATTTAAAAAGATTATTATTTCTCTTTAATGTTAATCTTATTATTGAGTAATTATTTTTTAAATATATTAGAGTACTAATAGTCAAATTTAGATTTTCAAAGTATACCAGATAGATATGAATAAGTTAATAAAAATACTTTAAAAAAATATTTTTCTATGAGAAGTGTAAAATGCATATCGGAGAAGTAAAAGAAAATAATACATATATTTTTTATGTTGGTTATAAGTCGAGTGCAAAATGCACGCTGAACAATGCTCAATGATATACGAAGAATTTGTACAAGTGGTATCTTGTTTACTATCATGAAGGAAATTGGATTGGGTCACCCATGTGGGTCAACCCGGATTCATATTAAAGAGATAAATAAAAAGGACCGGACCACGAGGGTCTATTGTACGCAACTTTACCTTACATTTCTACAAGAGGTTGTTTTCACGACTTGAATCTATGACCTCCTGATCACTATAACATTAACTTTACTAGTTACTCCAAAGCTCCATTTCATTAAAGAGATAAATAAATATATATAATTAGTTATATTTTTAATTAAAGAGAAAATTAAAAGGAAAAGACACAACGGGTAGGACACTCCTAAACTGATGTATCGCTTTACGATATCAAAAGAGGAGTCTGTGGAACTAATGCTCATTCTCTGCAAGAAACAAAAACAGAATATTTCTTCTCTTCCTTCTCTTAATTCAAAAGTTCCTGAAACAAGAGTTTTTGATTGAAGAATCTTCTACGAATGTCGGAAACGATTGTTTGTAACATGTACAACCTTAGATTGTGACTATTTTGATGTAGTTTATGTTCATAAATATGTGATGCACTATTAGACTAGTGAAATACATTCAATTATCCTACAAACTGCGTGTTTGGATTAATTCTTCATATCACAAATCAACTTACATGGTTATATATATAGGTCATATATAAATTTTTACGTCTTGGCTCAAATTTTTAAGGTACTAATAATGCAAGTAGTTTTTTCTTTTGGAGTTAGGAGCGACTATGCTTTGCAAATATCGGAAAGGTAGAGTAATTTCTTTACTTTACTTGTCTTTTTTTAAATTTTAATCTTTGACAAAAGGCAGCCGAGGAAGTTGTCAGGGCCTGGGGCTTTATTCAGATTGTGATCTCCCGTCTAAGCGACTGATTGTCCACCGCATCCATTTTTGGGTGCATTAGCCATCATCTCGTTCCAAGTGTCAAGTAGCTCCCAATGGTAGTTAAATTAACTTACTATAGTGGGTTGTATTTTTATCTGTGCCTACCTCCACTTGCATTAGTATCATCATCTCCTTGAAAGTAACAAGAATAAATAATTGAGTCAATGGATATTGCAGATATGGGCATGGACATGGTGCCATATGGTTATTTATCAACAGAACAATGTGGAACCTGTTGGGATACAATTGTTGCAGGAAATGAGAAGTAAGTAATTATAATAATGGTAAGGAATGATAAACTAAATATTACAATAAACTGGAAATCAAGAACTTAACAAATTGCTTGTGTGATTTGCTGAGTCGAGTGATTGCACTCTGTCTTTAAGACAAGATTATCCCGTATATCTCATTTTCCGTTGTCGGATAATAGTTTCCCAAGATACAACAACTTAACAATTGAGCAAAGGAAACTCAAATGTTACTCTTGAAGAACTGAGTATAGTAACTTTGCTAGAGAGGAAGAAGATGAATTCAGAAAATTCTGGAGTATTTTCTAAGTGTTGTGTAGTGTTCTTCAATTGAGCCAAAGGCCTCAATTTATAGTGTAAGGAGAAGACCCCTCAACTAGCCAACTAATGACCTTCAATAGCCATGTAATGACACTTAATTGAGGGGTTACATTCAGCCAAATAATGGTTGAATTCATGTGTCAAGTAATGGAGAATCAATGCTCCAAAATCAGCCCAAAGGTCAGAACTTTCCAACTTCCGCAAAGATTCATCCGAAGCACCGCGACTGGTGAATTAGCGCCACGCCCGACGGTCGCGCGCTACGCCCTTCGCGATGATTTCCAACACGTTTCATCTTACACTTCGTACACTTCCTCCTTTTATCAAAGTGGAATACATTGTCATTTGGCCAATAACCTTCCATAATTCTATGTCTCAAACGTATTACATACGTACCAATATCTCTTTCACTAATGAAATTTACAATACTTGGCACTACGTGTGCACGTGTGTGGAAACGACGTTTCCGACGTGCGGACCCCAATTGTTCGAGTATACTTAATTCCGCATTAATAAATTTCCAACAGAACCCCACATGCAGTTTAATACTTGGTGTAAATTAAAGTGTGAACATGCACATGAAACTCCCAAATATGCATATATTGATGGTCCTGCACTTCTGCTTTACATGCAAGTGTTAATAAACCTAGAATAAGTACATTTTATTTTATATATGTGTGTGTACGAGTGTGTGTGAATTAGCACGTCTTAATCACAAATATTTCGAATTAGAATATTGATCAGCATAGTCGTGAGCGGATCTAACATACTCCCTCCAATCCATATATAGGGAGTTTACCTTTTACATTTAGTTCAAACAAATGGTTTTTTTACATACTCATGAACGTATTAATTTTTTTTTTCAAACTAAACTAATTTAGATAAGTGGATTTTTACATAACCAAGAAACCATATTAAATAGGTACTACTCAATTAGTAATTTAATGGAAATACCTCTTACTTTCTAGGGGTGAGTGGATTCCTTAAGGAGTGTTCAAGCTAAAACACAAAATAATACGTAGGAAAAAAGCTTAAATATGTCATCGAACTATCGAAAATGACTCATTTATGCCACTCGTTAATAGTTTGGCCATTTATGTCATTGTCGTTACCAAAATGACTCATATATGCCATTGTCGTTACCAAAATGACTCATTCATGTCATTTTTCATTAACGTCCGAAGTTAATGAAAAATAGTATTGTAAAAATCGACGTTCATGAAAAATGACACGAATGAGTCATTTTGATAACGGCGATGACATAAATGAGCTAAACTATTGACGAGTAACATAAATGAGTAATTTCAGATAGTTCAATGACATACTTGAGCTTTTTCCTTTTGATGTATGAAATAACTTTGATTTAAATTTTGTATGTGTTTAAAAAATTCACTAATAAGTATAAGTTATAGATTTCGAACTTAGCAAATAAAATGTAGTGTGTTGAAAATTCACAATGCGAACCCAAAATATTTAAATTTTGAATTTGCCTCTAATCATGATTAGATTAATTTTAGTGGACAATTAATTTACCACAATTTCCTCTTTTATTCCGATTCACGACGAACTAAACTTTGTGAAAACCATTTCTATCTCTTTTTTTTAAAAGACAACCCGATGTACTAAGCTTCCGTTATGTACGGAGTTCGAGAAAGAGCTAGATATTTCCATCCTTTTCAAACAGAAAAAAACACGTATACGGATATATGGTCCAAGTTGAAAACGTCCACTATGACACCCAACATACGCGTGTGTTAGCCATGAACTATAGGGAAAAAAAGAAGTTTGAAAACGCCCGCTGTCGGTTAACTAGATCCTCCCATAGTGGTGTGGGGTTACAATTTGATTCCACATTTTTTTCTACGACCATTTGGTGTTCAAAACCTATTGATTCCATTAATTTGAATTTTAGCGATATGAAGCTAATTATGGAAAAATTTTAATACTATATTCTCGAGGCTTAAATCACATACATCTAGTTAAAGGCGAAAAAATTAAACTTTTACTATTTCATCATATCATATCGCATTTATTTCTTCAATTTAGACTCGTTGGATGTGCGAGAATTAATCCAACACATCCTTGTTGCGTATAGATTTGTGCGCAAAGTTATATTCTCATAATTTCTCTTGTATGGTTAAAAGGAAGAATAAAGGAAGGAAAATAAAGAAGGAACAAAAATAAAAGGTGTTTATTTTGGATTTGAACTTGCATCAGTGTCAACAATGTCTACCTTAGAAATAGAATACAAACAAAAAAAGGAATATGATAGTTGATAGTTGATAGTTGATTGATTGGTAAGAGAGGCAAACACACGCCACTTGATGGATGCTTCCAAATCCGATTGGTTGCTCTTTAAGTCAATGGTTTATATCAATTTGCACATATAGATAACATTTTCCCCTAGCAATTTTTCACCACTTCACCTCCCCATCATTGCCTCAATTATTATTCTTTCCTTCCGAGGAAAATTTAGTCTCTCAGGTTCAATTTCCATCTCTAACTAATTAACTGACTCTGAAAAAGGAGATATTAACAAAAAAATAATTTTATCTCTTAAGAACCTGAATTAAAAAAGAAAAGAAGACTGGGCGGAAGAAAAAGAACTTCTTCGAGCTAAAAATCATGGAGTCCACACCATTATGTTGTGGGTGTGGAACGGGAGTTGTCGTCGCCTGATAGAAGCAGAAACGTGGACCGAAACACCGGATTACTAACCAGAAGACTAAACTTGACTGTTGGGACAAACTTGATATAATAATTGTCTTTTTTTTTCCAGTAGACGTTATAGTCACATTGTAATTATTTTATCAGAACGGATCACTTATTTGAATGTGACATTTCAATAGCAATTGTGAGAACACTGATAAGGAATTATTATTCTTTTCAATTTATATGACAGTCTTTTCATTTTATGACTTTTCGAAACATTTGATATCTTTCTTATAAATAATTTAACCATTTGAATTATAATGAAAGAAAACAACAATTAGAGCTCTCAAGTTATCCTTAGAATTAAAAAAATTGATAGAAAACGCTTTCATGTTTAATAAAACAAAGCAATTAAGTCAAAGTTTTGACAAAGACTAAAAGTATTTGCTTTCACAAATTTAATAGCAAGTTTACCCGACATAAGAGACTCTTTTTGTTAATTTTTTTCTTATTAAGGCTGCGTACAACAGACTCTTGTGATCCGCCCCTTCCCCAGACCCGTGCATAGCGGGAGCTTAGTGATCGGGTTGTCCCTTTTTATTATTTGATGACAGTCCTTCTCTATTTCAATCACAATAAAAATCAATTATTTAACACAAACATAATAGTATTATCGAAGATACTTAAATCTTAAGAGAAAATTCCATCATGTGAATCCTCATAAAAATAATAGAATTAATCAGCTCATCTTCGCGATCTAAAGAAAAAGTAAAAAATTAACTTTACGAAATCAGTTTATTTTAGTAACATATCTTATCAGAATAAACATATTTAAAGATATGTCAATCTCAATCCATCCCTCGTGAATAACTTTTAGTGGAAAGCAAGTAATATCCCTAATTAAAAATATCGCAAAGCAACTGCAATTCTAAAACGAGTTTGTAATATAATTGATGCTACATGATTATATATAAAGCTCCAACAATTAGCTATAATATCTTAACTGTTCCCCATAAAGAACAACTCGAGATACAAATAAATATAATGAATATTTGGTAGGTAAAATAAAGCTAGGATATTTTGATATTCAACGGGAATGATATCATTGAGATATTTATCATTGTAATATAATTGCAATAGATGTAGCTTAGCTTAGCTTGTACATCCAGCTAGTTGAGTTGTACCTAGTTAGAGAGTTAGTTGAAGTTGTTAGAGTTTGTTAGTGTTAGTTAATGACAAGCTATAAACCGTTGTCACATATCAATTAGCTACCTAGATATTTTAGTTGTGTATATATACTCTGATCGTGTAATGAAGAAAACAAGCAATTCATTTCTCTCTTCCTCTTCCTTACAATTCTGCTCGAGCTCTCACATGTAACAATGGTGTGAACTTGTTTTTATTTCTGTGATTTCTTGTTGTCAAGATTAATATGGTATCAGAGCCTACTGATTATAGATCGTGATTATCTTTTCCGCCATTATCGAAGTGTTGTGAGTATCTCTTCGTTCTTGTGGTTCCCGATTACTTCATCATTTTTCTGTGCTTGTGCAATATCTTTGATTGAGTTCACTATCTTCGATCGAATTCATCTTGCGTGTTCCAATTTCATCTTTGATTCATGTTTCTATTATCGATTGGGCTTCGATTTTGTTCTTTGATTCAAATTTTGTTATTAACTGATATTACAGATGGCAATTGAAGAAACTGAACAAATAAATTCAAACAATATTGTTTTGGATGTTAATGATTCTCTATATTTGAGTCCTTCTGATAATACTTGAGCATTATTACTACTAGTTTCTTTTGATGGAGTGGGATATAGATTATAGAGAAGGAGTGTTCTGTGTAATTTGTTAGTGAAAAATAAGCTAAGGTTCATTAATGGTGAATGCAAGAGGCCAGATAAGACCTCATCTAAGTTGCGACAATGGGAGAGATGTGGTAACATAGTGACTTCATGGATTCTCAATTCATTGTCCAAATAAATATCTTATATTATGGAATTTGTTAATGATTCTGTAGAATTGTGGAAAGAATTGAAGGATAGGTATGAGCAAACTAATGGAGAAAAATTATATGAAATTCAAAAGGAAATCAATGACTTATCTCAGGGAAGATTAGATATAACTACTTACTATAATAAGATGAAGAAATTATGGGAGGAATTGAACACTTTAAGTGCTAAGAGTCACTGTAGTTGTATGTGTACTTGTGGTGCTAAAGAAGGGATGCATAAAGCAGAACAAGATAGAAGATTAATTCAATTCCTTATGGGATTGAATTAAGTATACACCATAGTTAGAGGAAACATTCTTATGATAAATCATCTGCCCTCCATGGCACATGCTTTCTCTCTATTGATTCAGAAAGAGAAACAAAGAGAATTCAGGCCTAACAATAGATTGATGATGGAATATACCTCTTCCAAACCTTCAACCATCATGAACTTTAGAACCAACTATTCTATGAAGAACAACAATAATTACTTTGGGAATAACAGTAATATTAAGTACTCTAGGAACAACAGGAGTGCACAAGTGTGTGATTACTGCAAAAGACAAGGCCACATTAGAGATAGATGTTATAAGCTACATGTATATCCATAAAGTAATCAGAATAACCATTTCAATAACAACAATCAGGGCAACACAACCAGAACTACTCATAGAACAATGGTCAGAAGTACAGGCCACCGAATAATGCTCAGTCTTATAGGTTTGGTAGAGGAGGAAAAAATACTGTTGCAAATGTTCATTCTCAAATCAAGGAGAAAATTTAGAATCACCAGATGATATCCAGATGCATTTCCAAATGAAAACACTAGCCCTGACTATAATTTCAACAATTTCAACCTCTCAAATCTCACCAATGAGCAATATGGACAGATCATGACCCTGGTGCAACAGTTTCAAGGGGCACATATAGGTGATAGTGCTCATGCTGCTAGTGTCAACACTGGATCAGCCGATTTTACAGGTATTGCAGTATGCACTTCTTCAATTAATTTTAGCAACCCTTCTTGTAAATGTTTTGAATCTAAGACCGACTTATGGATAATAGATTCGGGAGCATCCAATATAACGACCTTTAACAAATTTGCCCTCACTAACATTAAAACCTTACCTTAACTCTACTAGTTTCCCTACCGAATGGATATAAGATAAAAGTCACATAATTTGGTGATGTAACTCTCACATCTAAAATTATTTTACAAAAAGTATTATTTGTTTCTACTTTCAAGTATAATTCAATCTCAGTCCATTTCCTTACAATTTCTTTGAAATGCATAGTATTTTTCACTGATGCATTGTGCTTGTTACAAGCCCCTTCAATGAAGAGGCCTTTAAGCAAAGCATCAAATTCTTGTTCTCTTCATGTTGACAGTACTTTTGTTGTAAATTGTTCTGTTTCTAGCACATCCACTAAGGATACTTACTCTCATCCTCACCCCTCATCTATAAAAATTCATTCTATCAATAATAAAGACTGATGTGCTATCTGATACTTTTTATTCTAATGTTTTTTGTTTGTCTGCCAAAAATAGTGTAGACTTATTGTGGCATAATAGGTTGAGACTTGTTCCCTTTGCTAAAATGAAGAGGTTGATTACTATACCAACCCAGTTTTCACCTAAACAACTTTTTCTATGCACTGTTTGTCCTAAGGCTAGACAAGTCAGACTATCTTTCACTTCAAGCACAAACAAAACCAAATCAATTTTTGAAATACTTCATGTAGATTTATGGAGCCCCTACCACAATGTCACTCATGATAATTACAAATATTTCTTAACAACGGTAGATGATTTTAGTAGGTCAACCTGGACACGTCTCCTAAGCAGTAAAAACAATGCTCTCCAGGTTTTAAAGGCATTTGTTTGTATGGTAGAAAATCAATTCCACACCAGTGTCAAAGTAATCATGTCTGACAATGGACTTGAGTTCAACAATAATGAATTCAGTGCATTCTTTCAATCCAAAGACATTATACACCAAATGAGTTATTCCTACACACCACAACAGAACAATGTGGTGGAGAGAAAACACATATAATTGTTTAAGACTACAAGGGTCCTCTTATTCCAATCTAAATTACCCCTCAAATATTGGGGAAAGTGTGTTCTAACAACAACTCACATCATCAACAGACTTTCATCTATTCATCCCACAAACAAAACTCATTTTGAGATACTTTATAATAAATAACCAAACTACTCTCACTTGAAATCCTTTGATTGTTTGTGTTACCCAACAGTTCCCAAAGCACCCAGAGATAAAACTGAACCTAGGACTACCCCTTATGTCTTTGTAGGATATCCCTTTGGAACAAGAGGATACCGTCACGTCCCGAACCATGGCCTGAGCGAAAAATGGCACTCGGTGTCTAGCTGTATGTGATCGAGCGAACCACATGACTTGTTTGTCAATATGGGCATAAAAATGCAATAGTAATGACAATGAATTATGTAAAAACTGTATACTGAAAATTGTCTGAAATATCATAGCGGAAATATCTGAGTAAAACATGATAAGTCTGAAAAATAATATTGTCATGCCATGCTAACTAGACTAGTCTATGAAACCTCTGAAACATGAGTCTGCAAAACTGTTTACCAGGAGAAGGCCCTAGCATACCTCTGCTAATAATGCATAACCATAAGATAGCTAAACTGACACTCCGAATGAGATGGATCTCATCAAACAGCTGATATTGAAGCAATCCTACTGAGCAGATCGGTCTTCCTGAAACTCAACACATGCACTGTGAAGTGCATTCCTCATGCAAATGGACGTTAGTATATTTAAATTATATCGTATGTAAAGCAATTGACAGATTAAGTAGGTACATGATATAATGGAAACATGAAACTGAAACTAAACATGAACACAAATATAATAACATGTGTAAAATCTGTAAAACTATATATATGTATATATATGGGAGAGCATTAACAAAACTGACATAAACCAACACGCGTGAACATGAAGTATGATCTCTACCCGATCACCTAAGCCATCTCTTACTTAGCTGGAGTATGAGATATGAACATGATAGATCCAATAATCCCACAAGGGGTAATTAGAAGGTATCGTCCTCTGGCGGAGCACCCTTATCCTACGTTGGCATACGTAGTTTCAGGCTATTTGAGCCTTCTCTGTAATTTGTGCAACTCTAAAAAAATGTACTTGAAAATAGTTGGTTTGGAAGCCCATGAATTACATGAAATAACTTGAAACAATAACTTGTAAATTTATAATTTAGCATGTGAAAAAATGCATAATATAACTTGTATAAATCATGAGAAACAAATATGACTTCATGAAACCGAGTGATAATGATCATAACTTATATTTAAAAACTCATGAAAATCAAGATATGAGTTCATGGATTACGGACATGTTCAAGACAATCAAAATGACATATCATGAATATAATAAACGACACATGATACATATATATAGTTGAACATGAATATGAGTTTATTATGAACTTGAGCAAAAACTCTAGGTCTGAAAAATTCTTGTTTCATGGATTACATATGGCGTGGGAAAGAACAATGATGTCCCCACATGGATAGAAGCTCCACATATCTTAATTGCTCCAATACGTGCCTTAAAAATCTGAACTTAGAAGGATAATCCCAAATCTTGAACCTTGAAACTTGGAATGAGTTTATCTTACAAACCATAGGTTAAGAAAATTAGATTCTACTTAGAATTCATTAGGATTACAAACCTTGTTTGCAAGCTAAACAAGTCGCTCTATGGTTTGAAGAAAGCTAGCAGATAATGGTAAGAAAAATTGACGGAGGCGCTGGCAACTAGAGGATATCACCATTCCCTACATGATTACTCCTTGTTCTATAGAAAGGCTGGGGCCTTGATGGTTTTTGTGGCTGTCTATGTAGATGATGTGTTACTTACTCGAACTGATGAGTAGGAGATCACATACTTGAGATCCTACTTGCATGACAAGTTCAAAATAAAGGATTTGGACACACTGAACTACTTTTTAGAGATGGAACTATGAAAGTATTGAACACAGATGATGGGTTCATAATCTCTCAAAGAAAATTTGTACTTGATCTACTGAAAGAATATGATTGCTTCAATTTCAGTACTTTGACATCACCCCTTGATCCTACTGTCAAACTAAAGGTTAATGAAGGACATGCCCTTGTAGATCCTACTTTCTATAGAAAGCTAATTGAAAAGTTGAACTTTCCCACTAACACTAGAATGGACATAACATTTAGTGTTTAGCACCTCAGCAAGTTCATGCATGACCCCAGGGAACCACACCTGCAAGTAGCTTATCATTTTCTCATATACTTGAAGCATGATCCAACTATGATAGTTTTTATATCCATAAATTTAGATTGCATAGTCAAAGACTTTTGTGACTCAGACTGGGCTACTTTCCCTGATACAAGAAGGTCTATGAGTGGATACTTGGTATTGCTTGGTGATTGCCTGTAGTTTGAAATTTAAGAAACAAGAGACTGCATCATTGTCCTTAACAGAAGTTGAGTATAAATCCTTGAGAAGAGTGGTTGGTGAGTTGGTCTGGCTGGATAGATTGTTCACAGAATTAACTCTCGCTTATCCTACTCCTATTGAAGTATATCGTGATACGCAAACAATTTTTCATATAGCCAGAAATTCAGTATTTCATAAGAGGACAAAGCATATAGAAGTAGATTACCACTTTGTCAGAGATAAGCTCCAAGAAGGTCTCATTTCACTTCATGACACTGACACTAATGAGCAGCTTATTGATGTGCTTACTAAGGCTCTCACAGGCTTGAAGCATTCTGTCATCATGAACAAGTTGAACGTGAGATCTTCACCTTCAACTTGAGGGGGATATTGAGATATTTATCATTGTAATATAATTGTAATAGATGTAGCTTAACTTAACTTGTACATCCATCTAGTTGAGTTGTACCTAGTTAGTTATAGTTAGTTGAAGTTGTTAGAGTTTGTCAGTGCTAGTTAATGACAAGTTGTATCCAGCTGTCACAGATCACTTAGCTAACTAGATATTTTAGTTGTGTATATATACTATGATCCTGTAATGAAGAAAACAAGCAATTCATTTCTCTCTTCCTCTTCCTTACGATTCTGCTCGAGCTCTCACATGCAACAATGGTATAAGCTTATTTTTATTTTTGTGATTGCTTGTTGTCAAGATTAATAGATACTAACATTTAACTGCAATTTATAGAAGCTGATTAAGTTTTCTTCTTTTGTTTAATCATCTTCAAAATTTATTGACCGACTAATCTATATTTGTGCCGTGAAAGGCTCGTTAGAAATTTATTCACTTGAATCATAAATTTCTAGTTAAGAATTGAGGAATCACATCCATCTCACTGTATTTTTTATGCCGAAGACTGCGATTAACTATACTTTACAAATGGTACAAGTTGAGAGAAAAAAATTCCCTCACCCTCCACCATCCATAAAAAGTGGCATACCAACTTTATCTGTGACCAATTTCTAGCGTAGAGCAAAAAATAATGTGAACTAAACTTAATTGAAAGAAGAAGAAAGAATTACCGCAAATCATACAAATCTTACCTATAATTTATAATGTCCCTCCCTAAGCCTTAACATATGTGTCTAGAAATAAAAAGAATAAAAAACTGTTGGAATTAACCTTTTGTCCTTTTATGTAACGCAAAAATGGTTCACTATCTGATAAAAATCTTTGAACTAAATGATCCATCAGAAAGTTGGTTCAATATTCATTTTCACGGGCCTGATGTTCCAAGACCCACAAATTCAAACAGGCCCAAAATGCTACTGTGCAATCATTTTTTCGCGCCGATTTCCTTCAAATTGTTGGTCTTTAATTTTTGGTCCCTCAAATTGTTGGTCTTTAATTTTTTCCTTTCGCTTAAAAAAGTGGCCAAAAATACTTTGAGGTCCCGGGTTCGAATTCTCGCTCAGTCAAAAATTAAATTTTTTTTTGCAAGACATAGTTTGTATTCGCAAGACAAAGTTTGTTTCAGGCATAAATCAAACTCTGTCTTAAGGTAGAGTTTGCCATCCTTATGCCTGAAGACAAATTTTGTCTTGCGATTTTTTTAAATTTATTTATGACTGAGCTGGAATTCGAACCCAGAACCCAAGAACATTTAGGCGAAGAACATAAATTAAAGATTTTCAATTTTATGGGGGAAAATTAAATACCACCCCGAAATAAGGACATTCGTGCGAATAACCCCTCAATTGCCCAAACCAAATGTTCTTGTATTTGCAGTGCTCTATTAATTGACAAATCGGAAGCAAGATGTCAAAGCTGATAAATGAAACAGTAGGAAGATAAGGACCAAATCACTTAACTGATCTTTTTACGTGCAAAGTGGAGTAATAAATACATGAAAATCCAACTGACAGAAGAGAAATTACAGGAGATCTATAACTGAGCGGTATGTCTCAAATTAGCTGTCTTAAATTTTAATGTTAACATAAGCGAATCACTTCTAATGTCAGGTATCAAAGGAAAAAAGTTGAGTTAAAAGTTAAAACTAGACATCAGACATATTCGAAATAGTGCAAATCGTGATCCAACATTTAAAGGAGAGAGCTCCAAAGAAAAGGTTAAAGGCATGCAAAGGTGCGAAGCAGATGCTTTTATTTGAAACAAAAGCATTAGCCAAGGAGAGGTTCACTATGATGGGATAATTTTTTTTTCCCTTAAGGAAAAACTAATTCCCAAGAAATTCTTTGATTTCTTCCGAAAATAGATGATTAATCATCTGCTTCTCACGTTCCGTAAATAGCCGGGACATTGAGGAATATCCAGAAAGGCATTTCGGGAATCGGCCTGTTTCTATTTCTTTTCGTTCTATTTGAAGAAAGAAAAGATTCCAAAGAATCGATCTTTCTTTTCGTTGTTGAATCGAGACATATCTTTTGAAAACGTCCGGTGACAAAGATAACTATGTGATTTTACACAAATAGATACAGACTATTGATTAATAGATGCATGACACATATTTGCATATAAAATTTTCACTTAATTATAATTAATTAATTTATATTTTCATCTTACTAAATTATTTAATCACGATAAATTGAACTGGTTTAGTGTGAGCGTTCTGTGCATATAAGTATTTACCCTTACTTATATCCCTCCAACAGTTTACGCCAAACATGACAAATATAAGTCAGTTTTAACACAACAGTTCCAAAACAAAACTATTTCCCAAACAATTTTTGTCACAATTAAGTAAAATGTTCTTTCTCTATTTGTTTATATTTTTCTCAATTAGACAATTAAGTAACTTTTCAATCAAAAAGAGGGGTCAAATATACCTCATCTATTTTATTTTATTAGCTAACTTTATCATCCGTTAGTGATTATGAACAAAAATATCCCTGATGTCTTCAAATAGTTGTTGAAAAAAAATTAGGATAGAAGGAGTCTTCCTCCCGTTTCAATTTATATGACATTTTTCAGTTCTCGAGATTCAAATTATATGAATTCGATCAATATATTAAAATATATTTATTTATTCGTATTGTAACTTATAGTATGTATCAAATAGTTTTTAAGTATCTATTGATTTTAAATTATTGAGTTGATCTAATTCAACTCTAGCTTATCGAAGACATGACTTTGTAGGTCGGGAATTGTGGTAGAAAGTTAGAAGGTAGTTGAATATTTTGTTGCTTTTTGCGTGATAGGCTTAGTGGGTAGATAGTATTAGCATTATTCTCATAATTTCTCGTCCTTAGATTTCTGCTACTATTTGTTATTTCTCGTGCTTCGATTATCGCTTTATTTTGCTTTAAATGTTATGTTACGCTTCCTCTATTATTTTCTATTCACAGCCACACATTCTACTCTGCTATCACAATACAATCAAATTGAAGCCAACTCAACATCCCATAGTCTATATGGCATTCACCCTCGTACACCTTGCAACTTGTCTCAACAAACATGTCCAATAGCAATTTTCCCTTCATACAATGGAGATTGATCCATCCAAATTCTTTCTCTTGCATCTTTGAATTGTCATTCCCACTTTCCAATGATACTACTAAACTGAAGAGTCACAAACCTAACCTCAATCAACCGTAAGCTCAAATTATCGCTGGAGACTAGACTTTTTTTTTTACTTCTGTTTTTTCTCGAGAGAAGCGCCTTTCGAAAACACAAATTTTCTATCTCGACGAGGTAGGAATAAGGTATACGTACACCTTACCTTCCCCAACTTCCACATGCGAGAATACACCGGATACATTATTGTCGAATTGAACATATAAACGCAAAAAGTGACATAGATTATGATAAAATAAAAGACGTACTCTCTCTATTCCAATTTATATGACACACTTTCCTTTTTAGTCGGTAAAAAAAATGACACATTTTTTAATTTGATAATAATTTAACTTTATGCTTAACGAGATGATCTATAACCACACAAATATTTTTTGTCTTGTTTTAGACCACAAAAATCTACCAAGGTGGAGATAAAGTCTGTATACACTCCACTATTTTTAAATTCTATGTTGTGAAATTTCAATGGGTATGTTGTCGCAGACAACAAGATTCAAAAATGCTCCTTTGTTTTTTAAAATTAATGTCTAGTGAAAAGGGAGAGTATTATTTTTTATTCGGTAAAGTTTGTGGTTTTGTCCACTTCCACGTTCCACGTTCCACGTTCCACGTTCCTTTACCTTTTCTGTCTGCTGACAATTATCAAATTGTCAAAACCGTGTGCCCCAAGATTCGTTCTAAAACAAACGTCGCCCCCTTCCTTAGCCCCTCATAAAATCCCCTCAACCTCATATTTCATGCGTCATTCCAATCAACAATCAAAATGTGTAAAGGTGTCCAGCCAAACGAGAAAGATCGCCTGAAAATCAAAGGATTTTACCTCCATTTATCATTCTCATCACCTACCGAAAATGTCTCAGTACCTGATTATCTAACTCTGCATTATCTCCCACGAATATGTGAGAGTCCGTTGGAGATTAACGAATCCAACATCCGATCCAATTCGCCCGGATTCGTTACGCTCCATCGGGTCGTGTCAGCTGAGAAAGTAACAAGAGTAATTTACGGAAGTAGAGATAGAGTTAAAGCGAGTGAAGGCGTAAAATTCGATATATTTATGGCTGATGTTAAGGTCATAAAGGGAATTTTCATGAAAGATTATGAGATTGAAGAGAATTGGAGAATCGATTGTAAGTGCGCGTTGGAAAACAATGATTTCAAAGTGAAAGGAGCGGAGGTGTGCGTGGCGGTGAAAGCACGCGCCGCCGCATTGATAACGGAGAAGGTGGAGATGACGGTGAGGAAGAGGAGATTATCACGGCGGAGGAGCTGTTTTCAGAAGTTGGAGGAGATACCTGAGCAAAATGAGTTTGAGTTTGATGGATCTACCTGTTGCTGCTCGGAGTGTGAAGGAAACTCCGATTCCGACAGCGTCGACACGGCGAAGACGGAGGGAGTTGGGTGGGCAGTAGATGTAGGGATATGGGTGATGTGTCTTGGGGTGGGGGTTGGGTATTTGGTTTCTAGAGCTTCTTCAAAGAGCTTAAGAAGGAGGAGATTCATATAAATTTATTATTAGTAGGAGGAATTTTAGACCCGTAGATTTAACCGGGTATGTTATTGTTATTAGTAGGAGGAATGTATACGGATTCTTATCCTAATTTGCAACAATAGAATGTTGCAGAAATTTTTGTACAAGTAGCTCAGTCTTTTGAAGAGTGATCTTGATATATTGTTAAATGTTAATAAACCCATTTTTCAGGCGATTATTTACTTTGCTTTGATCATTTTACTATTTTGTTACCCTTATTTTATTTTCTATCATGTTTTGGTTTTACTTTCTTTTGAGTCATGGGTTCCTTTTAAAAAAGGATAAGGTTTGCCCACATTTTTCTCTATAAACTCCACTTATGGGACTATATCCGAATTTTTAACTTGTTAGTTAGTAGCAGTTTTTTTTTATCTAGTTTGATGTTGAAATATATGACAAAAATATTTTTGATCCCTTTATAGATGTGTGGACATACTCATATTGGATAACGTGAGAGTGTGGCAAGAGTAAAGCGAGAGGTGATTGAAGAAGACTTAGAAGGAGGTGATTAAACATGATATGACATATATTTAACTTATTTTAGATACTAAGATATAGTGGTTAAAGATTAATGTAGAAGAGAGGTGATTGAAGAAGACTTAGAGGGAGGTGATTAAACATGATATGACATATATTTAACTTATTTTAGATACTAAGATATAGTGGTTAAAGATTAATGTAGAAGATTAACGGATAACTAAGTTTATGCTTTATCTCATGGAAGAGAGGGGGCTAGTCTTCTCTTTTTCTTTTAGTATCAGTATTCAGTTATAGCATAGTTCTTTATTTTTTGATGTGTATTATTATCTGTTATTACATTTATTTTGAATCTTGCTAATTTACCGTTTCTTTTTTTACAATCATGCATCAATTACTTTTCTTTTGAGATGAGATCTATCGAAAAAACTTCTTTACCTCACAAAACATGGGTAACATTTGCGTACATCCTATCCTCCTCATAACACTTGTGGAATCGCACTGGATTTGTTGTAAATATTTTTTACATAAACGGATTAAAAGTACACATTTTAATTAATTAAAAATTAAACATGCACAATCAAATATTATAAAAATTTAAATATAAATTTACCAATACTTGATGTGGCCAAAACTACTACTATTACTTCTTTATTTCTACTCCATCATATAAAAATATATCTAGGCAAGCCTTTTTAATTGTTCATAAGCATTTTTGAATTTTCGGCAAAGTGCATATATAAAGTAATTTGATAACTTACGAATAAACTTGATTTTTCATTTATTAACGTAGTTCTACCACGACAAATATTTAAAATCAAGCTGCACTTTAAAATTAAGCTGAACTATCAGTAGAGAAAGGACACACATTTAAGACGAAAAATAATGATAAAAACTTTCATCAGATAGCAAAACAATCCATGACAAATTTGCAGTATTTATTTATTTATTTTCTTAAAAATTATCGGTTGAACACTTGCAGTGTAAAACTGGACAAATTCGACTCTTTTCAGAATTTAAAGAAAAGACTTTGATATTTAGAGAAAAGATGGAGGATATATAGTGATTTAAAATTAAAATTATAATGAAAAGTCGTTTTGAAACTATCATGATTCCTTTTCACGGTCAAGGCCTTTTAATTCGAGAAAGATGTTGACTTCTATACATTGATTGTATAATCTAATCTGGTTACACTAATAAAATTATTTACAAGTTAATATTTATAATAAGTGAGATTGATTTATATAAAAATGTCTTAGGATTTGAACTATAGCTCATTTAAATTCATACAACAATAATATTCACCGTATTCAAATAATATAATTCCCACTTCTTCATCTGAATTCATATAATTTACATTTTAATCGTGTGCTGTCAACCGCAATAAATTTTTAAAAACCTTATAATTAAATATAGTCTGAGATATCAATAAATGACGGATAACTTTTAATATATATACTTATGTGACCTAGCTTACATTATTGATCTCAAGTCTAGACAAAAAAGAATGGTTGCATAAGTTGACAACAAATACAAAACCAACCAATTCATAATAAATTATACCAATATAAATATTATTGAAATGTACTTAAATACTCAGTTATCTATTTCATCGACATCCAATAAATAAATAAAATCCCAAGAGCTTCATTGCATACCACGTGAGTTTAGAATTTAACCGATTTTAACTTATCTCAAACTGAGACATTTATACTTATATATTTCTAATTAGGTTTTACTTCTCCTAAAGTCAAACAAATAAAATTAATACATACACAATTGTTGATTTTGAGTCTATATAAAAAAGAATGATTGCAGTAAGTCGATAATAAACATAAAACTAATCACTTTATAATAAATTCTTTTAATACAAATATTATTGAAATATACTTAATTACTGAATTACCTATTTCATCAACATCCAATAAATGAAAAATACCCTAGGAGCTTCATCACATACCACGTGAATTTAGAATTTAACGAATTTTAATTTTAACATATCTCAAAATGAGATTTTATTATTTTATACTTATATATTTCTAATTAAATTTTACTTCTCGTGAAGTTAAACAAGTAAAATTTATATATACACAATTAGCCAATAGAAAATGAACAGAAGGAGAATATACAAACAAAATATTGAACAAAAAAGGATCACTATTGTACAAGTAATTTGAATTCTCATTTTTTCTCTTTTTGTTGCTAAATTTTGATCATAGCACGTGGCAAGGGTCTACGTGTCCTTACGGGGATGCATGTATCCACGTCAGCGTTTCTACACCACCCAACTTATGATCCGGAGCCCAAACCCGAATTTATAGCCGGATACCCGTATCTATATGCTCCTTCATTCATATATTTCTTTGTTTTTCTATCTCATTTCATTTCTCATAGTAGTCAACAGATTCCCCTCATAAATTAATAAAATCACGTTCAATAAATTATCTCCTAGAATTTAGAGAAAAATATTAAGACAAAAAAATATATAAATTAAAACATATTATTAATAATAGCCTAATAATTCGGAGATAGAATTTAGCATTTTTGTGAGCTACATTCAACTGTCAATACATCGCCGATGCTCTCCGTTAACTTTAACGGACATTTCCACCGGTTTCCATAATCGTCGACTTATAATTCAGGCGATTTCTGTTTATTCGGTCGGAGCGGCGATGGCCGGCGGTCCGAGAAACTATTCGGCGAATCCAAATGATTACAAGCTTGTAGAAGAAGTAGGTTATGGAGCTAGTGCAACTGTTTACAGAGCGATCTATCTTCCTTTCAATGAAGTAATCGCAGTCAAGTGCTTGGATCTCGATCGCTGTAATAGCAATCTGGTGTGTTTCGTTTTCTCTCTATTTCTTCTGCTTTTGTTATGCTTAAGCAAGGTGTAGATATGTGTTCTTTGAGTTTTGCTGATGGAAATGTGACTTGACTTGCGGATTGGTTGATGTTTTGCTTTGTGATGTTCTCGTTTAGATGTATTTTTAGTATGGAGATCATATAGTTGAATTTTATTATAAAAGAAAAAAGAGAGGAAAAGATCATAGAGTTGAATGTAGGAGGCTTCAAATTTGATTTCCTTGTTTGCTTTGACTTGTCATAGGTCCATGTTTTTACTCCTTGTAAACAAGGCTCATTTTCTGGTAGTCCCAAGTGATGTTGATTGAACAAAGTAACTGATTTTGTATTTGTATTGGCCCTAAAGCGAAAAGCTAAAAAAGCTCTAAGGTCAGTTGGGGCTTTAAGCGCAAAGTGCAGAAAAAGCGGGGGCTTTAACGAAAAAAGGCCCAAAGGTGCAAAAATACAGATCTATATATGTTTAGACCAAGTCTAATAATAATAAGCATGAATAATAAATATATGGACAAAGAAATTGTAAAAATATTACGATAAAGTGAAATATCATATATCTAGTGTCACCTCTTCAAGAGAGACTCATTGGCAAGGAAAAATATGTCTTAGAGCCTTGATGATGACACTGAAGCGCACATAAAGCGAGGCGAAGCGCTCAACATGTTTTGAGCCACGCTTCAGGGCTTAAGCGCGCCTTTGACAACACTTAATCAGATTACATAGTGGCATCTGGTTTTATCTACCGGTAACAATTACCCGATTTGGAGGCTTTAAATTCTTTTTTTGAACTCTTTTTGGATTGCGCTTTAATGTCAAAGATTCCGGTTTGCTAGGTGTTCTGCTGATGATGTATGCATATGAAGTTCTCTTCAAGGGCATAAAAAGAACATATAAAATCTTTGGCTAATTTTGAAATGCAAATTGTTCCACGTCTATGGCAAGTCATTTCCTAATTTTACTTTTCTTTGTTGTTGTTGGGGATCTTTTCAGATAGAAATAATATGCTTCAAAACTATTTAGCAGGACAAAAAGAAACAATACTCACCAATGTAATGTTCAATTGGATCAGATAACGAAGGATAGAAAATGACAGAGCGACTTGTATTGAGTGATAGGTTGATCGACAATGAAATGGACAACAAAACTTTACAACATTTTCTTAAATACATTTTTGATGGAGCTTTATCTGAGAAGCCCATGGTTTTGCTTTACAAATACCGTCGCAATCCAGTACTCAACATGAAATCACATTATCCCTGTATCAGGGGATTCTAGCTATCAAAATTCAAAGAAGTTTTCTTGTTGGTTAGTGGATTTCTCTCATCAAGTTCTTGTTTGACTTGTCCCTAGTAGAATACCACGATATTCATCTATTTGGAGTTATTATTTTCAGTGGTGAATTGATCTTTGGATATCTTTTCCTTCTTTATAAGGTGAATACAGATTTGGTACAAGCAATTAATAGTCCCCTTACTATAACCAGCCCGAGGAAAATATTTGAGAGGAAGTATCCCTGAAAGTAACCATGACCATCTGTGCTAGGTCTATTTTCGTGCCACCCAGCATTGTTGTGCTTCTTTTCACTTGTGATAGTAGTACATTTTGGTAGGTTGATCGATGTGTTCGATATAAGCACTCACTACAATTTATTAGGTCAGTGATATCAAAGGCAAAAAATGCTATGTTGCTCGGACTCTCCAAAAATGCCGCTCCGCCTGTGCCACCTAGCGTTGTTGTGCTTCTTTTCACTTGTGATAGTAGTTCGTTTTGGTAGGTTGATCGATGCGTTCGATATAAGCATCCACTAAAATTTATTAGATCAGTGTTATCAAAGGAAAAAAATCACTAAAAATGTAGAAAACTGCCAAGTGTTTGCTGGTGTTTTAGCTTTTAACTAAAGCATGAGCTTTAGTGTAGTAAGGCCGCGACGAGAAAAAGTATAATACGAGATAGTAACAAAAAATATAAATAATAGTTGTATGGGCCATAGAAGTGAAAAACTACAATTGCATAGAATATACAGAGTAAAAGCCATATTAACAGGTTCAAATCTATTTTAAAATGTATGATTTAGAAGCAAGTTTTTTGTCTCTGTGTGACCTATAGGTCATGGGTTCGAGCCGTGGAAGCAACCACTAATGCTTGCATTAGGGTAGGCTGTCTACATCACACCCCTAGAGTGCGGTCCTTACCCGGACCTTGCTAACACGTGATGCTTTGTGCACTGGGATGCCTTATCTTTTTTATACTAAAATTCTGATTTCATAGTTTCTAACATACTCATCCAAAAGTTGCCAATATATCCTTGTGGCCAATGAACTGGGTGCAAACCGCAGAGACCAGGGTTTAAATCCTAGTAGAGACAAAAGCACTAGGTGATCTATTCCCATCTGCCTAAACTTTGGCGGTCATCTGTGCTGATGGGAGGCATCAGATACCTGGTGGAGTAGTTGAGGTGTGGACAAGTTTGCCTGAAAACTTCCATTGCATAAAAATATCTTATTGCTACTAATATTTTTATACTTATCAGAAAAAAGAATTAACTTTTAGGTTTATATAATGTATCAATTTGTTATCTATTTTATCGTGCTCTTTAACACTATTAAAAGAAAAAAAGACTATTAAGGTGCACAATTGTCCACCTTTTAATTGGCTAACAGCCCGTACTCGAAAATGAATTTGGAAACTCTTATCTTGATTGAATAGCAGAGAAACGAACTCCATTTGGCTAACCAACTTTATTCAAAATTCATTTGATTTGAATGTTAAAGACTAGCTTGTCATTTTGCAACTTCTACCAACAATTTTGGATGGAAAATTCTGACAGGGGGGCACTGGTTGTGGATGTCGCTAAATAATTTTATTTCCATGTTATTAGGGAACAATATGAAGGGAACCTTGGAGTAACGGGTAAAGTTGCTGCCATGTGACCAGGAGGTCATGGGTTCAAGCCGTGGAAACAACCTCTTGCAGAAGTGTGAGGTAAGGCTGCGTACAATAGACCCTTGTGGTCCGGCCCTTCTCCGGACCCCGTACATAGCGGGAGCTTAGTGCACCGGGCTGCCCTCTTTTTTAGGGAACAATATATTTAATTGGTGCATGTTCATTTCATGTCATAATAACCTGCCAAACTAATTGCCTCTGGAACTAGCTCTCCACTCCTATCCAAAAGAGGGAAAAGATCCTCATATATTCTCTAATTGGGATACTATATTTTTACTTATTGATTTCTTAACTGTTTCACGGGGGCCCGATTCTCCTCCGTTAACAACGTTATGAATTAAAGAGTAACAAATTTAAATATCAATTAATGAATTCCCAAACTAGTTGGGATCAATTATATGAATCCTCTTTATTCGTTCAACTCTATTCAGGCTCATTTTTACCTTCATTTTAAAGACAAGTTAGAGGTTTTCTTACTAGATATTTTCTAAATCTCACATTTTCACTCGTACAAGTCTCTACCGAAACAAAAAAGAGAAGTGAGACAGTAACAATTAAACCTTAAATCACACTATTTGGATCTTTTGCGTCCATAGGGTTATGTTTTCAGCAAGGTTGCAAGCATACCGAGAGAGTGCAAGTCTTTTGAGAAAATTTCTTTCAATGTGATTTTTGGTCTCCGTCAACTCCTTTTCGAGGAGTAGAAGTGTCAAGGAAGGCTTCTTATAGTTACAAATTGAGGTGTCATGTTATAAATACTGTTTTTGTAATTGCATTTCTGTTTGAGTAGGATCATGCTGCTATTTTGCAATAGAGTGTTTGAAAGAATTTTACTTCTCCACAGGATGACATATGCAGGGAAGCTCAAACAATGAGTTTGATAGACCATCCTAATGTAATAAAGTCATTCTGTTCATTTGTTGTTGAGAGCTACATCTGGGTGGTGATGCCCTTCATGGCTGAGGGTTCTTGTCTACATCTCATGAAAATAGCATATCCTGATGGATTCGAAGAATCTGCTATTTGTTCTATGTTGAAGGAAACTCTCAAGGCGTTGGAATATCTCCATCGACATGGGCACATCCATCGAGATGTTAAGGTTTGTTAGAACTGTTGTTCCCTTGTTTTTGATCTTCAAGTTGTGATATTTATGGTTTCTCTACCACTGTTCTCATCGCAGGCTGGGAATATATTGCTGGACACTAATGGGGCAGTAAAGCTGGGCGATTTTGGTGTTTCAGCATGCATGTTTGACAGTGGTGATAGACAGCGGTCTAGGAATACCTTTGTAGGAACTCCGTGCTGGTGAGCATATAGCCATCCTTTCAGTCAATTCCCATCCATCAATAGGTGTTTCTATGCAAGTCTTGTCGTGTTCTACATGTCCATCAACTACTTTTATTTTTTAGGATGGCACCGGAAGTTCTGCAGCCTGGAACTGGATATGATTTCAAGTGAGTTTTCTCCGTCGCGGTGCAAGATCTTGATGGTTTCATATGTTATGATTTGTTTGAGAAAGCCGGAATTTGAATTCCTTTTGAAATTGTATCATTGGATTAAGTTACTGAACTTTTAGTATTGAAAGGTATTAAGTATATGCATTTTAATCCGGTTACTGAATTCAAATATGAATTATCCTCTTTAGCATTTGTTTGAAACTAAAACTAGAAGTATATTATTTGTCACTAGATAATGCTATCTAGAGTTTATGTACATGATGACATGTTGTAAGCATTTTAATTCATGTAATAAGCAACTATGATTGATTAGAAACTTGTTTTTGGATATGTGGTCTTTCAGACTTCAGTGATAACTAAATATTGTTTTACTTGAAGTTGGTAAAGCAATTTAAGTGCCACACAGAGTAGTACATGTGTTTTGAGTTTATGTATAAACAAGTCTAAATTTTTAATGACTTAATCTGGTAATTTTAAGTGCTTAAGACAGTTACCAAACATGATCTAAGATGAGAATTCTGAATTCTGACATAAAGGTCTACCTTTTCTTGTCTAAGTGATATGTTTGTGTACTTATACAGGGTCACTGAGAATATTTATATTATTGATGCTATTGACACTAATTTTCTTCCTTCTACAGGGCTGACATTTGGTCATTTGGAATAACTGCCCTGGAGTTGGCTCATGGTCATGCGCCATTTTCAAAGTACCCTCCAATGAAGGTATATATTCATTTCCAAGATGGGTCAACAACAATACTTTTAACTTGGTGCTTGAGTATGCATTATTTAAGTTACCCTCTGTTCTCTTGCCACAGGTACTACTGATGACAATACAGAATGCCCCTCCTGGACTTCATTATGACAGAGACAAAAAATTCTCTAAGGTATTAATTCCAGTTTTTTTTTTTTTTTTGATAAGTAGGTATTAAATTCCAGTACCATTCAACTCTACCCAGAAAAAAAGTAAGCGCCATTTCATTTGCATTTGTACATGGAGCAACAACAATAACAACAACCTATCCAGTATAATCCCACAAGTGCATTTGTACATGAAGATATTTGTATATGTTGCTCTGCTATGTGCTTTAATCTTTATCTTGTGTCATTTATGGAAAACAAAAATGGTTTTTACTTGTCATAACAGTCATTCAAGGAAATGGTTGCAATGTGCTTGGTGAAAGATCAAACTAAAAGGCCAACTGCTGAGAAGTTGTTGAAGCATTCTTTTTTCAAAAATGCCAAGCCTCCGGAGCTTTCTGTAAATAAACTCTTTGCTGACTTGCCACCACTTTGGAATCGAGTTAAAGCCCTCCAGGTATTTCATAGTATGGTTGTTCTAAAGGTTGCTTAGTTTTCCTACTTAGCATTGTCTAATGTTGCTTGATGAAATTATTGCAGCTTAAAGATGCTGCCCAACTAGCTTTGAAGAGAATGCCTTCTTCCGAGCAGGAAGCATTATCACAGGTTTGTGGCAAGTGTTCTATCAATGACATTGTTCATTAGTGCTCAATGGTTATACCATCTTAGTTCGCGTGCATTTATTTGTTGCAGTAGCTGCAATGCTATTCTTCTATGAGCGAAAATGCCATTTTGTTCTAAAATTAGTTTTCCATCTTTGATGAGAGAATGTAATCAGCCTCTCAATTATGAATTCCTGATCTTTGGATCTCCATTTTACTCTTTTGAACTTTGTGCATTCCATGAAAATCGGAGATATCAAATTGATTAGAGTGTATACTTGCTAATTATAACTGTCAAATTCATTCTTTTGGTTCTTTTATTCTTTTAGAGAATGTTGTACTTTCTCTTCTTGTACACTTCCGATCCTTTGGGATTGGGGATAGGATGTTGATGATATACCTCAGGTTTCAAAAAGAAAATAACAAAAAGGATGGTGATGATGTACTCAAATAATGTTCTTAGCCAAAAGGATTGCTTCTTGCATTGTGTCTATGGCCCTATTTTTATCTAAAAAGCAAGTAAAAGCATTTTCCTTCATCTTTTTCCCTTTTGCAAGTGTCTAATTTGTGCCTTTAAGCTAATCTTTCTCATTTCAAGTTTCTTTATCTGTGGCATCTGAGAGTGAACAAGGTGGGGAATTGCCTTCTTTAAATTTTTCCTTCTGTTTTAACTTTTTGTTGTTCTTCACAGAGTGAATACCAACGGGGAGTTAGCGCCTGGAACTTTGATTTGGAGGATTTAAAGCTTCAGGCTTCACTGGTATGTATGTGAGAGGTGTCTCTTTATGTATGATAAAGACGCTATTCCACTTTCACTCCATGATTTTTGCCATTCCAAATTTATAGTCTCTTGTTTGCTGTGGCAGCTACAGGAGGATGACGAAATACAAGAAATTAAGGAAGAAAATGATAGCATGAAAGCTTATATAAACTATAAGGTCTTTGCCAGTCTTTTTATGTGGTGCTTTAGTCTATTTTCAGGTTATTCACATCGGCCTTGAACTGTTCGCCTATTTGCAGGAGAAATCTATTGCCATACAATATGCTGGAAAATCAACCCCTAGAGAAGATTCTAATGCCAGGTATATTCCTTTTCTTTTTGGCCAGAGACATAGAATTAGTCATAGAAAGATATCAAATTAGTAGCTGTTAGTTTGCAAGGGGGAATTGACGCCTTATTTTGAATTTCAACTTTTAATGAGCTTGAATTCCTTGTACTTTTAGGTGTCAGAACTAGTTAAACCATTTTTGGACCAACTATTATACTCCTACCACTTCATTTTAAAAAGTTTTATTTTCTGGATGCGGAGTTTAAGATGTTAATTTGACTTATATATTATATTGATGGAATACATATTAAAGTAATGATTGAAAATTAGCATGAGACTGAAAATATCATGTTGAAGTTCAAAATTTGGATACTTAAACGAATCTTTATCATAGAAAGTTGTGAAAGACTTATAAGACTATTGCGGAATGGTGTCAAACATTTTGGAATATCCCATAATACTAAGTGTGTCATACAAATATAGGCGCAGGATATATGTGCTCTCATGTTAAATAATGTTCTGAGAGTCCATATTGATGTTTTTAAGTTAGTTTGTCAGTATTTATGATTTTACGTGGAGACGGGTAGAGGGGCGATCCACTATACACCGAGTTTCGAACCATGCGTCGCTAGCCCTCAGTTGTTTCTTGGTTATAAAAAAAAGTTAGTTTATCCTCTATTCTGGAGCGTATATTTTTTCCTGCTGAATCAAGTACAAACCAGATATCCTCAATGTAATTTTTATCTTCTTCAGAAGATAAACACATCAGCATATTTTATGAGAACTAACTGCTCTCTCCTGGGAAGAATATTAATAATGGTTTTGTCATCATCACCCAATATGATAGTTTAGGTAATGGTTATGCACGGGCTATGATTATGTGAGCCATTAGTTAAAGTTTTATTTTCTCTCAAGGTAGGCCTTGGATTATTATCATCTCAATTTTTCGTTGATACATTTTGTTCCCAGTGAGCAAGAAAGTGTTGGTGAAGTGCCATTAGCTGAATATGAGATCAAGAAGGGAAAAGATTTGGAAAGTAGTTCACTAGATTCTGATCATTGGGAGAAAAATGGACTGAAGAAGAATGCATCAAAAACGGAGTTGCCACCGCTAACCTCAGACAGGGATGCTTTACTGGCCAAGAGTAGAACTCAAACACCAAAAGCTCGTCAAAGTCAGAGCGGACCACTTATGGCAGGCGTTGTACTTAGTCACTCGGCATCAGAAAGAGCTCGAAACTCCGAAAGGTTCTGTACGACTCATTGTTTTCTTATTCTACTGTATCTTACATTGCACCAAGACAAATTATCAAAGGAAAAACATTGCACCAAAACTTTAACTATGAAGCTTCATTAATATTCAGGAATCAAGTAGCCTCTCTTTTCAGTCCATTTTCAACTGTAGGGTGAAGATATTGATCAGAACTGAATGCTTAAACTTGGCCTCTCTACCATCTATCTGGCAGGTCCCCGATTTTTTTTTTAAAAATGTTTCTTTGTTGGAACAAAAAAGATTTCCATGAGAGAAGGAATTCTCACAGGAATTTTCTCTAAAATTAGTGCGTTGGATACATTTTATAGAGGCTAATTCCAGTGTAAAAATAATCCAATAACATTCTACTGTAGTCCATTGTGCTTTATTTGACCATTTGCATATTGAAATATGACTGTTTGTTTGGACAACTGTTGTCAAATTGAGAACTTTTAGTGAGGTAACATATGTTTCTCTTGCAGAAGTGAGATTGAAAACCAAAAACCAGTGGATAAGACTCATCCAGTGCGAAGAGCACCGAGCTTTAGTGGCCCTTTAATGCTTCCAAACCGAGCTTCAGGAAATAGTTTATCAGCTCCGATTAAATCATCTGGGGGTATTAATGCTTTCAAGACAAGTTCATTTTGCTATTGTGTGTATGACTGACAATTATAGGAAAAATCTAGGTGACATGCTAACTAAAGGCAAGACTTCACTTTGCACTAATCATAATTTTTATCTGTTCAGGATTCAAAGATTCTTTGGATGACAAGTCGAAGCCGAACTTGATCCAAATAAAAGGGCGTTTTTCTGTAACATCAGAAAATGTAGATCTTGTAAAGGTAAATCATATTTTTTCATACTCTTTTCTTTTAGATGACTATTTGCCAACTTAAATATGTATGTTAGGATATTCCGTTATGTACAGTTCCTCGACGATCTTCCCAAGTAAGTGGTGTGGTGTTGCCTTCTCAAAACAACTCAAGTATTTCATTCCTGTAGTATCTTTGACACGATTTTTGTGATTCCCAGGGATCACCACTTAGGAAGTCTGCTAGTGTTGGAGAATGGCTGGTCGAATCTAAACAAATGGTGTGTGTATTGTCCCTTTCTTTACTGCTGCAGTTAAATGATGTGAATATGTTAAAACTTGAGCCACACCCTAATGGTGCTACTTTTCTTAACCAAGTGAAAAAAACAAAGAACTTATATTGACATAATAATACTGCATTTTTCTTAATTTTCAGCCACCCTGTCAACCGGCCAAGGACCTTGGCCCTAATGACGTTCCTGCTTCAGTTCTCATGCCTCACCTACAAAATCTCTTTCAACAGACGTCAATTCAACAGGTAAGCATCAGTGTATGGTAGGGATATAAGATCCGTAACCTTCCACAACGCACATGACATACACAGATAAAAAACCCAGACAAAACAAAAACAAAAAAGAAATGTGAAATTCAAGATTATCTAATCCAATTCTATTTCTCTGGTAGTTCTAACTCTTTATTTCTACTGCATTTGTTATCAGGATCTCATTGTAAATCTGTTGAGTATCTTGCAACTATCTGAGGCAGGAGATTGTAAGTAACCATTGAGGAAGAAATGTCTGATGTCCTTATGTAAAGATATGTCTACCAATAGTGACAGGATTCAGGTTTACTTAGATGAAATTTCTTGTTCTGTCTCAGCTTCTCAAAATGGAAAGTTATCTCCCCTACAGCGCCCAGAAAATAATGGAACTGTAAGTACATGTCTCTGCTTTGAAAATATGCTAGCTTTAAGACTTTAAAAAATGCAAATGTTTATGTGGAGCTACATAAACTTTTGTATTTTATGGGCAACTTTTGTCTTTTATCACATGGCAACCGTTCATTTTGATAAGACTTCCATTTTGCAGGTTGAAGCAGCTGTTTCTGAGAGGGAGAAGCTATTGCTAGTCAAAATATCTGAGCTTCAGGCTAGGTCAGTCTGCTGTGGACACAAATCAACTGTGGTGCATGCTTCTCAGAGTTCTATGTAGAAATGTTAATCAAAGTACTGATCTTCTCTCTACTTTGCAGGATGATTAATTTGACAGATGAATTAACTGCAGAAAAATTAAAATACTGGCAGGTGAGTGCATACTCAGTTTCTTTGATGCATAGGTCTATCTAAATGTAATTGGATTGAAGAAAAAAGAATGGGCAGAAGAGGGGTTTATTGTGGTTAAACAGACACCAAATACTTTCAGGGCTAGTACCAGAAATTCGTGGTTACCTTCACATTTCCCCCTTCCCGATTTAGGTGTCATTTGTCAATTGGTTGAACTGAAGGAGAAGAAAAGTTAAGGTATTAGTCTTTAAGCTTGGTGCCAGTTGAGTGAAATGAAGGGATGAAAGAGAACAACAACAACAATGTACCCACAAGTGGGGTTTGGGGAGGATAGAGACGCAGACCTTACCCCTACCTTGGGAGGTAGTGGGATGAAAGAAAACAAGAGTAAAATAAAGGTACAATTTCCAAGAGCTTTTGGGTACATCTGTCTAAGGTAGAGGTAAAGAAAGATACGTGAAAAGGAAAATAAAGATGAAACTCTAATGGATAAAATTGGATAACATGCAGCGCAAAAAAGTAAAAGAGTTAAGAAAAGAAAAGCGCTGCTTTCTAAGTTCGTGCGTACTAATTGGGTGAGCTGAAGGGGAAGAGAGGGTAAAGCAGCACTTTATGATCATTTAAGTTCAATTTCCTGACCTTTCCAAAGAATGTATCATTGCAAAATATGACTAGTTTCTCCATATATTTTTGTAACGTTTCCCATTTTCTTTCATATTTCTTTTCTTTCCAAACATGAGAAATAGCAATTCCATGGAATTTTTTTCATAAATAATAATAATGATAATAATAATAATTAAAAAAATTGTCTTGAGCCGAGGGTCTCCCGGAAACAACCGCTCTACCTACCAATGTAGAGGTAAGGTCTGTATACACTCTACCCTCCCCAGACCCCACATTGTGGGATTTCACTGGGTATGTTGTAAAAAAAAAGCACCAATTGTGTGGAGATCTCTTTTCCTCGATGAGATTCAGGTTAAAAAACTAGGCATGGAGTGACAACAATTGAAAGAAAGGAGGGAGGGACGGCTGAACAAGAGGTTTATTAGCAGTATCCAAGTGTTTGCTCATTTGTTAACAATGATTTTTTATCTGCTACCAGTTGCAGCAGCGGTTGCAATGTCAAGTTGCGGAGAGGACGGGGACAGAAGAATTGGAATCTTGATGACAAATGATACTTTTCAAGTGTAAACACCGTGTATATTCAGGTGTCTATTTGATTTGTTAGAGGGGACAATTTTGAATTCTTCACTCACAGGTAATTTTGCCTTGGACAGACTTTATCAGCCTCGTTTGCTTTTGCAGGTTGAAGTATAGGAAGAGGCAGAGTGTACTTATTCTTATGTCGCTGAATCATGCACTTGTCCTTGTTGAATAGCTCGTGTGGTCCATCTCCAAGTGGCAATAAACAAAATAATCAGTGCATAGATCATTTCTTCATTTGTTTGACGAGTACGAGCTGAAAACAAGCTTCTTGTGCAGATTCACGTCTTCCAATCCAAGAGATTATTTGTTTAGATCTAGAAGATTGTGTAGAAGATCTTGGCGGGGAGAGGAAGGCAGAGAGTGGGGTTGGAGGATTCAATTCCGTCCAATTTTGTCTGTAGATCCTTAGTTTATGTTGTAGTCAGTCTGAATGCAACATTAAGTTGTAATTTTGTATCATATATCACAAGTTTCACAACCAATGTGACCATGAGATGTCTTCAATAATGTTTTTAGCTTCACAAGCATCCCTCAAGCTGGTCGATGCCTAACATATTTGTGGCGGTTGCCAAATTGCCAATTGCATAAATGAAGAGATGGATCTATTACTGTTGGATCCGACTGAATCTAAGCAACTGTAGTTATTTGTGAGTTACGGCCTTTTAATACAGTTTTTGTTTTTTGTAAAAAGTTGTGTTTTAGTACATTTTTGTGGCATCCAAATACACCTAGTTGAGTAGACGGTGATAGTTCAGGTAGGAAAAAGGAACAACGGATAGTTGGTCTAGTCAACTTTGAGGTAGGAAATCAATCGACAACTGAGTTGGCCTCTACGTTCCTATTTTCGATTGATTTTAAATATTTGGTAGGAAATCAATTGACAACTGAGTTGGCTTCTACGTGCCTATTTTCGATTGATTTTAAATATTCGGCCAATTCAACCTCGAGGTGTGTTTGAATACCAAGAGAGTGATAGTTTAAATAGATTAATAGATAGTTGCATAATTCACGAAAAAATGACAATTTAGATATATTTTTTACTATTATCTTTTGTTTGGTAAAAAGTAAAAACCAACATCTATAGACAGTGAATCAGCTATACCTTTGGACTTCATTTTAGGTTTACGATGTTTGGTCAAAAGTTTGTTTGTATTAGTAGTGGACCCAATTTCGAAAATGAAAAGCGCCAAACAGGACCCATAAGATATTCATTTTCTTAAGGGGGCACTGTTCTCAAAACGTACACTATTCACGAATCTTTTCCTAATTATAATTCCATAATAATCCTAACCTAATCCAATCACCAAACACTTCGCCGGCATCGGTTAGATGCTGCCGTCGCCGTTCTCTATCTCCGGCGATGAAATCTCTCACTTCCACGTCCGCAGTACTTCTTTCTACTTCACCGTCCTTACGATCTTCTCTCTTACCATCTCTCCAACCTCTATATCGAGCTCGCCTTCGCAACAAGCTTAATCTGGTAATTAATTAACTTAATTACTACTTCGTCATTTTCTAATCTCATTTTAACTTAAATATCAAGTTGTTGGGATTAAAAACGTGTATTGCAATGAAAATAAGCTCAATAGAGCTGAAATATACTCACCCGATGTCTTTTAAAACTTATGATCTAAAATAAGACAGATATTTGTGGGACATTAAATCATCTCATTAAGGATAAAATGGACATTTTAATCTACTAGTACTTCATTTTCTAATGTCATTTTAACTTAATTACCAACTTGTTGTGATTAAAAACGTGTATTGGAATAAAAATTAGCTCAATAGAACTTAAATATACTCTCTGTCTCAATTTATGTGACACTATTTGATTAAGCACGGGGTTTAAGAATGAAAAAATGACTTTTTGAAATTTGTGGTCCAAAAGAAGCCTTACGTATTTGTGTGGTGGTAAATCATCTCATTAAGGGTAGAATGGATATTTCAAAGTTAAATTGTTTGTAAATATAGAAAAGTGATATTTTTTGGGACAGACTAAAAAGGAAAGCGTGTCATGTAAATTATGAACAGAGAGAGTATTAAGGATTCAGATAGCGAGACTTCAACTAGTTTGGGATTTAAGGCGAAGTATATTGGTTGATATGTTGCTAATCTCAGTTCATCATGAAGTTTGTTAACTTAATGATGATGCATTGTTATTGATTTTTCTAATCTCATTTTAACTTAAATACTAACTTGTTGGGATCAAAACGTGTATTGGAATGAAAATGAGCTCAATAGAGCTGAAATATATTAAGGATTCAGATAGCGGACTTCAACTAGTTTGGGATTAAGGCGAAGTATATTGGTTGATATATTGCTGTTCTCAGCTTTATCGTGAAGTTTGTTAACTTAATGATGATGTCATTGTTATTAATATTGTAGAGAAGATTGAGAAATGGAACTTACAGGGATCAAAACGTGTTGGGATGAAAATGAGCTCAATAGAGCTGAAACATATTAAGGATTCAGATAGCTAGACTTCAACTAGTTTGGGATTTAGGCGAAGTATATTGGTTGATATATTGCTGTTCTCAGTTTTATCGTGATGTTTGTTAACTTAATGATGATGTTATTGTTATTGATTTTGTAGGGAAGATTGAGAAATGGAACTTGCAGGGCAGAGTTTGCAAACGATGCACCTTATGCGGTCGCTATCGGGGCTTGCATTTTAAGCTCGTGGGTTTTCCCGACTACTTACTCGGAGGATGAGGATGGTGAATCCATGATTGATTCTGCTGATGCAAGGTTTGCTGTCATGGGAATTATCAGCATCATTCCATATTTTAATTGGATGGTGAGGTTTTTCTCATTGCATATTTGTCATCATTTGTCCTACATTTGAATTTAGGATTTAGGGTTGACGAAGGTGAAGGGTTGTGGTAGTTTGACAATAACGTAAAAGCAATCAAACCATTAGGGGATTCATATAGCTGAGCCCAACTAACTCGGTATTGAGGTGTGATTGATTGATTGATTTCCTGGTTTACTTTGTAGAGTTGGGTTTTCGCATGGTTGGATACTGGGAAACCGCGTTATGCTGTTTATGCTCTTGTGTATTTGACTCCATATATAAGGTACGGAACTCTCAAAACTTTAGTTTTCTAGGTGATGTTGCACTATTGAGTATCTTATCACCAGCCTAAATGTGTTACAAAGATATAGATACTTTATCAACAAAAAAAAGGATTAAGTTGTATAGCATTTTGCTCAACAAATTAGCTAAAAAGCTAGAGAACTTATTTGAACAGGTTTAAAATTTGCTTATTCTGGATTAAGTTGTATAGAACTTTGATCAGCTAATTAGATAAAACAGCTAGACAACTTATCTGAACAAGTTTAAAATTTGCTTCTCAAAAACTTTTTGTCCTCTGGTTTCAGATTTGCTATTTTGAAAAAGTTATTCTCATATATCTGGGATGTTTCTGTTGCTCAAATTAGTGTAGTTGTAATTATTTTGTGAACTTTCTGGTTCTTCCTAATCAGATATATGATTTCTAATTTTCTAGAATATGAATGAATACCTGATAAAAATTTATGATTTCTAGATTATCTGGAAGTTCTCCAATTGTTTGAAGATTAGTTTAGACTTATTGTTAAACCTGTTTCTCATGGAGCTTGACTCAAGATACGAAGATTTGATGTGTCTGCCACTTTATGCTGAAGGCTGTGAAGCATAAGCCTGATTTTGTATGACCTAAACAGTTTGCCTAAGATTGTTCCCTGAAAATATCGAAAATCATGCAGAGGCTAAAACCAAAAGTGAGACCCTTGAGGATTTTCGGTTTTCTTCCCCTAGACTTCTTCAATGCCACTAAATGCAAAAGAGTAATCTAGCGGTCACCCTTCTCGTATATTGTTAGAAACAGCCTTTCAGCACTCCGAATGCCAAATATAGAAAATAACTCTATTATTTGGACCAGTACTCAGCACTGCTATAGGACTGAAAAGATGGTGAATAGCTTTTCGTAGGATAATCCCTTGAATAGTGAAAGGTCTCACTTGCTCTTTTGGTCCTTTGTTGATAACATCAGATTCTCTAGGAAGCTGGTATTCTCTGCTGCTGTAGCTTTAGGCAAAGGAACTATCAGCATTTTTTTGATGTTTAATTGAGTCATTTCGCCTTGATATTTATAACCAATTCTGATGCCCTTTTATCATATGCAGCACCAATCTGTCTCTATCTCCTGAAGATAGCTTGCTACCCATAGCTAGCATCCTCTTGTGCATCTTCCACATTCAGGTAATGTATCTACAGTCTATCTCACACTTGATAAATCAATTATGCTGAGGTTCTCTGATACGATCCTGGATAGCCCAGCTAGCACTAAGTTCATTGCGAGGAGAATAGAGCATCTCAACTGTAATTTTTGTTATGTTGTTGTTGTTCCAAAAGTGGGAGTTCTTAAATTTTATTTCCTTTCCTTAGTTGGTTTAGTATTTCTTTCCTAGAAGGGACACCTTGCTTCCTTTTCTTGGTAGATTCTACGTTCCATATTGTTTCCTTAGTAGAACAGGGATTTTCTTTTCCTTGTTTTTATTTATTTCCTTTGTTGACTTGAATAGGGATGTAATAGTTATAAATACTTGGTAGACATCGTTTAGGGGGAGATTGGCTATTGTGACTACAAACAAAATTTTGAAGTTGAAAACCTTATAGTTTGGATTGAACTTGAAAATTACTTTTAAGCTTTGAGTTCTTGATGGAATTTCTTTCTACCTTTAATTATTATATCTTTGGTTCTTTCTTGTCGTTCTTTTAGGGGTGATTGATTTCATATATCAATTGTTATCATAACGTTCAGTTAGGGTCTGAGATTCTTTTTGTTCTTCAATTCCTTCGATAACTTCTATAATTCTATTTTATTAATTAGTTTATTATTCCACTTTGTGTATCCCGAATTGTATCATCCTCGTTGAAAATTTCATCTGGTTCCAGCTGGAAGCATTCAAAAAAGATGGAAATGTTCAGGTGTTGGATAAATTTACAGAGACTGGAAAGCATATGTCAGAAAAGGTATCAACCACGTGAAGCACTTACTAACACATGTAAATGATTTAGAAGTTTTATCATCCGTATCTAATCTTTCAAATTGGCTTGAAGGAGGAAACAAACGATCTTAAGAAGTTGCCTTCAGCAGATGAGATAAGAAGGTGGGAAATTTCTAGAAGACCTGAAAATCCCGAGCACTTGAAAGAAGATGAAGAAGATCATAGTTGAAGGAAGCACTAAATTTGCCTGTTTAAGGCTGAGTTTTGATGAGCCGAACGCCAATCCCTGGAAGGAGCACAATCATATGCTGGAGTGTAACTGTGTAAGTAGTTCACTGACCAAACAATAAGCATCTTCTGTACACAAAACGGATTGATCTTAATGTGCGATGATTCAACTCTGCACCAAATATCTAAATGGTCTCTTATCAAGATTGGACCAGGGCCTACTATCTTTCACAGTTGTAGTATGACTGCCTCATCTGCAATACCCTATTAGTTTTGCTGGGTTATTCCCCTTTCATGCTGTTTCTCTTCCTGAGCTCTACGTATTAAGGGAAGCTTGTATTCTTAGTAGTTTTACACTGAACAGAGATTCATGCCATATTGGCAAGTCTCACCTCATAAATTGTGTACGTATACTGTCGTTGTGAAGAATTTTTGATCTGCAATTCTTAAATTCCAGTGTTTGCAGGACATTATATATCACAGTTTCATAGATATAAATAAGCTTCAAGTGTGATACGTGATGGTGTTATTGAAGCATGTGATTTGTGATAGTGTAAAAGAGAAGTTAGAAATATGGTCGAGGATGAATATAATTATTAGGCTAGAAACCTTTCTTGCCCTTTCAACAGCAAAAAGTAGTGGTTCAATACTAAATTATGAATGTGAATTATCGTCTAGAATTCTCAGACATTATATGACCGGCAAAAAAGAATTGGTGCTTGATGAAAGGATTCATATTTCACGCTATGTCGTGGGCTGGGAAGAGAGTTACTCCACGAAGCTTTGACATTCGATGTTCTTAAGGAGATTATTTTCTTACTATTCATCTAACTTTCCTGCTTGATTTGTAGAAAAGGGAAGGTAGTAAATCCTCTAACCAAACAACTCATCCTTTTTAATAAACAAGGGA
The DNA here is from genome assembly GCA_029783415.1 of Anisodus acutangulus. Taxonomy (NCBI): domain Eukaryota; kingdom Viridiplantae; phylum Streptophyta; class Magnoliopsida; order Solanales; family Solanaceae; genus Anisodus; species Anisodus acutangulus. The sequence continues at coordinate 61,632,449 of CM056491.1, read as the reverse complement.
AACATATAGATATCAAATATTCCTATCCCATCTTTCATGATTTACTAGTTACTACTTCCTCTTTTGAAGTCAATTAAAATTGTTTAATGGTCTCCTTTTCTTTTAGAGATGAAATTTTTATTCCCACCTGATATTCATATAAAAATAATAACACTCCATCCTTTTCAATTTGTTCGTCTTGATGTCTCTTTCATGTTATGACAACTATTTGATTTCAATTTTACATATGGAATATATAAGATCACAAAATTTAAAAAACATTTTGATACAATCTACTCCCTTTGACTCAGATTATTTGTCGCTCTTTTTTTTACATGCTCCTTAAGAAATATTATATTAATTAGAAGGGGTATTTGATCTTCTTTACCTTTATCTATATCGAAGTTATAATCTCTCACCATTAAATGTTTAGTTTATTTTATGTGTCATCTTCATTAATTACAAAATTCTACTAAGGTAAAATAGAAAAAAAATCATTAATTGTGTCTTGAACTTTTAAAACGACAAATAATTTGAGACAATCATTTTTAGTAATCACAATTATAATTTGAGACTGAGGGAGTACATTTCTTTAGTTTAAGACTACAAATTTTAAAAATCTCATTTAATTTTAAGACTACAAATTTTAAAAATCTCATTTAATTTTATAAACTCCGTGTCAAATTAAAATCCGACAACCAAATAAAAATGGAGGGAGTATAAGACATGCACATTCCATATTATTTAACAATGATAAAGTAGTAAGCATTTTTAGTACACTTTAATATTTATAATTATTTAACACCGAGCTTTGTTAGTTATATTAGTTATATAAATCTTTTCATATTCTCTTCACGGAAGAAGAAACCCTAAAAAGCTTCATTTCTAAATCAATGGCGGGAAGCAGTAGTACTGATGCAAAGGCAAAGCCGATACAAGACCTTATACTATACGCTGCAAGCGCAGCATTAAGTATGGCTGTATTATTCGTTGGGCTTCGCCATCTCGACCCTAATCGTGAAGTTTCTAAGAGAGCTATTGAATCTCGCAAACAACTCTCCAAACGCTTAGGTCGCACTCTTATACACACCACACCTTATGAGGTATATAAAGAAATATGTTCACTCACTTTCATTGATTATTGTGTACAATATATATAGTGTTACATAATTATTTACATGACTACAAACTAGGTAACTAATATTCCTAATTACAACCGTAATATAAAATTTAACTAATATAAAAGATATACAATGATACGAGAATATTCTCGTAATATTTTATCATACCCCCTCAGTCGAAGCGGAAGGTTCTCGTACGCTGAGACTGACTCGAAAATCATCAAAGAGTATGCGCGGACGTCCTTTAGTAAATATATCAGCAATCTGATATCGGAAAGGAACATGAAGGACACGAACTTGTCTTCGAACCATTTTTTTCACGTACAAAGTGAATATTCATTTCAATGTGTTTAATGCGCTGATGTTGAACGGGATTGTCGGAAGATATATCGCACTAACATTATTATAGTAGACCAATGTAGCCTTGCGGATTGGGCAGTGAAGTTCCAGCAGAAGGTTGCGTATCTAACAAGACTCAGAAACAACATTCGCTACTCATTTGTACTCGGCTTCAGCATTGGATCGAGACAGAGTAGGTTGTCTTTTAAAAGACCAAGAAAATAAGTTATCTCCCAGAAAGACACAGTAACCTGACGTGGATCGACCAGTGTTCGGACAACCACCCCAGTCAGCGTCAGAATAAGAGGTGAGACCAGAGAGTGTGGACTTGTACATGTGAAGGCCGAGATGAATAGTACCTTATACATAACGCAAAATACGTTTGAGTGCATTTATATGTTCATACGTCGGGTTGTGCATATGAAAGCATATTTGTTGCATGACATAGGATATATCTGATCTCGTGAAAGTGAGATACTGTAATGCTCATGCTAAACTGCGATAGTGAGTCGGGTTGGCATACAAAGAACCCGAAGAAGCATTGAGTTTGGAATTAGTGTCCACCGGTGTGTGGGCCGGTTCGCAAGACGTCATGCCTGCTCGGTCAAGGATCTCTTCGGCGTACTTCCTTTAACAAAGAAATAAGTCACCTGCATGTCTCGTAATATCAATGCCCAAAAAATAGCTTTGGGGGCCCAAATTTTTCATAGCAAACTCAGAGTCAAAGAGTGACATAATGGATCGACGAAGTGCATCAGAAGATGTGGTGATGATGATATCATCAACATATAATAAGATGTGTGCCATGTCATTACACCTGTTATAGATGAACAATGAATGATCAGATTTGCTATGTGAAAAATTAATAGAGGACACAAAATCAGCAAACTGTCGGTACTATGCACGAGGAGCCTGTTTTAGTCCATAAAATGATTTCATCAAATGACACACATAATCTGGATGAACAGGATCCCCGAATCCCATAGGCTGATACATATACACGGTTTTATGAAGGTCCCCGTGCTAGAAAGCATTTTTGACGTCTAGCTGATGAATAGAACAAGATTTGGACAAATCAATACTGAGAACTGTCCGAATAGTCGCCGGTTTCACCACTGGGCTGAAAGTTTCATCACTCCCACCTGTTGAGACCTGTCATCACCTATAAGACGGGCTTTGTGTCTCTCAAAAGAACCATCATATTTCTTTTTATGTCGAAATATCCACATAGAACGAATAATGTTGGCATCAGGAGGACGGGGTACTAGATTTCATGTATTGTTTTCAATAAGAGTATTATATTCGTCAATCATTGCATTTTTCCAATTAGGATCGGACAAGACATTTTTCGGGTAGCGAGGAAGAGGTGAAGGGGCAACCGAAATGTACAAGTTAATAGCCATTTGAGTTTGGAAATCCCGTGCATAGCCATTACAGATGTACTATCATGAGGAACTGACTTTCACAATAACAATAAATAAATGGAGTGCGCCGGGAAATCCACCAGAGAGAAAGTCTGAGCATATTAGTGACCTGGGATTGAAGTCTAGCATTTCCTCCCTCCCTTTGAAGTAATTCAATCTTTTCAGCTAGAGGTTCCGAAAGCTACTATGATTAAGAAACTACTATGTAAGTTTCGAACGAGCCTCATAAAATGGAGGAAACGACGTGCATTGCTGAAGGATGGTGGCAACGCCGTCATAGGCCTGCAATAAGTTGCATGACCAATCACTGATTAGTGACTGGTGCGCCGATGTTGGAGAGTTGGTCGGCAAGCATTTTGAGTTCTTGACAGTATGCAGACACGTTTGGAAAATCGTCCTGATGAACATCCTTAAACTGATTTTCAAGGTATAACGCTCGTTGAGTTTTGTTGTCGTGGAAAATACTTTCCAAACGTTCACACGTTTGGCGAGCAGTGGCATCGGTCTCAATGATGGTGTGCAACATATCATTAGAGATCGTGTCGTATGTCCACTGTAGGACGGCTGACGAGACCAGAGTGCATCATCAGAAGTCGAAGCCGAGGGTAGGTCTGTGGACTTCAGTGTATGAGGGATGATGTGCTCGATAACTTCGTAAACACGACAATGGATCTTAAAAAGCTCAGCCCACGAAGAGTATTGACCCTTTTCCATCTCAAGAGTCATAAGGATGAAAATTTTAATGTTGTTGACTGCAAGTGCATGATGGAATTTAGTTTTGTTAGCCATGGAAGAGGAAATTTAGGAGGAAGAATGGCCGAAAAAACTAGGGTTCCGTCGTGGGAAAAAGGGGGGGGGGCGAAAAGATGAAGTCGGTGGCTAGGGTTTCGACGTGGGAAGGGTGGCGGCCGAGAAAAGAGGTCGGCGGCTAGGGTGGGATATTAGCCTTTGACTTCTGATACCATGAAGGAATATGTTGCTTGATTTTATTTATCAATAATGTACAATGTATATAGTACAAGAATATCTAAATATTGATTAGCTTAATTTGAATTCGTATTAAAAAGTCTTTCAAAATAAAATACTTTTTATCAAAAGCCATTGCATTTTTAGAATTCAAACTCGAATTCTCTAATTAAAAGAGGTATACCTGCTCTCCTTATTATAACCTTTGGTGATAACTGATAAGTAAAGTAATCAATTTTGCTTCTACTTTGTTCATGTGGCTGCTTTTTTCAGCCTTCCCTATTAATTTCGTGGGAGGTTCGACAACCAATCCACAACCAACCACAAGCCTCATTACCGAGGGACAAACGTTATGGAAAGATATTTGTTTATATACATATTTTAAAAAATGGATTTATTCGTTAATTGTTGTAATTTTTTTTGGAGACACGTCTTTCTAAAAATACTTGCAAACACATCTTTCTTTAATCATTACAAATTTCATATGTAAAAATAATAATATTTTGTTTGCATGCTTATTGTAAAAAAGTAGTCAGTGCGATATTGGTGAAACGAGTCAATTATTAATTTGAAAGAACACTGAAATCATAAATGCATACATATTTTGACTTTATGTTAACAAGTATTATATTATGATTCAGGAACCTTAGGGAGACAAAACGAGAAGAAAGCTCGTCAAAATTAACAAGAAGCGGTTGCACGCTATGAGGAGGCCTCGCTACAAGATAGCATCAAATGTTGTTTTGCTGGAAACAGCTGAAATAGGCGCAAGCCATAAGGAAGCCAAGCGCAAATACGCAAGATTTTAGGCCTCCTTTGACCCATTTGAGATTTGCAAGCCTACTCTGCTTGAATTGACCTTAGTCAGCCTCGTTGAGACTATATCCCTTTTTATTTGGTAGCCATATTTACAAGCCTTGACCTTTTGTTTTGAACTATCTATCTTTGAGCCTACGTTTTTAAGCACTTGAAATTGCAGTACGAGCTAGAAAGCTAAAGTAGTAGTAAAGGGAAGGTTGAGTTGTGAATTAGTCCAATTTGAAGGTAGAGTGAAAGGAATATACGTCTTCCAATAAGGAGCGCAGAGTAGTAAAGAAAACAATCTCGAAAAGAAAAAATGGAACAAGAAAAAGGAGAAAATAATAAGAGCACTCCAGCTCGTCGCATAGTCCATGACATATTGGAAATTAATGCGGTTTAAAACACATCAGCAAAGCGAAACTGATGCACTAAGGGGTCGTTTGGTTGACTAAGTTATTTCGGAATTGTAGTCGTGTGATTATAATCGTTTGATTAATTTATCATACTTGGAGATGGAATAAAATAACACCAAGTTTGATGAGTTAAGGTGATATATCTCAGGATTAAGTTTGAGATTAAATTATACTTTGTTTGGTTGAGGTCAGGATAAATTTATACAACCAAACAAAATATAAGTTTAATTCCAAACTTAAGCACCAAAGTATAAATCTAATTTCACACTTAATCGTGGGATATTCCAATCCTATTTTATGAACCAAACGACTTTGAATGAAAATTCATACTTAAAAAGTGTATTCTGTTCGACCAAGTGGCACAAGTTCATGCATCAAGAGGTCAAATCCAAGTGATAAAACTAAATACAAATTCATAGTGGTATATACAATTGAGACCCTTCAAGTGGATGATTTATATTTTTTATACCTAAAGAAAATCCAAGCAGAATATTGTGAAATGGAGTTGACAAGGATCAATACAACTGTGTACTGAAAATGAGATTCATAACAGATAGTATATCCTCCAGTGGTTTCCATGTCATGGATGATGTGTTACAAAGTACTTGGCTCCTACCACTATTCTTAATTGAATTCTGAGATTATGACCAATTAGTAAGCTACTCAATTTAGCCTTAAGCTTTGGCTTGGTGATAGCGCGTGTGATGTATAGGTTAGATGCACGTCGTGTGCTTAAACTCTGCCGTAGATGAAAGCATGATATTAAGTGGAGAAGGGTAGAGGATCGATCTCATTATTCACCGTGAGTTTTGAAGATTCTCAATTTAAGGAGGGAAAAGTACTCATTTAATATTCAAGACCATAATAATCCAAATGGTTATAACCTTTGGAATTGCCAATTAGACTCTGATTTAACAGTTAATGGTGTTTCCTTTTGGCAACTAGCAATCAGATTGTTCTAATCCCAAATTTGGCAAATAGCAAGCTCTTCAGATTCCTATAAACAGTTTTATGCCAAGTTGATTCACACTAGAGAGATAAATAAATTAATTAATAGAAAATAAAAACCTTGTGCATGTTTAGTAACATCAGAAAGGTTGCACAAACACGTGATAAGATAGAAAACAAGATATTCTTATCCTACTCTATATAATCATAGGGAGGTAGAAGTTTCTTGTTGGACTGGGATTTATCAGAAACAATAGGTTTTAATATCAATTCTCTTCAACCCTTTTTGCGACACAACTTTATCATGTATTGATGTACTGTTAGAACTATGGTAGAAGCGGGCTTCCATTTTAGAGTCACTGTGGCAACTACTAAGATTGGTGTAGTTTAAAGTATAACGACAATTTGAAATTTGATCTTTAAGTGTATGCTGGAGTTCCTAAATCCAAAAAAAATCAAAGTATCCTTGTGACTTTTAAGCACATCTTGGAAATTTTAAGCAAACTATTAGTAGGACCTTAGACTCAATACTGCAAAAGCACCTAACTTGTCCCCACATTTGCTTCTACCACAAGAAAATTCCTAATGAAATTTGTCTTACAAAGTCAAAGTACATCCATATCAAACAGAAAAACACTTACTCACACCAGGTGTATTCATCAAACTAATGAATACATGACATGTATCTTTATATACATTGTTATTACTTAATCACTTGACCAAAATAAATATAACAATCCCACCTCAATTTAAACACTAATCTGCAGTAAACTAATGTAGCTTCGTATAAACACGGAGTGTGAGTAAGTTCAGGGAGCAGTGGAAGGGGCAGAGGGAGGAGTCAATACCATACAAGTTGGTCCATACCACTATAGTTTCGAGGTTATTCTTATCGAGAAAGAGGCCACGCCATGATGAAAGAAGAAATAACTCCCTCTATCCTAATTTATGTGACACACTTTCCTTTTCAATCTGTCTCAGAAAAAATATCACTACTCTATATTTGGAAACAATCTAATCTTAACTCATTTTACTGTTAATGAATGAGACAATAGCCACACAAATGTCTACAGGTTGTTTTACACCACGAGTTTCAAAAGTCTTCATTTCTCCTCGTGAACTTCGTCTTCCAAATGGTGTCACATAAGTTGGGATGAAGCGAGTAACTAGTAATTCTTCATCAGTAGTCAAGCTTCATGGTTTGAAATTGGAGGTAGAACATTAGATGTCGAGCTTCAACAAGAAGAGAATTCAGAGACTATGAAAAAGAATTTCTTCTCATTTACATTTGTCTCAATCATGGGCGGTTAGTGGATCACAACTCGATTTTAATGTGTTAAGCAAAGTGCAAGAAAGAACTTCTTAGCTACCGCCTATAAGCACGCAAAAGAATGGTTCCATGAATCATGGGCGGATCAACACATATTTCCCATCATAGGGACTACTACGACTACATCATCGTCGAGGCGCCGCGGTCTGAACATGCCAGGTTGGTTGACAAACCCAAGGACATTTTACTTAAAGATTAAATATAAGGACCGGGCGGGCAGTGAAGACTCTTATACTCCCTATGTTCTACTCCCTCTGTCCCAATTTATGTGATACACTTTCCGTTTTAGTCTGTGCCAAAAAGAATGATACATTTCTATATTTAGAAATAATTTAACTTAAAACTTTCCCCATTACCTTTGATGAAATAATTTACAGTCACACAAATATCTATGACTTGTTTTGGACCACAAGTTTCAAAAGTCTCACATAAATTTGGGCGGAGGGGGTAATTTATGTGATACTCTTTCCTTTTTAATCAGCCCTTAAAAGAATGACACATTTCTATATTTAGTAACAATTTAACTTTAAACTTCTCGGTTTACCTTAACGAGATGATTTATAGCCACACAAGTATCAATGGCTTGTTTTAGACCACAAGTTTCGATAATCTTTCCTCATTCTTAAACCATGTGACAGTGCGCCCAGTCAAATAGCATCACATAAACTAGGATGGAGGAAATAGTAACACAACTTCTAAGCTGAGCAATTGCAGGTTGGCAAGGAACACATTGAATAGAAAGATTAAAGAAGCATAATATATTCACCTAATCAAGAGAGAAAGTAACTCCCTAAATTATCTAAAACAGGTGATGCAAGGTCCAAAAAGGTTGCTTGGGAAACTTAAGGCAAAATTCCCTGCATTCAAACTGAAGTTGAACATAATGTCAAAAGTCATAGTTAAGTTTTACCCACGTGGAGGTTTATTTGCTGCTTTCAGTTCACTATAAATATCGAGCGCCATTTCACTTCCATGCAATACCAACTTGTTTTCTCTTGCTTAATCCCTTTTGTGTGATCTTTAATCCAAATGGCTCCTCTCCAAGTTCTCTCTGTCTTTGTAGCATCTTTTATCTTTATGCAAACCCTGGGGAACTCTCAGACATGCCCAGATTGTTTCGTTCATTCTCGTGCAGCTCACTATCCAAATTCAGAAGAAAAAGGAACAGAAAGTGAGATTTTTTAACATGCATAATTGACCGATAACATGTGCCTTAAATGGAGAAAAATACAAGTTATGTCATAGAATAACCTTTTCTGTTTGATTGTGTGCAGCTGGAAGTTGTGAATTTGGTACTTTTGGAGCAACAATCAATGGCGGAGATGTGTCAGCAGCATCAGAACTCTATCGAAATGGTCTAGGATGTGGTGCATGCTACCAGGTAACGATCAAAAAGGAAGAAAAATTATGTAGTCAATAAATAGATGACAAGTAGCCAAGATTTTCACGTATAAGATGTCATTCCGAATTTTACCTTGTTTTGCTAGGTGAGGTGCACCAATAGTAACTACTGTTCTGATAAAGGAGTGACTATAGTTGTAACAGACCAAGGGGCAGGTGATCGCACAGACTTTATTCTAAGTCAGCGAGCCTTTGCTCGCATGGCTCAGACGACAGATGCTGCTGCTTCTATATTGCCACTTGGTGTGGTGGATATCGAATACAGAAGGTAATTTCATAGCAAAACCAGTAATATTCAGAGTATATAAGTAAGCATGGATATGAATTAATCAAGTACACCACATAAGGTACCCATAAGCAATTTCTCTTCTGTTAAAGGGAGACTCACCATTCTATCGCTCTCTCTCCATCGAACAGGGTCTCATGCAGCTACCCGGACAAAAATATTACAATCAAGATTGAAGAGAGAAGCAACAATCCTCATTACTTGGCTTTTGTGATATGGTACCAACAAGGCAAAAGGGATATTACAGCTGTGCAACTATGTGAGGTAATCTGCTAGCTTGCAAGAACTTAACATCTGTTGCATCTTTTAGGGGTGGAAAAATTAGCGCATAAATATATAACCCGCCCGACCTGCGCAATTATTAGCTCAACCCATTTTAGCCCAACTGATTTGAGCACATCTAAAAGTTGGGCTGATATGTAGCCCAAATTGACCCATAGAAACCTTGTCAAACTATTTTCAAAAAGACATTTTTTGCCCCACTTACTGGGTATGTTGTTGTCAGCCATTATAAAGAAGAAAAGATTATAAAAGAACCAATAAAGAAATTAAGACTTAGTAAGGATTGGGAGGGTTGGGTTATGACCCGTTTTTTACCCATTTTAGCCCAAATTCAGTCCAACCCGCCCATTTGACACCTCTAATCCTTCAGAATCCACACAGCAAAAGTTTCTACATACAGTCGATAAAAAAATACAATAGGAGAAGTTAAGGCTGCTTCATCCAAATGGTCCTATATTTCAACGTCTTGAAAACTATCTTCTTTCAATATGCAGACACAAAATTTTGTATGCAAGCTGTTGGACAGGACACATGGAGCAGTTTGGACTACTACTTCACCTCCAAGGGGACCTTTGCAAATCAGAATGCTATTGAGTGTTGATGATGGAGATGAGACATGGGTTGTTCATGTCAATAATATACCTGAGAACTGGAAAGCTGGTGACACGTATGACTCAGGAATACAAGTGGATGAATAAACACAAAGGACTCTTTGCTATTTAATTAACTTTGTTACGAAATAAGTTTATTGGCTCTTTGATGGCGTTACTCTGTGCTAGCTAGCATTCTTTACTGCTAGAAAATATAAACAGCTGATCCTGACTCAATTATGTATTTTCAAAAATAGAGTTTATGTTTTAAAGCAGTTTTTTCATATTGATTCATGACCCGATTGTAAGAAATACGGAACTTATCTACATCTATTATTTAAATTGTGCATGGATCAAACCTCACCTCAGGTAATCACATCTTGAGTCCATCATCTTCCTGAACAGCATCCACCAATCCAAATTCAATCGGTACATGGACATTCCTTAAAGTAGAAGCGAGCAGCCTTACTCTCATCTTTTTGTCGAAATCTCGGACATAATTACTTCCTCCGTTTCATTTTATGTGAAGATGTTTGACGGGCAACAAAGTTACAGACAAAAAGAAGACTTTTGGAACTTGTAGTCTTAAACGTGCCATGGCATTTCTGTGGCTATAAAACCATGTTATTGAGTATAAAATGGGAAGTTTTAGAGTTGAGCTGATTCTAAATATAGAAATGTGTTATTCTTTTTTGAACAAACTAAGAAGGAAAGAGTCCATATAAAATGAAACAACGGGTGTAGTCTTTTATTCAGAAGATGTTTATGCTAAACTATTATAGTATATTATTTCATGTGTGAACAAAAGTTCTTCAATTAGATCACAAATCTGATCGTTCAAACTTAAAATCCTGCATTACATTAAACTACAGATTTCTGCACACCGATTCAAAGGCAATTGCTATCATTTATTGGAAAATACAGTCACCCAAATTAACCTCTGCAAATGGAACATTAATCTCACAAGAGACTAGTCATAATAACCTCTTAACTCTTAATAACAACACAAGTAACCAAGAAGAGGCAAAGAAGTAACTGCAAACATATTATTGTAGCTGCGGTTGTTACAGACAGGGAAAAAACTGTGATGGTTACAGATACAATGGAAGACAGCTACGTGATTAGAATCCATCAGCTATTTCAACCTGAAGAATCTTCAAATATTTTATGGAAAAAAAAACTGAAGTAGGAAAGTTTAGAGTACTCAGCTTATTCAGATGCCTTTCCTGCCAACTTTGGGATTTCACTACAATATGTGATGATCTTAAGTTTTTTTTTTTTTTGATAAGGTACGATCTTAAGTTATCCACTAGTGAATTTTTCTTCAAGGGCATTTCCCATTTTTATAGGAACTTCTGTACCAGAAATAATGGTATCTCCAATTATAGCCCCTCTGGTCCAATCTCAGCCAATTTAAAATTCTAAACTTTCAAGAATTCCACATCGATTATGTTCACTTTCTCTATTGCAATCATCAGTCTTCATCCCACCGCAAAAGTTGCAGATCAGTTGTACACAGTCAAACAAGCATAATGTACTTAATGCACCATGCCAGACTTTCTGCTGTACCAGAAATATGCATAGAAACGTAGTCTTAGCTCAAAAGCTGTTGCAGTTTTGCTCCGCGAGTTTGATGTCCTCGATCCGCTGTATCTCTTTTGACATACATGTCTCCAAGGCATTGCATTATATTCAAATTCCTCCATTCCATCACCTTTCACTCTGGCATTTGATCTGAGCTCCCATCTCACTCAACATGGAACACATCATAATTCTCTTGTGTACTGAAACATTTTCCGGAAAACACCACATGTCTGAGTTTGCAAATTGGACTAGGCTAGATCCTGCTTCCTTTCTAATTCCGTTTACAACCATCATTTTTCTCACCTTCTCCACATCATCCCATCTCTCTTGTGCAGCATATATGTTGGATAGAAGCACATAGGATCCGATATCGTCTGGATCCCTCTCAATTAATCTCTTGGCGACGATCTCACCAAGTTCCAAATTTGAGTGGGTCTTACAAGCTGAAAGCAAAGCTCCCCATAATGCGGGTCCGGAGTCCATAGGCATATTCTTGATAAGGTCCTCAGAATCTTTCATCAAACCAGCCCGCCCAAGAAGATCAATCATGCATCCGTAGTGCTCAACTTTAGGCTCTATTCTATAAACTCTAGCCATCACATTAAAATACCACCAGCCCTCTAATACCATCCCCGAATGAGTACATGCACTTAAAACACAAATGAACGTAGCAGCATTAGGCATTACTCCACTTTTTTCCATATCCAAGAATGTTTCAAGTGCTTCCTCGCCATGCCCGTGGGTCCCATAACCCATGATCATAGAGTTCCACGAGACAACACTTTTCTCCGGCATCTCAGCAAATACCTCCTTCGCCAAATCCATCTCACCACACTTGGCATACATTGTCAATAGGGCAGTCGAAAGAAACATATCAGGATTTATCCTTCCACTGTATCTTATATAAGAATGTATCCACTTTCCTCGATCAAGTTTCCCTAAATGTGCACATGCAGTCAAAACACTCATGAGGATAGCCTCATTTGGCTGAATATCTCTTCCTTGCATCATGCAATCAAACAATCTCAAACATTCCATGTAGTCCTTCAGTCGCACATAAAGAGCCATTAAAATATTCCAAGAAACTACATTTCGATAATCCATCTGCTGAAACAGAGCACGGGCAGATACTACATTTCCAATCTTAGCATATCCATCAAGCAAACAATTCCAAGAAACAATATCCCTCGAAGGCATATCCATAAACAGTAAATTTGCTTCCTCCATATCTCCGATCCCCACATATCCAGATAACATGGAATTCCAACTAAAAACATCCCTTTCAGGCATTTCATCAAAAACACAACGCGCAAGATTCACTTCTCCATTTTTCACATACCCGTCAATCATAGTGTTCCGAGTCACCAAATCTGAGTCAGAACTTAAATCAAACACCTTCCTTGCATCATGAATCCGGCAACAAACCGAATACATATGAATCAAAACATTCCTAGAATACAAATCAAACTCAAACCCACATTTCACAACATGGGCATGAATCTTTTTCCCTTCATTTACCATACCCAAATCAGCACAAGCCTTAACCAATATAGGAAACGTGTAATGATTCGTAAAGATCCCATTTTTAACCATTTTATCAAAGTAAAACACCAAACCCTTTTCGGGGTCATCGAAATTCACATAGCTTTTCATAATTATATTACAAATAAAAGCATCTGGGGTTTCAAGATTCTCAAATATCTTTAAAGCATGAGTAAAAGTTTGTTCTAAAGAGCTAAGTTTCTTTATAACTCGACCTGCAGTTAAAGGGTGTTGAAAAATACCTGATACAATGAGTTGGGTGTGTATTTGATTAAATTGTCTTAAATTTGGGGTGCAAGAATCTAAGATACGCAAAATGGGGTGGTTTAAAGTCAGTATATGTGTACCATTATTGTATGGGTCGAAAGATTCAGTATTATTATGATCAGACCAGAGTTTTGGAGGGGGCTTTGAAAGGTTTATTTGGGTTTTGATGAACTTGTTAATGTATTCTGATGAAAGGGAGAGGGACTGTTTGGAATGTTTGAATCTAACGGCCATCTTCTCCCGCGAGTATTGACAGGCACTGGAGTATTACACAACCCTCAAGGAATCAGTGCTTGGTGGAGAAATACGCACTTTTATTGAATTTACGGAAAATATCACAGCTGTGGTTAGAAAATGTGTTTGTGGTGAAAAATTGAAGCAAAGTCGAAACAAGTCTCTAAACACACAAGAATTTATATTGCAGTAACTAAACGTATGCAATTTTTTTAAGGAAGAATGTTGTAGTTGAAATAACTCTTAGAATAGAAATATTCCCAGAAGGTTCCTCTCTATAATAGAGGATGTTTTTAATCTAAAACGAGCAACCTTTCAGGAAGATATGTATTGTTTCAGGAAGAACGTACTCTTTCAGAAAGAAAAATAGTTTTTCCTTTTTGTAGGAAGAAAGGTACTACTATTTTCTTTTTGCTTATTCTTTTTATTTTCTCTTGAAAATTTCAACAGTTGTAGCATTTGGAGTTATTGGATTGCTTTATTTTGGTGTTAGTCGTGGATATTCAGTTTGACATATTTAAGTTTTCAATAAAGCAAGTGAATATTAGTTTAATACATATTTTTACAGCAAAATCTCTACTTAGTTAAGTGTACATCAACGGTATCTGTTTTCTTTCACCTTAAAGATTCCTTTATTTTTTCGGTAAAAGAGAAGGAAGATTTTAATTTGGACTCAATTCAATATTCATGCAAGACTTCTTCAAATCAAATTTTACACTTGTAAGCCTATTATATCGGCTTGGCCTTTCACAAGTGGAGGTAATCTTCACATCGAATGCCTATTGTATCAACGTAGAGATAGAATTAAGCATTCATAATAAAAGCCTTTAATAGACACATTGATTGAAGTTGAAGTGCCTAATAGTTACAAAGGTCGGATAAGGTCTCACAATGAAAAATGCTTGACCAACTATAAGGGCGTTAATCTACTCCAAGTCTTGCAAATGCTGATCCAACTAGGACCCCCTATATAATCTTTAGTCGTCAAAAGGCCTTGAAACAATTTTACCAGGCTAATACCCAATGTTCTATTTTAAGGAACCGAACACTTAATTTGATCAACGGAGGCAATTGAAGCAAGATTACTTTTGAAACTCGAAATTCAACATATCTTATAACAACTTTTTCTTTGTTAAACTAACAATTTGCTTTGTGGGGAGATTTGAATGTTCAACCTAGTCACTTTGGACAATTCAAGTAACCAATCAAAAATGTATCACTTCACTACTAGAATCATTACTAAAACACGTTTAAGAGTGAACCTTTTTACATTGTAAAACAGGTACACAAGTGAGACATCGTGGCTCCAACATTCGTCGGATACAGGGCAAGTGCAGAAAGAGGTGCAGAAAACCAGAGTCTCTTCCTTGACATTTTGAATAGTTTCTGAATCCAACAGCCACAATGAAAAACTAATAAAGAAATCAACAAAATACCTAACTAGCCTAAATCGGAAACATTTCTAACCAACATCTCCTGCCACCATCCTGGCATGGTTGTTATACATTTCTTCTCCATTTATGACATCTCTCTGAACCTAGCAATAGCCTTTTTTTGTATGAGTGTCTTGTAACTGTCACCAGACTGTACTTCAAGAGTTGGGTCCACCACCTTCTTGGGCTGACTTCCCAGTCCGGCTCTATGTCCAGTGCTTTGAGCTTGGACTGGCTCTACCATACCACTTCCATCCTTCCCCAATCCCTGAATTCGTAACAATAAGACACCAAAAAGTTCCCGAAATATAGTCAGGCTTTGCCATACGAGAAAGGAATACCAATTTGCCACTCTACAGCCTGGGAATCACGAACTTATACAAGGACACACAAAATGCAGTGTCCATCCACATTCTTTTTTTAGAGAAAAAAAATGTTGTAAACCATGATAAACAAAATTCAGCAGGATCGGACTGATGCAACCAATATAACTTTTTTCTAAACATCAGTAGAACCAATATAAGTGTATTAGTTGGGACCCATATAGGGCACAAGGGAATAAATAGATCTATTTAGGTGATACCAAATTGTTGGGATATGTTTTAGACATGTTAGCATGTTTCTAGGAGTATTTTGGTCTTGTAAGAGATTTATAGGCTCAGAGAGAACTTCTAGTGCTTTCTATTGTATTTTTTAATTTTATTTAATGTAATATTAGAGTGAGATGAATCTTAAATGGAGTGTCATGCACATTGAGGATCCATAAAGCAAGGCCGACCCAACATGCTCGGGGTTGAGACAGTTATTGTTGTTGTAATTAGAACATGCTTTTGACAACATTTTCCAGGGATCATATAGAAATGAAGTCTATCAGAGTTTTAGGGTAAGAAATGATACCAAGCCCTCCTGCCATCCCATGTTGCGGAGCATACGATTTCCCACATTACTCTCATCGATAGCCCTGTCAGCAGTGATAACCTCAAAGCTCTGACTATTTGCTTCTGCACTGCGTCCACCTCCAACACCGGGTGGGAAAGGAGTTGGATCAAAAACACCTCTTCTGAGTGTTGAGTCCCGATCTTGAATCCCAGCAATAATAGAAAACAAATTTTCTCACAAGTTAATACACATCCAAACAAATCTAGCAACCACCATTGGGATCTTCATTTTTTGAAGTTACTCAACTAAGCAAGGTCGCCTACGGAAAAGTTTTGGACTATGGAAGAAATACATCTTATATTAGTAACCAAGACCCACACTTACGAAACCCATAATGCATTTGAAACCAGGAGAAGAGAGGGAGAGAGAAAGAGATACAAAGCTGAGAAGACTTCAAAACAAGCGACATTAGCCCAAAATGTTCTATAAAATCTTACTTGAATCTCCATGGGCTGATGCATCATCTCCAAAAGCTGAAGATGAACCATATAAGCTCCTCCTCTCAGCAGCACGATCTCGGTATGTAGTTTGAAACTGTTCCTTGATAGATGGAGGAGGCTGTGATGGCATTTCTGAGAACCTTCTTTTACTACCCGATGGTACTGGCCCCGTATAAGCACCCAATGCAGATGCATCTGTCCTAAAGGGTGCTGCAGAGGCATCTGCGTTTGTTAATGAAGATGGACCTGATGTTGGTGGCATGGTGTGTGATATGGATGTACTTCCAGATGGTCCTGTATATAGAGTATCCAGTTTCACCGCTCCTAAACCAGAACCTCTTATGACGCCCTTCAGAGTGCCCCCAGAGCTGTTAGTCAGAGACCTAGGTCTATCCTGAGACTCAGAACTCACAGATTGAAAAGTTGAGCTCCCTACAAGTCCTGAACTGGCTGTCGGATTCTCTCTAGCTGGCAAGGGCTCAGCTTTTAATCTAGTTTTTGCAGCTGATCCTACTGAGTTAGATCTGTCTTCACCCACTGTCTGGTTGTCTTCAAGTGCCACACGGGGGGCTTGACCTTCATGACTTCTTTGCTTCCACATTGACAATACATTACTCATTTTCTTCTTATTGGCAAGGATGCTGCTTTTTGACGCAAGTTTTATCTCTTTTGCCTTCTCCTTCTCTTTCTTTTCAGCAGCTATTGCTGCAGAGGCAGCAGCCTGGATAGCGTCTGGTAGCGAGGCAGCCTTCTCACCAGCTATTGTAGAAGCTGGTGCAGATATAACGACTTTCTTAGTGTTTGATCCATCAGATGACTTTGCAGTTTCAGTTTGTCCTGCTGCTGCTTTGTTTTCATTCTGATTTGTGCAGGGTACATATTGCTGAGTCTTCTGATCATAAGAATACCAGAGTCCATTGTTACCGTCATAATACAACCCTGCAAAGCAACAGTAATTGCGATAGTGTCATTTTTTATCTACACCTGTAATTATGTCCTAGGGTATATCGAGACCTTCCATAATTCAGCTCCCAAGACATATTTTAACTTGAGAATAAAGAGAAACAATGAAAGATGAAACAAAAGTAGAAAGATAGCTCCGAGTATAATTAACATAATCGCAGTAATACATCCCATGATAATCAACAAGACCACCCGGTGGAACACAAACCTCTTGAAAGAATCAAAACCTAGAACACCGTTAGAAGACTAGGCATTTCAACAATATCTAGTTGAACTTGAAAAAAAAGAGTATTTGAAGTTGAAATTGGATAAGAGTATTTGAAAGTTGAAATTGTGTGGGGACATGAATTTCACTAAGAAAATAGTTGAAGTACGGTGAGTAATAACCAAAATTTCACTTGAAATACTCTTCAAGTAAGTTTTTCAACATGTCACCAGTATTTTAAACATTAAAGTTCAATATTTACAAATAATGAGATAATGTTCTCCTTAAAGTTGGAATTGGTAGATTATTGGACATAGAATTTTAAGACAGCAGGGGCACAACTCAGTTAAAGTCATCATTATTACCCTTATTTCCATTGATCATAGTATAGATCCTCATACAAAAGCCAAAAAAATGTGGAACAGTTCTTTTCCTGCAATATGACGAAATTTTGAGATGGATGACCTTTCACGATTTGAAGCTTACCAACGAGCTAGCAAAGGGACACACATGTGAATGCCATTACAGTTCCTTAGCAATTTCCAGACCAAATATAAATGTACTGGACAGTAATCTCTAATTGTTAAGAAGTAAAATAAAGACCTCTATCCTGAGGTCTTCAAGAGAAGAAAAAAGGGTAGCCCGGTGCACTAAGCTCCCGCTATGTGCGGGGTCCGGGGAAGGGCCGGACCACAAGGGTTTATTGTACGCATCCTTACCTTGCATTTCTGCAAGAGGTTGTTTCCACGCCTTGAACCTGTGACCTCCAGTCACATGGCACCAACTTCTTACATTCTCAGGAGTCAACTTGACAGACATCGAGATCTGCAACTTATCTACTAAATACTCCCTCCGGATCAAAAAGAGTGTCCACTTAGCCATTTGCACACCCCTTAAGTAAATACTAACTCCTAGACAAAAATAAGTAATTTGACTAAACTACCCCTAATTAAATAGGTATTGGGATTGATCACATAGCACTTAATAGGGGCAAATCTGGAAAAAGAAGGTTAATACTTTCTTGATTTGATAAGTGGACAATCTTTTTGACCCAAGAAAAAAAGGCTAAGTAGACACTCTTTTTGACCCGGCGGGAGTACCTTTGAAGTATCACTTACTGCGAGACAACCCCATGGCACCCAAAAGGCACAACAAGTGAGCAGACAAAGTGTACCATTTCATGTTTTTAAATATCATCAGCTAATGAAGTGTACTTAACCAGACTCGGTCTATATATAATACAAAGAGGACGGTGCTTTAACATAAACTGAAAACAAACCTGTATTTCCATCATAATAAAAACCAGAAGCAGCATCATAATAATAGCCAGAGGCTTCATCCCAGACAAATCCAGATGATGGAGCAGCATTTTGACCAGCAACTTCTCCATTGTGCTCTTGTCCACCAGTAGACAGTTTATCATCAGGATTATACTCTTTTGGTGCCCATCCAACAGCATCATACTAAAAGCATGGAGGGAGGCATAATTAGACATATGTGTCACTTGACCTTTGTGTAACCGACAATCATAAATGAGTTAACATGCATCAATTAAAGCATCAACATTTTACAGTCTTATATTGAAAGATGAACAGCTATCAACATCTAACCAACGTAAACGCAAGCTGCAAACAACACAACGCCTAGGACACTCAAAGCTCTTTCTTTGCAGATACAGTCTCCTTGCACCCCACCCCCACCCTGACGCTGAAGAGAACAAAATAAATAAAAAGAACCATTCTATATCGATAAAAACAGTAGGCAGCTTTTACTCCCATATATTCCAACGATGTCCCTGCCCAAAGCAGGAAGCATAGCCCACTGTCAGCTTAGCGACGTGAGATTAATTAAGATGATTTGTAATAGCACATCAATTCTACTGATCTGGAGAAAGTACCCAAAGAGTGAATACAATATGGAAGTCTTCAATGCATTTGAGAAATGGATGAATGATGTTTCTAAATTTGGGAAATGGATGGGATATCTTAATTTATTTGAATGATACACTCTACACAACTGCACAAGATGTGATTTAATCAACTTACGACAATTTAGAAGAGCTACGAAGCAGGTATGAATGGTATGCATTCACCCATTCAAACTAAAATTACTTGTTCAAGATCATCTCCCTCTAACAAAGGTATCTGCGGGCAGACAATTGGCCCAGCATAATAAAAGTTTATCTATGACAAGGAACCTTCTCTCAGGATTATTACAAAAAACAAAGAACAAAGCTATAACCAAGTCAAAGGGGAAGAACCTGTTGAGCAAAAGTTGCTGCTTCAATAGCAGCAGCAGCAAGGCTACTAGCCTGAGAACCACTTGATCCTGGTCCTAGAATACTTTTGGCATAAGCAACTCTAAGAATCTGCCCATTCTTCTCTAAAGTTGTCCCATTTGTTGCTTCAAGAGCTTTTGTGGCTTCCTCCACCTGAAATAAATGAAAATAGCACAATTAATATAAACATTTTTCACCCAAAAAAGGGGTAAAGTTCCTAGGTGGATGGATTTGAATTTGTTTATATGGAGAAAAGACAGAACAGGGGAAAGAAGGAAACTTGATATGAGTAGTGTACGATTTGTATTAATGAAGAGATAACATAATAGATGAGAGAGGAGAGAAGGTAGGGGGAGGGGTTATTAAAAAAAAGTAAAAACAAAAAGACATACAAATGACATATGACCGTGTGTATATGTGTTGCGTCATTTTTGGGTCTTAGTCTCGCTTCGACCAAGAATTGGGGGGGGGGGGGGGGGGGGACAACCATAAAGTTAAGGTGTAAGTGATTTTCCCGGACAAGTTTAGGCGGTAACTTGTGTCTTCCCAAAAAATATTGGCAGTCATCTTCCTAATCAGTAACATAATCTACAAAAAAGTATTTTATACAAACTTCTCAAAATAGATATTAATGTACAAATTTTCCCATGGCCAGCCAAAAAAGAAGGATGCCTACTCCTAGCGATGCTCCGTCCCACAGATGAATATTTAATTGCTTCAATAACAACCAAAACTACACGCACCGAATAGAAGTGCACAAAAGCAAATCCCCTCGAGACGTGAGTGAACTTGTCTCTGATAAGACGAAGATCCTGCACATATTGAGTTGTTAGACAGCCCGATCGGAGCCAGGAAACACACATGAACGGCAAGGATGGCAGAAAAATATTTCACCTTAATAGGAGCATGTTTGGAAAATTCATAACGAAGCATTTCCTCATCTGCATTTTCATCTAATCCACGGACAACCAAGACATGTGTGGGACCTGATAACGTATTAAATTAAGATCACTCCAAATATGCTAATTAAGTTCCCATTTGGGGAATTGGGACTCCCTTGATCTGGATTCAATGGGGGAGTAATTCCAGTTCTATTTTCTGAATCCTAGTTTGGCTAGAACCTGATCATTAATTTTGGGATCAAGCTTATCCTGCAATGACTGTAAGTTGGATTTGGTCCAAAGAATCAGGCCTAAAAGTTTGGAGGGCTGAGACCATATTTTTTGGTTCTCCTTTCCGAAAAGTAAATACAACTATATACCTATTTCTCTTCCCATTTCTCTCTTTCCTCCGTTTTTTTGGTATGGAAAGAAATATGGAATGAGAAATGAAAAAAAAATTAGCGAGAAATGTGAAAAGAAACATATAAAAAGATGATAACTACTCCCTCTGTCCCGATTTATGTGGCACCATTTCCTTTTTGGTATGTCCCCAAAAGAATGTCACCTTTCTATATTTAGAAACAATTTAACTTTATGAGATGATTTACAACCACACATTTATATAAGACTTGTTTTGGACCACATATTTCAAAGGACTTCTTTCCTCCCGTAAACTCCGTGCCAAGTCAAACGGTGCCACATAAATTGGGACGGAGGAAGTAGTATAAATCCCAAATAACTAATAACAAACCAAACCAAGATTAAGTGAAATCCTGAATAACTTATGCATTTAAGAAACAAGGACTGAAATCAAATTAGATTATGCTGAAAATAAATTACTTTCAAGCTGGGTTGGATCCAAGCTATTCCATACTTGGATGTGCCAAATAGACCCTAGATAAGAGCTGAACATATCATATACTAATTACCTGCTTCGCCTCTCCTCCCCATAGAGCAAGAGTTGGATGATGCCATGTCTGCTGGAGGAGCATCATCTGTACGTGGCTCATTACACTGTTAAAAAGAGGAGAAAACAGGATCACGCATGGCTATCACAAGATCTCGTCATGAAGAAATGTGTGTGAATTGGAGCTATATCATGTATCCACGACCAACTTAGCCAAGATATTTGTCAGACTGCAGATAAAAAATTGTCTGATCCGTATAGAGTAAAACAAAAACAAGACTAATAAAGCAAGCTACTATAATTTTGAACACAAATTACAGCATTCTTAACTCCAACTATCTCTTTACATGCCATGCATACAAGATAAATTTGCATCTGTTAATTAAATCAGTATTAACAGCAAATGTAGTTCAATCTTCAGTCAATAAAAAAACATAAATAGACATCTTCATTTATGAGTATAAACACAGAGGACAGGGGCTGTGATAATGCAACAATTTTTGCCAATGAACAAGTGAAAATCTTGTGTTACTAAAAAAATTAGCTATAATTGACCACAAATGGTGAAAATACGAAAAATTTACCATCATCTAGGAGACAGGTAAAATAATAAAGATGAAAATGTTACCAACTTATTCTATTTACTCTTTGAGAGTCTCTTTAGTGTGTGCATCTGTGTGTGTCTTGGATAATGGAAAGTCAAAGCAAGTTACAACACCAATTCTTTTTTTTTCATTAATAATTATTTATCTTCTTCCCCTTATAGAATAGAACTTTAAGGTAATGAAGGGCTTTTATCAACATAGATTGTCAAATAACAAGGTACATTATAAGAGTAATATAAAAATAGGGTAACAAATAAGAACCTGAAAGCAAGATGTTCGCCGTGCAAAATTCACGCATCCACAGATGGTGCACATCCAATCAGATGGAACAGTGATGCTCCGGTGGTGACCATGATTAGATCTTGAAGCACTGTCTAGACCACCAGGCCCTCCAGTTGGCTTGCTACTGCCAAACAACAAAGAAAAGTTCACTTAGTTAAAACTCTGGAGTGCTAGCAAAACATATTAAGCAGAAACACCAAGAGTAATATCTTAAACTGCTGCAATACACGGCACCTCCACTACTAGGAAAACAAAAATTGCAGCTTGTCTAGAAATTGCAGAAACAAAAGATGAAAATAACAGAGGAAGTTGAAGAAATATGAATTACTGTCCTGATTGGTCGAGGAATAAGTATAAAAGAAAATTCAGGAGAAGTTTAATGGGGCATAGTGGATATATATTTCTCTTCTTTACTTTCTCTTCTTTTCACAAAGGAAGAGAAAAAAATTATGTTCTCTATTACTCCCCTTTCCTTCCCTAGTCTCCAGACAGAGCCAAAGTTCTATGAAAAAGAACAAAATGGATGACTATGATATACCATGATAGGAAGTGTCAGGGATGCCGTGAGAAGGCACACAAAATAACACTAGCAGTCTAAAAGAAAATTACAATCGTCCTATCCAAAGAATTGATGGTTCAAGAAAGCATGAATAAATTTACTTAAAATTGACCCTACATGTGCAAGAGAAAGTAAACAATTGGTGCATTTATACCCTTGGCTTCACTAGACAACCTCGCAAAACATGAACTGGCAATGAAAACAAAGATAACTAATTAGTGCCCTCATATGCAACAAAATTGTATTTACCTGTACTCAAAAAAAAGCTTCCTACCATCCACAACAAGACCCTCATCCCCAAGTTTGTCCATCATTGCTTGCGCCGCACCCTATTTCATAGCACTAAGCTCAATTATGTACTATAATGAAATAGAAAAAATGTCATTTGCATATAACTAATTTTCATACCACAGAAGGGAAATCAATAAAAGCAAATCCACGAGAAACACCAGAATTTCGTTCTTTGATCACACGAACATGGCGTAGGGGTCCCCACTCGGCCTAAAGAAAAGAAGCATAGCAAGGGGAGAAATTTGATGAGCACTAATACAGCTAAACTGGGTGGGCGGCAAGTAGCACGTAGGGGGTTGAACGAGAACGAGAGAGTAATAGAGAGAGTACAAGGATCTGATACAAATCTTCTTCAGTAGTTTTCTGTGAAAGGCCTTTGACAACAACAGTCGCTGAAGGAGCCTACATTAAAATAGCAGAAGCCATGACCTCTTGAAACATAAAAGCAAATAGGAAGTGCAACAAATGAAACAGGAAACACACCACAGAATAATTGTCATAGTATCTTTTATCATCACGATCTCTTCTTCTCTCACTTCTATCGTATCGGCCATCATCATAACTGTCCTCTCTATGACTGCGACTGTGACTTCGACTTCGAGGAGACCTTGACCTCAGGCGATCATCCTGACCTCGAGATTGAGAACGGGAACGCTCATGTCTTTTATATGGACTCAGATCCCTCTCATGACTCAATTCTTTCTCACGTTCACGCTCGCGGGATTCACGTCGTCTCCAATTACCATCTCTCCTACTGCCTCGTTCATAATCTGAGTCATAACTATATCTACTGTACTCGTAGTCTCTTTCACGGCTATCCTCCCTGTTGGGGTGTGCCATACGATGTCTGTAGTCATAATCATCATAGGGGTCATCATGCTCCCGTCCCCCATACCTAGCAGGCCTGTCAAATCCAGTATCAGGGTAGTTGTCAAAACTGTGATAACCATCTCTGAACGTGTTAATACTTATCAGCTTCACGAATTTCGTGATATGAATCAACGTACGGCTTCTCATGCCTCCTGGAATCCCTCTCCACAGGGTACTCTTCTTCATAACTTCTCCTCGTTTGAGGCCAGTGTCCAACTGCTGGTGGCGGGTGAGGGTAGTGCTCTCCTTCCAGTATACCACGGTGATAGGCACCCCGTGGGTCAACACCATCCCTTGAAAATCTATCATCTAGAAATCTCCTATCATCATAAGAACCACCAGCCCTGCCAGAAAATCATGAGGCAAAGGCAAATAGGAAAAAGGGAAAAGGGAAAAAAATACTGGAAGAAATGAAGCGTCAAGCACCAACATAATAGGGCTCAGTACATTTTCTGCTGAATGTTTTCATGCAATAAAGGTGACAAGTAAAATATTATTTGAAAACTTAGGAAAATAAATTTACCATCAAGCAATTTTATTACCCTTTGGTGGAAAATAATAACACTCACCGGAAATCTGCCTCATGCACTCCTCTATAACCCTCCAAAGCCTGTGGATTTAAGAGAATAAGTTGTGTCAGCAAGTTATAATCATGGATGCAAGTTTAGGCAAATCCATTCCACATCCTCACTCTCCCATGGCTTTCATTCATTGTTCTTTAAGAGATGCCGGAAAAGTTTTGGACAGTCACATGACCCTAATTTCTTGTCTATCATCCATTATGTGATTAAGACCTAATTTCTTGTCTATCATCCATTATGTGATTAAAAAGGAAACCACAATTACGCTGTTATTTTCCCATCCTTGATGGGGGCCATATCGACCAGGATCCATTTCTTGCAAAAGCCACTGATGTTATTCCTGCAAAACTCTTGATGTTCTTTTTTGAAGAATCAGCAGCAAGATGACTGTAAGGCTTTCCTGTAATGCATGCACAAACAGATAGTCAAGCCATCATGAACCAGGAAACAATCTTCATGACTTGGCCTCCCCTTTACTGGACTCCTCAAAATCAAAATCTTCCCACAACAACTCTTGAAACATTGTAACATACAACTCATCAGATATAATGTTACTGAATATCATCTGACCCTGAAGAGATTATTAATCTCGAGGAGAAAGATATTGGGTTCTTGGTTGTTCAAAATTAGAAAGTCACATGATAATCTCACTACAAAGGAAACCACCACATCAAAAAAAAAAGCCATAGGACTACTGCAGCAGAAAGACAATGAAAGTAATGCCCATCTGTGAAAAGTCGCTGCTGATGTGCATTTGTAAGGGTTGAACCACTATACACCAGTCAATTAGAAAAACCTACAAAGTATATGATATTTCAGAATAGAGATCTTGCCGAGCTCCAATCAGAACAATTATAAGCTCAGCAGTTAATGTAAAAACTGATATGTCGAGACCCCAAGTGGTAACTTTTACTTCAAAGCATGCGTGGTTTAATATGAGAATAGGATGCTTATGCACCAGCATTCTGGAAGGACAAGGAGTGACCTCATGCTTGAGTCTTGTCTATTAGTCTTCACATGAAAACATAGGGCCACATGTATATATGTCAACGTCTCCACATATACCTCGTCTGACCAAACAGCATAGAAGATAGAGTCAAGGCAGCGATCCATGGAGATAGTTGTTCATATTGAAAAATAAAAAAGAGTTTTAGAAGTGTAAGAGCCCGTTGGAATTGCTGATTGCACTTCACTATTCTACCCGGCTTTCTTTGCAACTTTGATGCTGCTTCAGCATTCAATCAAGATAATAAAACGGATGCAAACTAGCATCTATGCTCGGATGATGCTAAGAGGGAGACAAGAGTTAAGTAGTAAAATGGGCAGACAGGGTGAGGTCCAAAAGAAACAAACGAATTTAGTGTCACACACCAGTGAGTATGGACCATTAATCTATACAAACATTTCAATCTCCCATAACATTAAATGCAACAAGACTGAGAGAAATTGAACCCGAATCAAAAAAAAAAGATACATCAAACACTATGTAGACCATGACAAATTTGAACATATCCTTGAACAATGATCTTGGTAAACAAAATATTTGTTCTTTTCTTTTTCTTTATTCTTTTCAATCCAAAGGTTGATTATCACTCTTCAAAAGATGGTACTAAAACCTCTTAAAATAGTTGCCATTAACTTTAAAGTTCGAAAGTATTCAAATTTTTTTATTTCTTCTCTAATGATGAATATATCCACAAATTGATTTTTTTATCAAGATAAGCTTAATACGGTGTATCCACAAATTGAGTACCAATGGTCACACAAAACAACCGGCAAAATTAACACATTAAACTACAACAGTGCCATCGGTAAACAAGAAAAAATGCTCTTTTTTTTTCTTCTTTATTCTTTTCAATTCAAAAGTTGATTATCACTATCAACAAGAGGATACTAAAACCTATAAAAACAATTGCCATTAACTTTTTTGAATATAACTCCTTTTCTTTTACTTTTTTTTTTCTAACGATGAATATATCCACAAATTGATAAACAACAGGCGAAATTAACACATTAAACTACAAAAATAAAAAACTTGTAAAAATCAACCAAAAAGCAATGAATTTGGATATGAAGCTCAATCTATACAGTGAGAACTCAAAAACAAAAACATTAAAAGACAATTCACAACAGTAATATTGAACCTTTTTTAAGAAGAGGAGATTAGGGTTTTGTTTTGGGGGAAATACAGAGAGGTGGAAATCAATATAAAGAGAATAAGGAGATCTTACAACTCGATTGGTCGCCAATGAGTCGCCGGTGATTGAGATGCTTTCGCCGCCGATGGAAAAAGCTGTTCGGTCATGTGTTAACGAGAAATTGGGTCCGTAATTGCAGGTATATTCGGTGAATGTAATGTCTACCCCGAACAGGTAGGAAGGTTTGGGCTCGTGAGTTCGAAATCCACAAGGCCCAATATTTAAGTTCACATAAATGTTTTCGTTTTGACATTTTTACACCGTATAGCCGTTTATCAAAATAATAACCAAAATATATATATATGTTTTATATTTGGCTAGAGGTTGACGGTTAAACCTTCTTCTATTTCTTGTCTTGTCACAATTCATGGTGAATCACTAAATTCACAACGAATCACCATGAGTTCTGATGAATCGCCTTGTCACAAGACCGAGTGAATCTTCAGGAGTTTATTATAAATTATATCATAATCTTAAAATAAATTATTTACAATTCAGTTTCGATGGATGGTCTTGTCATGAAAAATGAATGTTGGTAACTGTTGTTAAATTTTAATTTTAATCATTATAATTTTAGATTAAAAATAAATTAATTGAAACTTATGATATTAAACTTGTTATAACATTCTTATCGTTATAAACTTTTAAAATTTATGACCATAAATACTATAACAATTCTGTCACTATAAAATTTCTCTTTAAAAATAAAATAAATTATTTTCAAATTTGTTCAAAAATCATCCTTATTTGAATAAACTAATACTCCTCCTAATTTAAGTATTTTAGTTTGATAAAACATAAAAAAATTAAAAATAAAAAGAAAATTTTAAATTTTGTGATCCTAAATTAAATATGTATACAATGTATATATATATATATATGAAAGAGATTTTTCTATATACAAATCGAAAAAGGATAGAAGCTGATTAACATGAAAAATTAGATATGTTAACTATGCAATTGGTGGCATGTCACACCTGGAAGTTTCCATTCCCCACCCAAAACGAATCATTTTTATAGGAGAAATTTCATGAGAATCAAAGAAACCAAAGCCAAAAAACTGACAGTTGTAAGTTGTAACAGCAGAAACTCAGAATTATTCCCATTCTGTCGTGTCTTTTTTTAATATAATGTTCGGTTCTACTTCTTCAACTGCCTCAAAAGTTTTGCTGTATTGTCCAAGTCCAGGTACTTCCTTTTTAATTACAACTCTAAAGTTTTTTTTTTGGGGGGGGGGGGGGGGATAATTTATTGAATAAGTGAAATATTTAGTTCTATTATGCTGTCTCCTAGTCTTAGATAGATCATTGAGAAATTGATATGATTTGTATGATGCCTTTAGCTAGTGGAATTGTTGGTGAATTTGAAAGTTTTGTTGGATATTGTAAAGCAGTACGGAAAGTAAATAAATATTACAAGTGTTCGAAAGGATAAACAAATAGGCCAATGTTCAGAACTGCCGCAAGCTTGTTGAGTCTTGAATCTTGATAACCTGAAATCAAGAAACACTAAATCTGGATTGTTACAACTGTGTGCTGAGTCGAGTGATGTCACTTGTCATTAAGACAAGATTGCCCCGTATATATGATATTACGTTAACGGGCAATAGTCTCCTAAGATAAAACAGCACCTAATCAACACTACAAAGCAAATATATTGATTCTGACTAAGAAAACAAACACGAAACGACTTGCTAAAGAATAGAAAAGGAAGGAAGAGTTTCTGTTTTAGTCCCAATGTTTCTGCTCACGTTTTGGACTGAATTTCAGTTTCTCTCTGTGTATATAAATGTTGTCTCGTTTCTGTGTCTTTCTAATATGTTTTTGTGTGTTTTTCGTGTTCCACAATTGAGCCAAAAGGCATCAATATATAGCATGAGGGAGGGACTCCTCAACTGCCAAAACATGACTGTTAATGGCCATTAGGGAGGACCCGTGACCCGAGCCGAAGCCCGGACCGGACGGGCGGCGCGCGTGTGAGCTCAGCCTTGAACCCAAGCACATCTAGGTCCTCCCTCCTTTAAACACATGAGTTACCCCTTGGGGTCCCAAACCCTTAGCCAATTATGAGACTTATAAAGAGAGTAATTCTTCCTTTTCCCACCGATGTGGTAGATTTGTCCCACACCATATTTTCATGCCTCAAACACCTTACTTCGTGGACCAATATCTCTTTCATTTCTCAACGAAATTTGACGATTCTTGGCCCTACGGTCATCTACTCACTTAGTAGATTATGCACGTGTGAAGAGACAAAGCCTCCAACATGCGGAACACTAGTGTTTAATTCATTAAATATGGGTGGACGCACCTCACCACCAAAGGCAAATTTCCGACAAGTTTTCAGTTTGATAAATTTTACCAGCAGGAAGTTTTCATTTTTGATTACTATTGTTTTTCTTTTTCTTGGAATAAGAGAATTCAGGGATATATTCATAGGAAAACAAATTACTCACTCTGTTTGAATTTATATGACACACTTTTCTTTTTAGTCAATCCAAAAAGAATGATATATTTCTTTATTTGACAACAATTTAACTTTAAATTTTACCTTTTATGCTCAACTAAATGATTTATAACTACACAAATATCTTTAGCTTGTTTTAGACCAAAAGATTAAAAAGTCTTTGCTTTATTTCTTAAACTCCGTGCGTAGTCAAACTATCACATAAATTGGGACGGAGGGAGGAGGGAGTACAGACTTGGGCCAGTGTACTAAATGAATAATTTCGCTAAATGCATAAGATAATATATATTTTTTTAATCCTTAAAGCCCAACAATAATATAAATGAATAATTGATAAAATGTTAATTGAAAATAACACATAATATTCTTATTTTTATTGATATTACTATGACAACTTCTCAAGTTCAACTCTTTTGAAAATATTCATCTAAAGTTTTTTGTTTTTTCTTTGGTCCTATGTTTAACTCAATCTCATCCTTAATTTTTTGCAAAGCAAGCACTGTATTTGATGCATCTTTTTCTTGTTGTAAAAAAATAGTTATTTAAGCGCTCCACTGCTTGCATTGCTTCTTTTGTTGATATCATTGGCAAATTCTGACTATCATCTGGATCTTGATCATTATCAACAAATGTTCTCATTACTCCTTGAATAATCAGTGCATCATTTTCACTAGGATAGTTTAAAAGGTCTTCCACATCCATTGCATTTCTATAACCCAAACCATTGATAACTTCATGTAATCCCCGGATGCTTTCATCTTCACCAAGTGATTGTTCAGTATTCATATCTTCGTCTGACCGAATTTTGCAATGTCGAAAACAATTTGCAATAGTTGTTGTTTTCACATCAATATTCCAAACCACACTAATAAAATTTATAGCATTCATCACACTAATAATGAAAATGTATAACAAAACGCATGTCACACAAAAAATATAAAAATATTATGCAAATGAATAAATATTCATTTATCGATAAATTAATAACCTTGCTAAATGAATATTTTTTGCCGGTCCCAATGATATTCATTTATCGAGGTTTTACTGTACCTAGTTTTTAACTCCTGCATATTGCAGGAACATAGACCAACAAAACATATTATTGTGCCGGCAATCCAAGATGGACTCACACAAGGTTAGAAAAGTTTCTTTTTGGTGTTTTCCCAATATCATTGGCATCTGTGATTATGACTTACTTATAGTTAGTCTCATCTTTAATTTATTTGTACTAGTCTTTCGTTGAAAGATGGGAGCCTTGGAGTTACTGGTAAAGTTATTGCCATGTGACCAGGAGGTCATGTGTTCAAGCCGTGGAAACAGCCTTTTGCAGAAATGTGAGGTAAGACTGCTTACAATAAACTCTTGTGGTCCGGCCCTTCTCCGGACCCCGCACATAGCGGGAGCTTAGTGCACCGGACTGCCTTTTTTTAGTCTTTTGTTGAAAGAATCCAGTAGGTATCTCAAAAGGGAATGTCCTGGATAAGGAAGAGCTCATTTTTTCACCTTATAAAGAATTGACCTTTACGTGGGCTAGTAAAGAGCAAGAATGGGATTGGGCTCACATGCACAAGAGAGTTGCAAACTAATATGATTTCATTATTGAAGTTAACAGCATTTGAAGCTTGTGACGAAATATACAATTAATAGATGTAATCTTACAAACAAAAGTTAATGCATAGACTGAAGGCACTGGTTTGAACCGGTGAAGCATACTTTTGGGATCTCTCTGGCAATTCGATTTCAGGGGGCTTCCCTTATAGATTCTAGTGATAATTCTTCACATGTTATGTCACGCTCACTACTGAGTGCACATGAACTCTTCATCTTAAGGCATGGCCTGGTTCGTACTCTTGTTCAACATGAGCGTTTCTAGTTCAAAAAATTCAAAGTTTGTTTAGTAATAGTCCTGGTTTTGTATGACTAGTTGTGTATGCTAGCTTTATAATTAAGTAAATTCTCTTCATTCCATGTTTGATTGAAGATTGAAGTTTTAAATTACATCTATGTGATATTTGTTTTATGATTTTGCCAACTAAGCTAATATTGTCTCGTTCAGATAGTTTTCCTTTAAGATTTTGATTTGAATCATTGACTTAGGTGGTACGGTTCCGTGTTTCAGGGAAGAAAATGGACTGAATAAAGTGATCATGATACTAGACCTACACCTTATGATGTTGCAAAAATGAATTGGTACTGTTTCTTGGTCATCTGATTGGTATCTCGTTTTTGCAGGAAGGTGATAGAGGCTCAGGAAAGCAGAAGAAGGTCAAAATTGTTTTTGTTATAGGTTGGGATTTCCGTAATTCCTTTTGCACTGCCTGATGTGTAATCACGTTCACTGCATTTTGTTTTTCTTTTGATGAAATTAAAACTGCGTCTTGTATTCCTATTTTATCCTGGAAAAATGCATCTTTTGCTTAGTTTTACTTGGCGTTCATACATGGTGTCTTATTTGGTGATGGTCGAAGGTGGTAAAAATTGGAAGTAACATTTTTTCTGTGGCTTCCATTCCCCCCATATCCGACCACCAGCATAAACGAAGAAAAAGAACAACATTTTGCTTTTTCTTTTCCTTTTTGTTGTTATAGCTTCATCCAATAGGTGTTAAAATGAAAGCTGAACTTAAAAGTTGAGTGTGTTTCACTTTTGAGGATATGCTTTCTATAACAAACCATTGACTTTATGATCATTATAGTCATCTGGATTAAAGTTGCTGGCACGTGCCCAGGAGGTCATGGGTTCAAGCCGTGGAAACATCGTCTTGCAGAAATGTGAGGTAAGGCTGCGTACAATAGATCCTTGTGGTCCGGCCCTTCCCCGGACCCCGCTCATAGCGGGAGCTTAGTACACCGGGTTTCCCTTTTTTTATAGTCATCTGGATTTCCACATCCAGTTTTGTCCAAGAAAAAAGTAAGAAGCATGGTTCATTAATAGTTGTGTAATGGTCTTAGTTTAGATTGTGAGGGTAGAATTAACATTCCGAAATAATGGAGGTTCATTCTAGTCATTAGTTATAGTTATATCAAAGTTAAATATAAGGCAAGTTTATGTTCTTTCAATGTCAGAGGAAGTATATTGAACTTGACGAGTAGGTATATGCAATCTTCTGTAAGAACTCATAATGAATAACAGAGTCAAGACTGGTGTGGACCTGCATCTCAGAATTTTAGCTGTATGCAAGATAGATACGTATGTGCATTAATATAAAGGTTTATTCAAGTGCTTGGTCAGAAGTAGGAGATATCAATGGTCGATTAAGACAGTGGCTATTAATGGTGTACTGGTTGAAGGACTAGATATTGGCAACATATTAGAAAACAGTTCTTGAAAAACTTCTTAATAGATACTCAAGTCTCGTTCCAAACCTTCTTTTTGAACTTGCTTCAGCATGCTTTACACCTTTTCAGGATCAACCTTGTAAGTCATAAATTCCATGCTAGCTAAAACATCCCCAAGCACAAGGAATACTTAATATAATCACAAGGGACATTGTCACAGAAGTGTTATGATTCTTTTGCTTGTGGCTTATAGTATGTGATATTGCAGTTTCTCTTTGTCTCCTTCTTTTTCGAAACATAACTTCCTCCTATTCTTATTTTCACATTGTGATAATTCATGTTACAGGTGGTCCAGGGAGCGGTAAAGGGACGCAATGCAAAAGAATAGCACAACAGTTTGGCTACACATCTTAGTGTTGGCGAGCTTTTACGTCAAGAAATCAATTCTGGTTCTGAAACTGGGTAATGTTATCCAACAACCATTTTTAATTCTCAATAAATCCATAGTTCTTACCCTAGCATGTAAACGTATATGCTCCTAGACTATATACAGTGCCATTAGTTTCATCTATGAGGTCCTTTATGGTATTACTTGGAATGAGATCATAATATCCACTTTGTAGGGTTACAGTTCTGTTAAGTAAGAATTTTATATGTCATAACACTGTCTTTATTTCTTTCGTCATGTTTATTGCAGCTCTATGATTCAGAAAATTATGAAGGAGGGGAAGCTTGTTCCTTCAGATGTAACAGTGAGGCTTCTTCAACAAGCCATGCAGGAAATGGATAGTGACAAATTCCTTATTGACGGCTTCCCCCGGAATGAAGAGAATGTTCAAACATTTGAGAATCTTGTAAGTTTATTATTCAATTGTTTCAAACGGAAGTGAAACATGCCGATTTGCTTATATTTGAAATAACTGTCGTTTGGGATTTCATTGTAGACAAAAATGGAGCCTGAGTTTGTCCTTTTACTAGATTGTCCACAAGACGAAATGGAGAGGCGCTTGCTCTCAAGAAATGAGGTATATTTTTGCTATGTTGCTCGGACTTTTCAAAATGCTGCTGCACCCTTATCGGATCCTCTAAACATGCACTATTTCTGGAGGATCCAACAGGCACCCGACAACATTTATGAAGAGTCGAGTAACATATTATTTAGGTACATCATTCAATCGGTTAGCAATTATATGAAAGATTTTCTTGGCTTAATTCTTGCAGGGAAGAGAGGATGATAACATTGAGACAATAAGGAAGCGATTTAAAGTTTTTATGGAGTCAACTCTCCCTGCAGTTGAATACTATGAATCAAAGGGGAAACTTAGGAAGGTAAATCATAAATTTATAATCTTCGTATATTGTTGAGTAGGGTGGTGGTAGTAAATAATGGTTAGATATTGAATCTGTATAAGATGGAATGATTTTATCAAAGGCAGGTGTAGCATTGCGGCACCGAGTTCATTTGAACCAATACTTTCGACTCGACGCAGAGCATAAATTTTTATGTAAAATTCACTAAAATTGCATCACATAGTACGTTTGAATCCATAATCTTAAAAATACATTAGTTTAATGCTCGAATTGAATCCGTAGAGTTTAAATTCAGGATCCACCTATAATTTTAGTAGTAACCCCTGACTTGTGTCTGAAAATATCAGGTTGATGCTGGAAAATCTATTGACGAGGTTTTTGAGTCCGTCAAAGCCATTTTCTCACAAGAAAAGATAATAAGGTGCCACCAAGCAGACACTGCTGTAAATGCTTGATACTTTGAATGGCTGAGCCTGAAAGCTTGATACTGTACATAAATATTTTTACTGCAAGATTTAACTTACAGATACTATCCGTGTGCTTTAACTTGTTGTAATAGGTCACGTCCCTTATATTCCCGGTTATGATCCACTTATTATCGACGGTTGTCTATAGTTTATCTTTTCGGGGATCTGATCGTGAGTCTATATAAACTGAACTCTGTATTGTGTGATACTCGTCGCTCTGACTCCTCGACTCGCTTAATTTTGCTTTATTAGCAATTTGCATATGTACTTTTGACATATTTTGCGGGGTCATTAGATCAGGCAAAAAAAGGGATATGCTTACAAGTAAAGGTAATAGTTCACTTTACTATAGAATACTAGAGAAAAGCAGATAAAGGAAGACAACTGAAAGTTACCAACAAATGGTTAATAAATAAAGAGAAACTACACATAGGAAATCTTTAATTTAAGGAGCTATATGAAAGAAAAACAACCCTGCATATCATGTTCTTCATTTTTTATTAAATTTCTTCCGCGGCAGCAAAGTTGATAGTTACAAAGAGGACAAGTGCAGCTACGAGTAGGGATGGCAGGTGGGTATAATTTTGCAGATTTCGCACCGCACCCGCTTCAGTTGGGGCGGGTATGGGTATAACTTTGGCGGGTAGTAGGCGGGTATGGGTATTGAAAATGTATCTGCCACGGGTAGGCGGGTAGGTGGTGGTTTTACAGTTATACCCGCCTGATACCCGCCTATCCGCCCGCCTACCCGCCCCATAAGCCCAATAATATTAGACTAGTAGTCTGTATTCCGTAAGCCCATCCATAAGCCCAATAATATTAGACTAGTAGTCCGTATTCCGTAAGCCCATCCATAAGCCCAATACCCTTAATTAATATTAGACTACTAGGGTTTACTCATATCAGCACTTCGGCTTCAGCAGCAGTGCAACACTTGCCGATACCCTTAACTCTTAACCCTTACGCCCCAAAAGTTCAAAACTCATCATCGGCCGACGGCCATCAACCAGCAGTCCATCACCATCGACCACGACCATCGACCTTATTTCCCCAAACACATCAACCATCGACCATCAGTCCATCACCATCGACCTTATTTCCCCCAAACCCATTGACCATCAACCTTATTTCCCCCAAAACTCATCATCGGCCATCGACCATCGACCTTATTTCCCCCAAACCCATCAGCCATCGACCGTCGACCATCGACCAGCCCTTATTTCCCCCAAACCCGTCGGCCATTAGTTCGATGCACCCAAACCCATCGACCATTAGTTCGCTACACCCAAAACCATCGGTTATTAGTTCGCTCCGCCTCAGTCTGCTACACCCAAAAAAGGTCAGTCTATCAAAAAAAATTAAACTTTTTCCCTTATATTTTGTTCAATGTCGAAGCATGATAAACTAGTCAGACCATTAACAAGAAATATGTGTTGGGTCTCATTTGATAAACTAATAATATTTTCCTATTTATTGATGGTAAAAATGCATTAACATTTTGGTCATACTTGATCTTTGAAGTTGTTTGAACGAGAAATAGGACTATGTGTTTTGTATGCTCACTGGGAAAATCCATCCCTTTTGTTTCTCTATTTGAAGTTGGCTGGAGTAGTATGTATTGCACAACCATTACTATTACTGATTACTGATTAGTGTTCTGCCTCAAACAAATTTATGGATTGATTAATGATTAGTGTTAGATGAACTATATGATTGATTATTGATTACTCATTAGTTTTCTGCCTCAAACAAATTTATGGATTGATTACTGATTACAATTTTATGGATTGATTACTGATTACTGATCATATGGACTGATTACTGATTATTGTTCTGCCTCAAACAAATTTAACATTTTTCAATGTTGTCCTAATCTATATATATGTAATTGCATAGGTAAGAATGGCAAGCAAGGGTAATTTCACTACTATGTCTTCCTCACAACCATCAGATCCTTCTACGGCAAGTTGTACCCCGAATACAGTGGAAAAAGGTAAAGAAATTGAAGAGAGCCAAGAGCAAACCAATTCTGCAA